>CM076579.1:479348309-479873464 GCA_034641835.2 Pinus albicaulis
CAATATACATGACAAATTGCTACATAATTGTCTATTAGATTATGGGGCTTCACACAATCTCATGCCAAAGAAAGTGATGGATGAATTGGGATTAGAGATCACCAAGCAATACCATGACCTATATACCTTTGATTCCAAAAAATTCAAGTGCATTGGAGTAATTAATGACTTAACACATATTTCATTAAAATTGGAATTTTTTATCAGAAGGACATCACTAGAATTGAGTTTTTTGGTTATTTTGAAATTCTAGATCCACTATTTAATTCCAAATTTAATGAAATATGTGTTACTTGGTTGTTTCTCTTACCCAAATACCTATGAAAATCTTAGTGATGGACATTGTAGTTGTGAACATTCCTTCTATATTTGGGATGCTACTTTCTAGATCTTGGTCTAAAAAATTGGGAGGTACCCTTTAGATGGACATGTCATATGCCACCATCCCAATGTTTGGAGGGGAATTCAGAAGGCTGTATAGGGAAACCAAAATGGCCTACATCATTAGTGATTAGAATAATCCTTCAAACCATCCCATATATGCTAAAGAAAAGGAATTGGGGTCATCAATACTACACCTTGTAGCTAATAATAACAATTTCCAACCTGAAATAAGTGACAAAAAACACTTTCAAGGTACAAATGAGCAACATTTAGAGGGAGGAAAAATCTGGAAATTGTACTTTGATGTAGCCTCATCAAGAGAAGGATCAAGAGCTGGTGTAGTCCTATATTCTCCTACTTAGAAAAGGGTAACTATGTCATATAAACTATAATTTGCTACCACTAACAACACTGTTGAATATGAGGCACTTGTGCTGGGAATGAAGACAATGAAAGATTTGGGAGCAGAGCAACTAATTTCTTTTGGTGATTTAGATTTGGTGATAAAGCAGGTGAGAAACAACTACCAAGTGAAAAATTTCAAGTTGAAAAAATATAGGAATGAATTCTGGGACTTGATTGAGCATTATTTTTCAGCATTTAATTTAAATTTTGTCCCTAGAGAGGAAAATCAAATGGCTGATTCACTAGCTATAACTGTTGTTACACCATTTCTTGGTCATATAACCTATTACCATTAAATGGACCCAAGTACACCATGTAAGACCAATTTTACCCCAAGTAAAATTGCTTTCACTATGAAAATAACTTAGTAAACTACCTTTATTAAGTTTTTTATGGTCTAAACAGGAAACACCATGAGGAAATATTAAATAAATATACATTTGTTTGATTTTCCTCAAGGAATAATTAGTTAAACAGTAGTTTAATTAATATTCCTGGTTATATTTAACCCGAAACAAGGAAATTAATTAGATAAATAATTATTTATCTTATTATTTTCTAATAATAATTATTTAAACCTTATTTAAATAATATTCTTTGTTAAATATGACTAAATCACCCTTAAATAACTAAATAAATCATTATTTATTTAATTAGTACTCAACCACATCCTTAAAATGATAAATAAATTATTTATTTATTTATTATTTACAAATAAAGGGATTTGACCCAAGCCAAATTCCTTTTCCCTCCAACAAATATAATAAAATATTCCATAAAGTTGGATCTTGATTTGGTTAATAATATTTTAATTATGCACCAATATCTAGATTAACTCAATATTTTGTCATAAATAGAAGGGTTTTCCCATTCATTTATCACCTTTTGTTGCCTAAATATCACTCTGGGTCTATACTTTTGGTCTGACTATTGATCCACCATCATAGTCATATTTTGCTACTATTTTTGTCTGGGTTTTCTATACCATCAAGAGACAGGAATTCTAGATTTGAAGTGCTGACTTACAAGAACCCATCCCATTGAGGAGAATAGGGAACACCCTCTTGTGTTTTCCTCCCAGGTTTCATTAATACAAAATTCATTTGATATATTCTTGTCTTCTCTATTAGATGTATGGAGTAAATCTTATTTTTTCTACTGCTTAATTTCTTCTAATGCATAGATCTAGATTTTTGCAGCATTTATCTTGATCACCTAACTTCAGATTTGAGGATATTAGAGTCCATCTCTGTTGTTAGGGCTTTTTTTTTATGCGCAACTAAAGTGGTATTTTTTCATACGCTTGGAATTAAGATTCATACTAACAACTGCTAGTAATTTCAAATTTTCTCTAGATGTCAAGGTAGCCTATGATGTTCAAATCAAAAGCATGCCTTCAATTCTTGACAACATCAAATACTGGCAAGTATTTGAGGATGACAAGGAAATTCAAAAAAATTTAGAGTGTGTTAAAGAGTTTGCAAACATAAAAATTAATGATGAGTAGGACATTATTGAAAATCAAAATAGCAGGCCTTTTAAGAAAACCATGGCTGGGAAGAACATTATAGCTCTGAAAACTAACTATATTCATAAAGGATTAGTTACTTTAGAAATATTGTTTGATAATAATGATGTTTTTCTCAATATTGACTGTAAAGTTGATGGAGAGATTACAATAAAATGTAACATTGGCACATAAGACCAACCAAAATTAGTCAAAGTGTCCAAATTCCTTTCTCTTAAAATTAGAACAAAATATATCAAGCTATTGAAAGAATTTGCTAATATTTTTGCATGGTCTTATAGTGAGCTGAAAACTTATGATAGAAGCATAATGGAGCACAAGATTCCTTTGAAAATAGATGCAAACCTTGTAGCACAAAAAATCGGACATATCTCCCATGTTGCTCCCAATCATTGAGAAAGAAATCAGAAAATTATGGGAAGAAAAGATAATTCTTCCTTTGAGATTTTCTAACTAGGTAGCTAATATAGTCCCGGTTCAGAAAAAGAATGGAGAGATAATAATTTATGTCGATTTTCGCAACTTGAACCAGTGTTCATTAAAACATAACTATCCACTGCCCAAGATGGATTATATTTTGCAGAAGGTTGTAGGATCCAAAATATTGTCAATGACTGATGGATTTTCAGGCTATAATAAGATTTCAATTGATAGGAAAGACAGAGAAAAGAAAACATTTACCACAACCTGGGGTACATTCATGTATAACAAAATGCTAGTTGGTCTAATGAATGCAGGCGCAACTTTTCATTGGGAAATGGATATTTCCTTTTCGGGAGAAAAAGATAGATTAGTAGTCATCTATTTGGATAGCATCATAGTCTATTAAAAATCTGATGAAGACCACTTGAAACTTTTGAAACAAGTTTTTAACAAATGCAGAGAGTTTGTTTTGTCCTTGAACCCAAAAATTTCATCCTTTGTTGTCCAAGAATGGAAATTATTGGGACATATTGTAACAGAAAATGGCATTTTTATTGATCCAGGAAGAGTAGAAGCTATTCAGAAGATTGGTTTTCCAAGGAATAAAAAAGAATTGCATTCATTTTTAGGGAAAATCAATTTTCTGAGGCGTTTTGTTCCTAACTTTGCAGAGCTGATCAAACACATAAATGCTTTGCTGAAAAAAGATGCTAAATTTAAATGGCGAGATGAAGCAAAGAATTCATTTTCAGCAATCAAGACTACCTTTACTGAAGCTCTAGTTTTGATTAGTCCTGATTTCGAAAAAGATTTTCAGATGTTTTCATATGCTTCAGAATAAAAAATTGTAGCTGTCTTGTTACAGAAGAACAAAGAAGGTTTAGAGAAGCCTATTTCATTTTTTAGTCGTGCTTTAGGAGATGTCAAATTAAAGTATAACTTGACTGAAAAACAATCATATTCACTAGTTAAGGCTTTGAAGTATTTTCGAGTTTATGTGTTGCATTAAAAAATAATTGATTTTGTGCCCAATATCACTCTTAAAGATGTTTTCTACATCTAGATACAGATGGAAGAAGGGGACGATGGCTGACCAAAATTCTAGAATTTGATATTAAGATCAGACCAGAAAAATTAATAAAAGGTCAAGGCTTGGCTCGCTTGATGGCTAAATCTAACTGCAAGGCTTTAAATCTGAACGTAGAGGTAGTTGAAGGAGAATATGGAGAAGGTATTTATAATTATCCTGAAATATTTCATTCAGATTTGTACAAGGATATGGTATACTTTTTATTAAATTTCAACTGTCCCCCTGAAATGGAGAAGAAAAAGAGGAAAGCTTTCAAATTGAGAGTTGTTAAGTATTTCATTTTGGAAGACCATATTTATTGGAAGGAATCTATTAGAGTCTTATTCAGATGTGTATATGAAGTTGAATCCAAATAAATTATGACAAATATACATGCAAGAGTGTGTGGAGGACATCTGTATTGGAAAGACACTGCAAACAAAATCTTAATAGCCGGCTATTATTGGCCAACTCTTTTCTCTGATGTTTTTTCCCATGTTAGGAGCTATGTCGAATGTTAGAAATTTTTTGGTAAACAGAAATTGCTACCATTTCCTCTTATTCCTATTTCAGTAGATGTTCCTTTCTAGCAGTGGGGGTTAGACTTCATCGATGAAATTCATCCACCTTCATCAATACAACATAGATGGATTCTCACAGCTACAGATTACTTTACTAAATGGATTGAAGCTGTACCAACCAAGAATGCTATTGATACTATAATTATCAAATTCTGTTGGAAAACATTATGTCAAGATTTGGTTGTCCACAGAAGTTAGTAACTGATAATGAAATGTCCTTTAAGTCTACTAAGATGTACATCTTTTGTCAGCAATATGGAATTGAATTAACTCATTCCATGCCTTATTACCCTTAAGGTAATGGATTAGCGAAGTCATCCAATAAAATTTTGGTGAGGATCATTAAGAAAATGCTACCTGAAAACAAGAGAAATTGGGACACTCGGCTGGTACATGCTCTTTGGGCAGATAGGGTAAGTGGTAAAAAATCAATTGGAATGTCTCTATTTCAGCTTTTATATCATACTGATGTCGTAATGCCTTTGCAATTAGCTCTTCCTGTGATGAAGTTCCTGCAATATGAATTTTATGATGAAAATCCAATACAAAGGAGAATGCTGCAGTTGATAGAGGTACACCAAATCAGAGAATCACTGATAGATAAAACACAGAAGTATCAGACTAAAGTCAAATATGTTTTTGAAAAAAGATAAAATCAACAGTTATTTCAGGAGAATTATTTGGTGTTGTGCTTGGATGCCAGGAGATAAGACCATGGAAAGCATGGTAAGTTTGACAATTTGTGGTTTGGACCATTTAGAATTGCTGAAGTTTTAGAAAACAATACTTTTCTGCTTGAACATCTGGATGATGATCAACAGACTGGAGGCCCATTCAATGGTCATTTTCTCAAGAAGTTCTTTGTTTAGTAAGTTAGTTGAGTCATTCCTTTGTAAATATCCTATTTGATGTGCCAATAAAAATCCATGCCTAATGGTACTTTTGTCTGTATATATGGTCAATCTTGAGTAGTACAATCAGTCGATGGTCAGTCCTAGTCATAATTTTTAAGATGTCTTATGAATTTCAAAGATTTTTTAAGGCACTGAGTCTATAGTCCTTCAAGCCTCATAGGGAGGAATTCATCCCCAATAGGAACCACTATTAGCACTGCATTTTTTCAAAGATTTTCAAAGTCTAGTCATCATTCTCCAAGGAATCAATTTTCCTTCTCAGTTCAGTTGAAAGAAGAAAGTGTTGTTGTCAAAGTGTAATGGTGAGAAAATTTCATTTCTGCCTTCATTCATTTCATTTCCCCTCTTTTATATTTCATTTTTCTGAAACCCAAATTCTAGTACTCATTTCCCTTTTCAAATCCCTTTTTAACTATTCAAATTCATTTTTTATTGTTAAAAAGAAGCTCTGCCCATTCCACAACAAACCTTTTAAATATATCACATATTATATGATATAATTACCACACTTAATCATGGTGGACCCCTTACCCTTTCATCGCAATTGAATTATCGCAGTTTTAACTTTAATTCATGTTACATTTGTCGTCTCCTATAAAAACCCCGATTGCGATATTAAGTGTTCATCAGAAATTGCACATCCCAGGTTTTAACATTTACCTCTCGCTTCTCATATGTAAAACTTCCCGATTGCGATTTGTGATGTGAACTTGGGCCCCACCTCTGTCATGCCACGCCATATTCCACTCATTGCAATCACACTTCGCACTTCACAGATTATAACATTTACCCTTCGTTGCTCATATGTAAAACTTGTGATTTGCAATGTGCAGGCAACCTCACCTCTGTCATGCCATATCATCTTCCACTCACCACATCACACTTCACAGATTATAACCTTTACCCTTCGTTGCTCATGTTGGGATCTTGTGATTTAGCATATAGGCATACTAAATGACAAGGCAACACAAAAACCAGTCTTCAGAGCTCTAGGATCTAGCCCTCTTAGTCTTAGAGAGGGATCTCTCAACTTGTTTGCAAAGATATGATTTGTTTTCTTGTGAAAGTTTGATTTTAGGCTAGTTATTAAGCTTGAGTTTATTTGATTTTTTGATGGGACATGATGCTCTAGGCAGTATAGATAGGAAAGGGAAGTCTCTGAGTCATTAGGAAATGGAGTCAAATGGAAATGGTAACAATTTTGTAGATGAATCAGGGGTGTCAAAGGGAAAATATAACTTGGCTGTTGGATTAACAAAGTCTTTCACGTGAAAGGAAATGAACATTAAGGTTTTAGAATGAAAATCAAAACTAAGGGCAATTAAGAATCCTTAATTATATGTACTTCTCAACAAAGGGACTTAAAATATTATCTGAACATGAAGGAGTAATTTATAGACAAGGATAACCATGAATTCTATAAATTACACTTCAGCAAACAACAATCTCAAGGAAAACTTTCAAAATGAAATCTAAGAGTTGAGGAACACTCTATTTCATCAAAGATTTCACTTTCAAGGATAAGAAAACATTCAAGATAAACAGATAACTGCAGTCATAGAAGAGGGAACTCCTAAACATCTAGGACTGCAATTATAATGACTTTCAAAACAATTATTTGAGCAAGTACCAAGGGCATGGTCAAAACAGACCTCTTTGGCAAACTTTGGACAATGGTACTTTGAAAGGAGACTTCAGAAATAGTTTTTAAAGTGTCAACAAGAAGCAGGGAAAACCATAAATCATCTTGAGGCCAACTATATTGAATTACTTCTGAAATAAACAAGCTTAAAGGTTGAAAAAGCATTTAAACTTACTCAATCAAACATTCAGCAGATGAAAATATAAAGACAGTGAAGAGTAAACAGGTCTAAGGTGCTTCTAGGAGACATTTCTTAGCCTAAAAATTTTACTCTACTGTAAGTAAGAAGTGATGAAAACAGAATGGAAAACAAGAGGAAACATTGGCAATTTAGAATACTTCACCAACAACCAAGCTCAGGGATCCAATGGCAGAGCTTTCTTCATCCACAAACAAGTTAAAACATCTACAGGTTCCAGTACATCAATTTCTTTTCAATCTCAGCAGAGCTATATATTACTTCAAAGAGTTATCAAATGCCCCCTTTACCATGAGTTCAAATGCAGTATTTATGCTGCAAATGAGGAGGCGGAAACATCTAGGGTTCAGAATGTCATAAATGACAGAGTAAATGCACTCATATCGTTAGAAACCATGCAAGGCGTAAGGTAGGAATGTTTCTCAACTATTTATCTATGTATTAAGTCTATCTTTACTTCTTGAGGATGAAACAACTGAATGATTGAGTTTGAGGCTCCTTTCTACTTTTTATAATTACTGTATGACAGTTTATAAAATATCTTTTTGTGTAATAACTGCCAATTTTCCCTTTGAGGTATAAAGTAAGTGAAAGGTGTCAATTTTGATTTATTAAGTGAATAACTACTCCTTTGATGTATGCGAGGCTATATTTAAGCCTAAGTCTTCTTGATCTAATTCTAAAACTGCTCCTTAGGCCTAATATGCCTTTATTTCATCATTTAACTGTGTTTTAAGGCTCTTTAGCCTTGATCTGCTAATTTAAACCCTTAACACTTCTGTCTGTCTCTATATACCTTGATACTCTGTTTTGACACCAATTTTGTGTTTTTGAGGCTGATCATGCCTTCTTTGGTCTTCGATTTTCCCTTTTGCTGATTGTGTTCACTGTCATATGTCCCCTTTTGTTGGCTTTCGGTCTTAATTTATAGGGTTAAGCTCTTAATCTTTGGCTTTTGATATTTAACCCTTTATACTGTGTATAAGCTCTTAAACTACATGATTAAACCTTTTAATCCACTGCATTTAGTCTTTAAATTATTGATTAAATCTTCAGATTTCTGGGGTTTGTCTTTAATCTCTAATCTTCAAGCTTTAACCTCACCGGTCTCCTTCATTGCTATGTGCAGGTGGTTTTTTGGTGCGGTGGAGGGTTTAATGTTATGACCAGTGCTCAAATAGCACTGATTAAACTGTGGAAATAAACCCCCGAAGCCTTTACTCTACATTGTTGGATTTTCAAGGGTCATGATCTTAGGCCCTATCTCTTTATGAACCGTAGGGGGCTTTCGGCCTCAAAAACTGCTGTCAAAACCTGCAAAAACCACAAAAACATTACACAAAGTCCTGCAGGCTGGAAAAATGCTTATAGAGGTTGTGTGGGGTGGAAGCAGAGATGTAGGTGGAGGAAGGATTTCTATGGCGGAGAGGTGAAAAAACTGCGAAAACCATTTTGAATTTGGATATAGGCGCGAAAAGGGCTCGACGGTTTTATGAAAACCGTCGATGGTTTTCGTGCAACAAATAGATGGTAAGTGGTTTAAACGTGATTGAACGTGATTCCACATACTACACAACACCTATCCTTTAGAAAACTACCGATATTGCATGATTTTGGAGTGTTAATCCTCGGGAGCGAAAATTTCTTGATATGCAACAACAGCCGTCAGATAAAGGGGATGAGATCTGACGGTGTGGAACGAGCACGATTGAAAAGTTGCTTGGGTGGAAAGAAAGTGGAAACCAAGTGGCAATGTGCAATAGGGTGGGTGTTGTATGTAGTGGATGGTAGGCCCCTTGATAGGATTGGGTGTCGAGATTAATGAAGACCGTCGGATCATGAAGATCCATGGTGGAGATCGCCTAGTGGAGTGGTAAGTTGGGGGAATGGTTAAGTTTTGGTTGGGAGGAGGGAGGTTGAGAGGGGAGTGTGGAGCCGTTAGATCATGAGATATACATTATGGATCGACCAAGGGAATACATAGTGCGGGGGAAAGAAAAAGGAAGGGGGGCTAAAGTAAAGGGTGCTGGGGCGCGATTCTATGGAGAAGAAGCGACCAGGGGCTAAGTAGGAAAGTGCTTATCGCGTCGTGGGAAATTTTGTAAAGAAAACGCGGGTTTATTTAAATGCTTGATTCGGGCGCTCAGACACATGGAGGAAAGGGACTAAATATTTTAACCCCTCGGGGGCTTAAACCCATAAAACATTTGAAAAACATGCCTTTTCAGCCAAAAATGGGGTTTTTAGGCAAAATAAGGAATACCGATAGGTTAAAAAGGGGTGTTTTAAACCAAAACCGAGTGATTTTAATCGTTTAAGGGGTTTCTTAGGGAAAAATGAGGAGTTTTAATGAAGGAAAGAGTGAGGTTTTTAAATGGAAAAAGAAGGATAAATAAGGGGAAATGGGGGCTATTTTCAGAGGGAAATGGACTAAAAACAGGGAAAAAATAGCCTGAAATGAGCCTTCTTCTTTAAAATATCAGGATAACCTTGTAGGAGGCATGGATGAAGATTTTTTTGGTGAATTGATAGACTCAAAATTATGAAGGCAGTGAGATTTATAGAACTGATAATGTTTTTCTGCAATGTTATTTCTAGAAATCTAGGATTGGTGATTTATTCATCTTTGGATATCATCAGAATTATGGGTGACTAAGAGTGGCTCCATTTGGGGAGGCCAATTGTCTTTCTAGGCGTCTAGAACCTCTAGAATCTTTGAGCTTCAGTAGACCAGTGCCTAATCCATTGGGCAGATTTCTTCTTTTCTTGTTGATCTTCCTCTGAGAGGGACAACTTTTATTAATCTGCAACATGTAATTTATTCAAAACAACATCTCTACCTACCCAATCCTACTTGTCCTAGCATTTTTTCTTCTTCCTTTGAGTGAATTTAAACTAGCAAACTCTTTGACATTTTATTTTTGAGAACAGAAATAAACTATCTAATCCTATCCTTATCTCTTCCAAGAGTTCAGATTAAACTGTTGAACCCTTTCTACCTAGCTACTATCTGTCAATATTAAGTTGTTTGACAGATTTTATTTCTATTTCTAAAACAATAAATTTAAACATAGTCAAATCAGGATTAGACTGTTTGATTTGCTATGGTGTCTATGGTTGTATGTACAAACTGCACATAGGCTTTATTTGCAGAATAATAAAACAAAATGATGAAGGCTTAAGATCTTAAATTTATAAATATCCTTTTCCTTTTCTTGGTTCAGATTTTGAGCTTGCTAGAACCATTTCCTTTATATCCTAATCTATTCTACTGATAAGCCAAGTCTGAAAAAATATTTATAAATCTGTGCTTCTACTAACTTATCAACATAAATTTAAAGTATGTCCAGCCATGATTAGGCTAGATGACTGAACAATATGTCATTTTCAAATCAGCAGTGGCATTTAGATTTGATCACTTTCGGAAAATTCTCTTTTTGCATATGGGGCTGTACCCTTTTTTGAATCTGCCCTCTTTTCTTTTTCTATTGTTTTTTTGTTTTTCTCTTTTTTCAAATTTTTTTAAAAACAATGTTATATCTAGTGGAAAATAATGCTCTAAAATTTAGGACTCTTGGTAGAAATAGTGCTTGAGAATCCTGCCATTGATAGGACCTCCTAACAAATATTCTCCATTCAGCTCTTGCATAAATAATGCATTATGACCACTGATAGAATGAATAATTTAGGATCCCTTCCATAGATTTTCAAATTTTCCATGCTTTCCTTTCTCTTCCCTTCTGTAATCCCATTTTAGGACAAAATTTCCAATTGGAAATCATTTTCTTTAGTCCTCTTGTCAAATAATTTCTTGATATTTTCTTGTACTATTTGTGTTCTGCTGTACACTTCTTCTCTACTCTGCTGCAGATGAACGGTCTGATTTATCCTTCTCTGCATATCATTTTCCTCAGATTGTACTTCTTGGAGGAGCTTCATGACTAGAACTCCTAGTGAGGTTGGGAAAACTGCATCCATGCCATAAACCATCTGATAGGGGGACATATTTATAGACTTTTTGGTGGTTAATCTATCAGCCCATAAAGCATGAACAAGCTTACTATGTCATGATTTTTGATTCCGTTCCAACATTTTTTTGATAATATTGACAAGGCTCTTGTTGGAGGATTCAGCTAATCCATTTCCTTGAGGATAGAAGGCAATGGAATGACCCAATGTAATATGATATTTATAACAGAAGTCAATCATTTTTTTAGATATGAAGGCAGCAACATTTTCTGTGATAATTTTTCTTAGACAACCAAATTTGGATAGTATGTTGGTTTCTAGGAACTTGATAATGACAGAGTCAGTAGCATTCCTAGAGGGTATAGCTTCTATCCACTTGGTAAAATAATCAGTGGCTATGAGGATCCACTTATACAATAATATTGTGAATATGCGAATCTCCTGGTATCTTTAATCTCCATTGCTGGTATGAGCCTCAACTCTGATAGGATGTAAGGGTAAGGGAAGAAGTTTTCTTTTTCCATAAAAATTTTGACACTTATGGCAAGACATGACCAACTTTTGAGTGTCTGGGAAAAGGGTAGGCCAATAGTAACCAGATCTAAGAATTTTGTTTATTAGCCTCATTATAGATGTCCCAGAGACTCTCCCCTCATGTAGTCTATGCATGATTTTTTCCGCATCAACCCCAGTAGACAATTTAAAGCATCTAACCGTATTTCCAATATAAACCCCATCTATTATGCAAAGAATTTTAAAGCCTCTCGTTTAAAATTTACTTTAGTTTTGGACAAATAAAGAGGGTGCATTCATGATATAGATACAGCATGATATCAACATACCAAGGTGAATTCACAAATGTTTCTTCAATGAATGGAGTTGTGCATTCCTCTATATTTTCTAAGACATCAACCATATTCATATCAAGTGCTTGGAAGTTTGACTCAGCCATGAGTTTAGCTAATCCCTACCCTTTGATTAGTTTGGTAGGCTTGATTTCTAAGTCATATTCTAGAATAATATCAATCCATTTTCCCATTTTACCATCAGGGTCTTGACTTAGAATATCCTTGACAACTGTGTGTGGAACAAACGCAATGATGTGAGAATGCAGAATATAGACTCGAAATTATTTTAAGGCTTTTACCAAGGCTAAGGCTTGTTTCTCCATGATGTTATACTTGAGTGGATCATATCTCAAAGCCCTACTAAAAAAGGAAATTGGTTGTTCATGCCCCATATCATTCTTTTGCAGCAATACTACAGCTATTGTATGTTCAGATGCAAAGGAAAAGATATAAAAATCTTTGGTGAAATTAGGACTAATAAGAACTGGTGTTTGAGTTAAAGCTTGCTTTACCAGTTCAAATGATTGTTTAGCTTGTATTTTCCATTTAACACCTACCTCTTTCTTAAGCATGTTTGTGATATTTCTCAATAGCTCAGCAAGGTTAGGGATGAATCTCCTTAAAAAATTTATCTTCCCAATGAAAGATTGTAATTCTTTAAGGTTTCTAGGATCGCTGATCTTCAATATGCCATCAATCCTTTTAGGGTCCACTTTGATTCCCTCTTCAGAAATAATGTGGCCAAGAATTTTTCCTTCCTAGAGACCAAAGAGTGTCTTTTTTGGATTCAAAGATAAGCCATATCTCCTACATTTCTCAAAAACTTTTCTCAAATGAATCAAGTGTTCTTCATCAGTTTTAGAAAAAACAATGATGTCATCAAGATAAATGATTATGAAATAGCCTATGTCTTTTGAGAATGCTATTTCCATGGCCTTTTGGAACGTGGCCCCTGCATTCATTAAACCAAATGGAATTTTGGCATACATGAATGTACCCCAAGGTGTAGTAAAAGCAGTTTTATGTTGGTCACTTGGGAGTACTAAAACTTGATTGTATCCTGAGAACCCATCCAACAGTGAAATTATTTTAGCCCCAACCACCCTTTGAAGTATATGATCCATCTTTTGCAAGGGATAGTTATCTTTAAGGGAGGATCTATTTAGATTCCTAAAATCAATGCAAAGCCTAATTTCTCTAGTCTTTTTCCTAACAGATACTAAGTTGGAAACCCATTCTGAATACCTAATGGGAACTATGATCCTAGCATCATACATTTTCTTAATCTCTTTCTCAAATAAAGGCAATAAAACAGGGTTTATCCTTCTGAGTTTTTTTTGAAAGGTTTCTTATTTTAATTAAGAGGAATTTTGTGTTGAATGATGCTAGTATCATATGATTTTAAATCCTTGTATCCCCATGCAAATACATCTTTAAATTCTTTGAACAGGTCTATGTATTGATGTTTAATGTGAGCTGGGAGAGTGCTGGACAGCTTGATCATTTTGGGTTCTGTTGGGCTGCCTTTGTTATGTTCTTCTATGTCTACTTCTATAGGCTCCATCCTTGGTTTTTTGGCTACATCATTGAGATCGAAAAGTTATTCTAATGGAGTAAGACCTCTTGGAATTGTATCATTTTTACAATGTAAAACCTATAGGTCTTTCTGGTCCATACTGTCAAATATTTATGCTCTAAATGGATGTTCAAAATGGTTTATATCAGCAGAAAAGGATAGCACTATTTCAGGGTTTTGTTCTTCATTAAAATAGTCTTCGTCATGGCTTAAAACAGGTTTTGGCATGGAAAAATCATTCTTTGATTGTAGAAAGTCAACTATGTGTTTGTCTTCTTCAAATACTTGCCAATAATCCTCATTATCTAGTATTTCAGGTTTTTTTTTTACCTTTACATCAAATTGTTCATTGGTCTTTGGTATTTGTCAATTACTAGCAGCAAAGGCAAGTTCATTTGATAGATAATTTTGAGCTCTTGGGATGAAAATGAGTTCATGTTTTTCAAAGTTTTTTAGGAGATCAAGGGAAACATTTCTATATTCTCTGAGTTTTGGGTTTTTGGTTGAATATTCCCCTTTAATCTATCTGATAATTAGCTTAGAATCCCCTTGGACTGATATTCTTTTGGCTCCTAAATCTTTTAGTAAGAGTAGACCAATAAGGAGGGCTTCATACTCATCAATATTGTTTGTGCATGGAAAATCCAGTTTGTAGGAGAATCCTTTGTTTGTGTTTTGTATCCATACCCCAGCCCCTACACTTAGTTTACTGCAAGAGCCATCAAAGTTTATTTTCCAAGGTATTTCAATTTCTCTTTCATTTTCCTTCTGTTGTTCAAGGCTGCTAAAACGAGACTGTTCTTTTCTTGAATTGATGGAAGATTTGATTGTTCTGGTAGACCAAATTCTCCTTTTTTTTCCTTTTCTTATTGACTGATTTCATCTTCATTATATAAGATAAAGGAATCCAAATCTGAATGGATGGAGTAGATAGGAGAATTTTTTGGTCTATCTATGTTGCTCACCATGTATTTCATGTGGGACTCCCTATATAGTATTCTAGTTTGGTTAAATACCGGGATGGTGGCATAAGACATGTCCATTTGAAGGCTCCCCTGAATTTTGGCTCCCCATAATCTAGATAAAAGCATGCCATACTTAGGGGGAATGTCAGTTACTAATATGTCCATTACTAGACTCTTAGCAGGAATTTGTGACAAGTTAACACACAAATATTTAATTAAACCCAAGCATTTGACTCTACTGGAATCAAAAGAATATAGGTCTTTGTATGGTTTAGTAATTTCTAAGCCTAGGCTTTCCATTACTGCTTTGGGCATAAGATTGTGAGAAGCACTTGAGTCTAGCATGGCATTGTGAAAGATTTTCTCATGTATATTCAAGCTGACATAGAAGGGAGGAACAGTGCCTTCTTGGTATTTCCCTTCAATTTCAGGACCAAACAATAATTCTAGTTTATCATTTGCCAAGTTTAAAGTATCAGTGTCACTGCCCATATTTAAAGCTTTCAAAACTTGCTTTTTATATACATCCTGAGTTACTATTTCAGCTAATGGTATGGTGATTTTAATCTTGGAAATTTCTCCTTCAAGGCTGAAAGGAACTATTTTTTTTGGCATATTTACATCTGTTTTGTCATTTACAACTCTTTCAGCAATTTTGACTTGCTAAACTTTATTTGAACTGTTATTTAGGACAGATTTGTTAGGGCCACTAGCAGAAGTACTAGAGCAGCTTTGTTCAACACTCTGCTAAATGTTTTTGTCTTTATTTTGGTCAGTTTTCTTGGCTAAAGTGTTGGTGTTAGCTGTTGTTTTCTTAGGCTGATTTTCTGAGGTTTTCTTAATAGCAGTACTAGTGTTTTTATCATTGGAATTTTCTGGGCTACCTTTACTTCTAAGATTGTATTGTTTGTGTACCTCCATGATAGCATTTTCAAACCCCAATCTGTAATCTTCAGAATCCTCATTATTATATTCTGTTTTTTTTTAAGAGAAGAATCCTTGTTCTTCTTTAGTGAGAAAGACATCAGTCTCACTATCAAATCCTATCAAGTTTACATGATTTTCTTCCAACCTTTCAACTTCCCTTTCTTCTTCTTGATCGACATAGTTTTGTTGAAAGGGAGGCCTAATCTACTGGTCATTGTCTCTCTGCCTATCTTAATTAGGGTCTCTTCTAAGATTTTGGTTTCTATTTCTGTTTTCTTTTTCTCTAGGACACACTCTATCATTCAAATTTATCTTTTTGGAATTCTCTCCATTACCTTCACTAAATTATCAATTTTAGCATTTGATGATGAGTTTGAAGCCATGGTATCATATTTGTATGTAACTCTTTTTTCTGCTCTTAACCTAGCTCTTTTCTCAATCAGATTTGCCTCCACACTCATGGCTCCTCTCTGCATATCTTCTAAAGTTGAGGGGTCTCTTTCTCTTAGTTGATAGGCCATTTTAGGGTCAAAGCCTTCTGGGAATTTAGCCAAAGCTAAGCCTAATGGAGGTTTAATGTCTGGAGGAAGCACATTATACACACTATTGAATCTAGTGCAGTAATCATGGACACTTTCCCCAGTATTCCTTTTGAGATTAGTATAGTCTGAAAGGATTTGGAGAGGGTTTTTCCTAATTTCCCATTTGTTTATGAATGTTTGATATAAAGAAGGGAGATCATTTATGCTATGAGGAGCTAAGTTTTTAAACCATTCCTTTACTTCTCCTCCTAAACTTTGAGCAAAAATTCTCATATGAATGGTCTCTTCTTCTATTTCCATGTAATCAAAAGCATCATTCATTTTGTCTACATGTTGCTGGGTAGTAGTAGGTTCATTTGCAATGAAATGGGGAATTTTGGACTGGTAATCATTTGGTAAAGGGGCCATAGGCTGTGGTAATACTAGTGGAGCATACCATGCTGCCATGGTTGGAAATAATGGGGGATTTACAAGAGGTGGATTTATAAGAGGGAAAGTGGGCTGAAATGGAGTGTTTTGAATAGTGGATGTGTGGATAGGAGTGGAAGAAACACTTGAGCCAACAAACTGATGATGAGCAGATTTGTTGTGGAAGGAGTTGAAATGATGGAGAAGCTAAGAATCAGGTGGAGTGGAAGGTGAGGCCTCTCTGCTAAAGCTTTGTTGCAAATCTATGGTTTCAAAAGCAGCTTGGTTTAAATCACTCTGAGATTTATTTCTAAAGAGGTTCTTTTTGTGAGGTAAGTCAAAGTGAGGATCTTTCAAAACTGTGAGGTTTTCAGGGACAGATATTGTTCTTGGAATGGTCCTATCAGTAGTTGGTTTTCCAGGTCTATAAATTTGCCACAAAATCCTCTCTGGATTGTTAACTATGGTAGGGGGATTAGGATCTAGATGGGATCTAGTGTTGATCCTATGTGAAGCCAGATTTCAGTTTTTCAAAATTTAGAGAGGAAGAGGTTTTTAGGACTGTTTTTGAAATTTTTTCCTCTCAAAGTGATTTCTATAATAGGATAACTAGGCTTATAAACTTCCTCAAGGCTGGTTAACACAATCTTAAGGAAATCTGGAAATCTAGTGAAGTAATTGGCCTACTGGGGCTAGTGGAGTCGCCAGGTGGAATTTTTTAGCTTTTCTGAAGGTAAAATGTTTTATGGTCCACCACCAGTGGTTTATTTAAAAACCAATCTGAAATTGTTTTGGGTTTTTTTGAGTTTTTATGGTTTTTTTGAAAGAGTAATGAGTCTATAAGATCTTGCTAAGCAACTATGAACTCAGAGTCCCACCATGATCACCAGAATGTTGGGATCTTGTGATTTAGCATATTGGCATACTAAATGACAAGGCAACACAAAAACCAGTCTTTAGAGCTCTAGGTTCTAGCCCTCCTAGTCTCATAGAGGGATCTATCAATTTGTTTGCAAAGATATGACTTGTTTGCTTGTGAAAGGTTTATTTTAGGCTAGTTATTAAGCTTGAGTTTATTTGATTGTTTGATGGGACATGATGCTATCGGCAGTATAGATAGGAAAGGGAAGTCTCTGATTCATTGGGCAATGGATTCAAATGGAAATGGTAACAAGTTTGTAGATAAATCAGTGGTGTCAAAGGGAAAATCTAACTTGGCTATTGGATTAACAAAGTCTTTCAGGTGAAATGAAATGAACATTAAGGTTTTAGAAATGAAAAGCAGAACTAAGGGCAATTAAGAATCCTTAATTATATGTACTTCTCAATAAAGGGACTTAAAACATTATTTGAACATGAAGGAGTAATTTATAGATAGGGCTAACCATGAATTCTAGAAATTACACTTCAAAAAACAACAATCTCAAGGAAAACTTTCAAAATGAAATATAAGAGTTGAGGAACGCTCTATTTCATCAAAGATTTCACTTTCAAGGATAAGAAAACATTCAAGATAAATAGATAACTGAATTCATAGAAGAGGGAACTCCTAAACATCTAGGACTGCAATTATAATGACTTTCAAAACAATTATTTGAGCAAGTACAAAGGGCATGATCAAAACAGACCTCTTTGGAAAACTTTGGACAATGGTACTTTGAAAGGAGACTTCAGAAATAGTTTTTAAAGTGTCAAAAAGAAGCAGGGAAAACCATAAATCATCTTGAGGCCAACTGTATTGAATTACTTCTGAAATAAACAAGCTTAAAGGTTGAAAAAGTAGTTAAACTTACTCAATCAAACATTCAGCAGATGAAAACATAAAGACAGTGAAGAGTAAACAGGTCTAAGGTGCTTCCAGTAGAAATTTATTAACCTAAAACTTTTACTCTACTATAAGTAAGCAGTGATGAAAACAGAATGGAAAACAAGAGGAAAATTTGACAATTTAGAATACTTCATCAACAAGCAAGCTCAGGGATCCAATGGCAGAGCTTTCTTCATCCACAAACAAGTTAAAACATCCACAGGTTCCAGTACATCAATTTCTTTTCAATCTCAGCAGAGCTATATATTACTTCAAAGAGTTATCAAATGCCCCCTTTACCATGAGTTCAAATGAAGTATTTATCCTGCAAATGAGGAAGTGGAAACATCTAGGGTTCAGAATGTCATAAATGACAGAGTAAATGCACTCGTATCGTTAGAAACCATGCAAGGCATAAGGTAGGAATGTTTCTCAACTACTTATCTATGTATTAAGTCTATCTTTACTTCCTGAGGATGAAACAGTTGAATGATTGAGTTTGAGGCTCCTTTCTGCTTTTTATAATTACTGTATGACAGTTTATAAAATATCTTTTTGTGTAATAACTGCCAATTTTCCCTTTGAGGTATAAAGTAAGTGAAAGGTGTCAATTTTGATTTATTAAGTGAATAACTACTCCTTTGATGTATGCGAGGCTATCTTTAAGCCTAAGTTTTCTTGATCTAATTCTAAAACTGCTCCTTAGGCCTAATCTGCCTTTATTTCATCATTTAACTGTGTTTTAAGGCTCTTTATCCTTGATCTGCTAATTTAAAACCTTAACACTTCTGTCTGTCTCTGTATACCTTGATACTTTGTTTTGACACTGATTTTCTATTTTTGAGGCTGATCATGCCTTCTTTGGTCTTTTATTTGTCCTTCTACTGATTATGTTCACTGTCATATATCCCCTTTTGTTGGCCTTCGGTCTTAGTTTATAGGGTTAAGCTCTTAATATTTTGCTTTTGATATTTAACCCTTTATACTGTGTATAAGATCTTAAACTGCATGATTAAACCTTTTAATCTACTACATTTAGTCTTTAAATTATCGATTATATCTTCATATTTCTAGGGTTTTCCTTTAATATCTGATCTTCAAGCTTTAACCTCACCGCTCTCCTTCATTGCTATGTGCAGGTGGTTTTTTGGTGTGGTGGAGGGTTTAATGTTATGACCAGTGCTCAAATAGCACCGTTTAGACCGTGGAAATAAACCCTCGAAGCCTTTACTCTACATTGTTGGATTTTCAAGGGTCATGATCTCAGGCCCTGTCTCTTTATTAACTGTAGGGTGCTTTCGGCCTTAAAAACTGCTGTCAAAACCTGCAAAAACCCCAAAAACATTATACAAAGTCTTATGGGCCGGAAAACTGCTTACAGAGGCTGTGTGGGGGCGGAGGAGCTGGGTAGAAGTGGAGATGCAGGCGAAGGAAGGATTTATGTGGTAGAGAGGTGAAAAAACTACAAAAACTATTTTGAATTTGGATATAGGCACGAAAAAGGCTCGACAGTTTTATGAAAACCATTAGTGGTTTTCGCGCGACAAATAGATGGTAAGTGGTTTAAATGCGATTGAAGGCGATTCCACATACTACGTGACACATGTCCTTTAGAAAACTGTCGGTATCACATGATTTTGGAGTGTTAAACCTCGGGAGAGAAAATTTTGCGATATGCAACAACAACCGTTGAATAAAGGGGATGAGATCTGACAGTGCGGAGCGAGCGCGATGGAAAAGTTGCTCGGGCGGAGAGAAAGTGGAAACCAGGTGGCAGCGTGTGATAGGGTGGGTGCTGTATGTAGTGGATGGTAGGCCCCTTGATGGGATTAGGTGTCGGGATTAATGAAGACCGTCGGATCATGAAGATCCACGGTGGAGATCGCCGAGTGGAGTGATAACACGGGGGAATGGTTAAGTTTTGGTCGGGAGGAGGGAGGTTGAGAGGAGAGTGTGGATCCATTAGATCATGAGATCTATGGTAGGCATCAACCAAGGGAATACACAGTGCGGGGGAAAGAAAAAGGAACGGGGGCTAAAGGAAAGGGTGCTGGGGTGTGGTTCTGTGGAGAAGAAGTGACCACTGGCTAAGGAGGAAAGTGCTTATCGCGTCATGGGAAATTTTGTGAATAAAAAGAAGGTTTATTTAAATGCTTGATTCAGGCGCTCGAACACATGAAGGAAAGGGACTGAAGATTTTAAGCCCTCGGGGGCTTAAACCCATAAAATTTTTGAAAAGCATGCCTTTTTGGCCAAAAATGGGGTTTTTAGGCCAAATAAGAAATTCCGATAGGTTAAAAAGGGGTGTTTTAAACCAAAACCGAGTGATTTTAATGGTTTAAGGGGTTTCTTAGGGAAAAATGAGGAGTTTTAATGAAGGAAAGAGTGAGTTTTTTAAAGGGAAAAAGAAGGATAAATAAGGGGAAATGGGGGCTATTTTCAAAGGGAAATGGACTAAAAATAGGGATAAAATAGCCTAAAATGAGCCTTCTTCTTTAAAATAGCAGGATAACCTTTTAGGAGGCATGGATGAAGATTTTTTTGGTGAATTGATAGACTCAAAATGATGAAGGCAGTGAGATTTCTAGAACTGATAATGTTTGTCTGCAATGTTATTTCTAGAAATCTAGGATTGGTAATTTAGTCATCTTTGGATATTATCAGAATTATGGGTGACTAACAGCTCATATGTAAAAAAAATTATTTGCGATGTGCAGGCGGCCCCACCTCCGTCTTGCCACGTCATCCTCTATTCATCGCACATCGCACTTCGCAGGTTTTAACCTTTACCTCCCATGTCTCATAACAAGACTCTAGATTTGCGATTTGCGGTATTTCCTAGGCCCCACCTCTTTTCCACGTCATCACCCCCATCACAAATTGCATTCCTTCCCACTTGTGTCTTATGTTTAAACATTCTGACCCTGATCTGCGATTGTATAATATCCCAAAATTAGGAGAACATCAATATAGCACATAAAAATGGAAATAGCAATGAATAACATTACATCAAGTTATGAGACCAATATGGAGCCATTATATTAATCATATCAGTAGTAAATAAGTACAAAATATTGAGGCACAAATCATATGATATAGACAAACAAGCCTCCAATAATCAAACACACTCAAAAGTGAGATGTGGCTGCTATACAAAAAGCCAGAGAGCTGCTATAGTGCAGTCATAGTGAACATAGATGCAACTAGAAAAATACAATATTATAAAAAGACATATTTATGCCTCAAGATATGCTAGACATAAATATCAAGGCTCTATATCACCTTTCCATGACAACCCAAGAGGGTTTCTAGAAAATACACCAAAATACAAATGTGAACTGCAACCCTAGGGCTGAAGATTCTCTCCAAATGAATAGCTGGGAAGATATGGCTGATATGATGTAGCATATAATGAATCATTCTCCCAATAGACTCTCCAAGTGAAAGGCTGATCCCTTCACTGAAAATATATCTCCCCAAATGGTGCATTGTGTTGGGGTTCCCATGTTTTGGCCAGATTGGCAAGACCAAAATATGAGACAACATCATAACCACTTTTGGGCCCTAGGATCTAGCCCTCCTGGACCCGGAGAGGGATCTCTCCAATAAAGCAAAGAATGATATATCTTTGAAACTCAAAAAAGATGTTAGGCTAGTTATGAAGCACAAAGGGGGGTTTAAATGATTTGGTTGGTTGGCTTCTGGGTTGGTTATGAGATCAAAGACTGAGAAAGTAATGGGAGGAAAAGAGCAAAATAGCAGGATGTTTCAGCAGAAGAGGATGGGCCAAGAAAGTGCCATCCATTGGGCTATGGAGTCATGAAATGAAATTACATGCCACAACTAGCTAAGGCTTCCAAAGGGCAAGTCATCTATACTAAAGGATCTTTTAGATAGATGATGGAATGGAACATTAAGGAAAGAAGGTGGAAGAAGGAAAGATAACCAAATTTCTATCTATAGATCAGGTCATAGGTCATTTAACTCCAGGCCTGCTTGGACATGCTCAAAGGCAGCTCTCAAAGAAGGACAAAGGGGCAGCTTATAGATCGGATCAGAGGTCATTTAACTCCAGGTCAGCTTTAGCAACTCCAGGGAAAAACATAGATAAATTTAACAGAAGGGATCTTAGAAAGGCCAGTCGGTTGCGCAAGGATCCTAGTGGATAGGGCTAACTCTAATCCCCAGTGTTCCCAAACCTTCCATCTTAAACCCAACAAGAAAATCTAAGAACTTGACCCATCCAATTCATACATCAGAGAGTAGGCAATAACATCCACTACACTGGTTAAATCAACTGAAATCAACTCTTAGACAACACATGAAGCAGAAAAAATTAAAGGTAGGGAGAGTAGGAAACATAGGGCACCTAACAAGGGTGAATCCTATGTTATACTTCTGTTGCCTACCAGAAGAACATGAAACAGTATGAAAATGTAATAAACAGAGTTAGGAAAAACATCACCAATAGTAATAGACCAGGATCCTGTGAAATGTGCTTTGATTAATTGATGCAAAACCAGTCATGTACAATAAGCTCAATGGCTAATACAATCTAGACTTTCTCCTCCCAGCCTATTACATACAACTACTCTGCTACTCCCTCCCAAGACTGTTCTACAGTCAATAATGAATCCCTCTAACTCCCACAGCAGCAACTAACAACCTTTACAATTTGTTCTTGGGAATTCTTATAGGAGAATGAGAATAATAGGGGTAGATAAAAATTAAATGAATTTCATTAAGACAGAATGGTGGAGGAGTTCCTGCCCATGCTGCTTAATGGCTCTGCAGCTTTGTATGTACTCTGTAGGCTATTTCGGAAAGCCTCTGTCAGGTCAAAATTGACCTTTGATATGTTCCTTGTAGTCCTCTCGGCTGTCTGGAGCTCTGCACTGCCTTCTGGATCTGGTTAACTGGTTTAAAGTCTGCGAGCTTCTCCATACCTCCATTACTACTGCTTAGACAGTCTTTAATGAAGCTCTGTCAGTGTAATTAACTGCTTACGGGCTCGAGGCGGCATGGAAACTGATGTAGGAAGGTGTACTTCTGGAGAAAACACGTTCTGCTATCAGGTAGCACGGTTATGACTTGCTGGTGCACTCATTAGTCTTCAAGATGAGCCTTGAGTCCTTTGAACACGGGATTAGCACTTTAAATCTCTAATTACAGGCTCAAATCCCTTAAATATGTCTCTGCTATCCCGTTTGGCCGCTGAATTGGCCCCTCTGTGACCCCTGCACCACGAAATAACTTGTCACACAAAACCCGGGCAGTGGTGGAGAAGTGTTGTAGAGATTGGATAAATGGTGGCGGAGTGGTGGAGAAATAGTTATTATTGTAAAAGCCCAAAGATAAACACTTGAGCAAATTACAAAGGAAAACGCGGAAAAACAATGAAGCGGAGCCATGGATGTGGGACCCGGCGTGGGTGGAGGGCGATTAAACTTAGACCGTTGGATCCTAGGACCAGATCAACGGCTCTCATTCAATTGGAGGGAGAATAGAGAGGGACGATAGAAGGGGAGTGAAATGAATCTGCACCATTGAATCTGGCGGGATGGACAGCTTAGATCGGATTGGGGGATCGCAATTGCACTACACAGAAGGGGGGTGCGGTTTGAAAGTTTTGATTGCGATTGGGGTGGGCGTGTGATGATCATCGGATCGACGGGGAAACGGACAGACGGGATTGAATCAGGAGACAGTGTGATCGGGGATCGGAAGACAAGGCTTGCGATTGCGATCGGAGGGGAGTTTGTGATTGAGCGCTGGCCATTGGATCAGCGAAGGGAATGGACGGCTAGGATTTGATCGGAGCAATCGCAATCGGGGGGCATGGAAGAGGGGATGCGATTGAACGCTGCGATTGCGATGGACTGATTAGCGCTGGACCGTAGGATCTTCGGGATGAATCAACGGTGGATAATGCAATCGAGGGATCGCAATCGGAGGGGGACAGCGACGCGTGATCGGGGGACATCACATAAAACATGCGATTGAAAGGAATTTGTGATTGTGATTTCAATGCGGCGGTTTATATATAATATAAACTTTATAATATAAAGTTTATGCAATACATGGTGGGGCATGGAAAACGGGGAAGTGGTTAATAAATCGCTTATTTTGTTTTGACATGATTTTCAATGCGATTTATAATCAGAGAAGGGGAAAAAAGGGTTTAGACCTTATAATAAGGTAGGAAAGTGGGTTTTAGACCCTTCTAATGTGATTTAGAAGTTAGGAAGGGGAACGATAGAAGAATAAGGGGGGGGGAAATAAGAGGGAAAAGGGCCTTTTGGGCATTCTTCTTCACAACAGAGAGGCTTTAAAATGGAAGTCAACAGAGGGGATCTCATCAAACGGAAAAAGACACAAAGAGGCTTCAAGGATGATGTGTTTGCAAGGGAAATGCATTCCTTGAAGACTCAAGAACATTTTAGCCCACTATTTGCTTGTCAAAAAATTTATGGGGGGCTAACAGTGGCTCCACATGGGGATGGCTTCTTCTTGAAGGAGTCAAGAATCCAGAGAATGATCTTTGGTGTAGGCCAGATGCCTGCTGCTTGGCTCGTCCCTTACTTTCTTTGATCAGCTACCTACCCACACTATAGTCCTAGTATTTTTCTTCTGAGTGCATTTGGACTTGTAGACCCTTTACATCATCAATTTTTACAGACAGGAAAATAAACCTATTCTACTTCTACCCTTATTACTCCATGAGACCAGATTAGACTGTTGGTCTCACACGTTTCTCTACCTACACTACTACCTGCTAGGATTATACTGTCTAGCAGGTTTCTTCTCTACATTCTAAGACAGAAATTGGAACAACTAATCTACATGTTCATAGATTGAGCTTTATTGAGCTTTTCCTACCTACCCTACTCTACTGAAAAATTTACAAGTCTAGCTTATAAACATTGTCTTCCAATGTAACCAATCCATTAAATGATCCCATGGCTGGTCCTTCTTGCTCAACTCCTTGAGCATGCTGGATAGGCAGGGATGCTCACACTCTCTTTGTTCAATAACAACAGCCTTGAAAATTTTTCTTTCTATCTGCAACATGCTTCTCAACAAGACCTTTGATCCTTCTTCAAATGTATACAGGAAATGTGCATAAGGATCATGAAATGATACCTGGCTATAAATATCTGGCAGGCAAGCTTCAACCAAGATCTCTTCTTCTTCCACTGGATCAAGAATGAGACTCTCTTCAGAAAGAGAATCTCCCTCATCTGCTTCACTTTCTGAACTAGAGGACTCATCATATATGGCACTGATGTCCTCTTGGAGCTCTGATACATTCTGCTCTGATGTGCTAAGCTCAGTGAAGGGATCAATGTATTCTTGAGCAAGAGTGTATTCCTTTTGCTTCCTCTTTTTCAAGAGAAGGCTCTTTGCTTTCCTTCTGCTCGAGAATCTCTTCTTTGCTTTCTTCCTCCTCTTCTGAAAATAAAAGTTGCTGGTTTCCAATCTCACTGATGATCCGTGGTAGAGCAGAATGAAGATTCATAGAATCTTCATCTGCTATTATACCGTCATAACTTTCCCCATCAGTATCATAAATAGCCTGCATTGGCACATTACTCTCTGGAAGTGAAAGGGATTGATTCTCCTCCCATAAATCTACTAATGATGAACCTGCAAGATCATCTTCTCTTTGGAGAGCATCATCATCAGATAGATCAAAAATAGGGGAATCATGAATGTAAGTAATGTTACCAATCAAATATACTGGATTGTTAGCAGATTTTTCTTCATTTTGATTTACATGTGAGCTTTCCAACTCTGTACAATAAAGCTCATCAGATGAATGGGCAAGGATGTCTGATTTGTAAAAAAATTTAGAGGGTGGCTGTCTATTGATGATCTGATCTATTTCTACTTCTGTCAAGGGGGAAATTGGTCTTGTATTCCATTGTGCAGAAGTGCAGTAGCTCCCTGTTTCCTTTGAAGACTGGATTTGAGGCAGGACGTCGTCTTGAGCCTCAACTATAAGGGATGATAAATCAGCATCTGAGTTTTCAGGAATATCTTGAAGAATGTCCACAGTCTCTTGGCTGTTTTCTTCCTCGGCTGATTCAGCTGTGTTCTTGTGATAGCTAGGATGCATATGAAATTCTTGAATGGCTGTCAAAAGATATTCAAAATGGATATTAACCAAATCCTTATCAATGTCTAACAGGTACTGTATGATATTCTGAGATTGATCACAACAATCCCATGGTAAGGATGGAGAGTTTCCTTTATAATTCTTGTAAAACACTTGGTGCATGTCCTTTAAAGAAAACAAACTCCGAGGTTCTAACCATTCATACCAATTCCTAGCCTTTCCTTCTAATGTTTCCATGAACATTTTCATTAGGCAGTCTTCATGCCATTCAACTTTAAATTTCCACACATGTATATGAAACTTGATGAGATGTAGCAAGGGGTCCTCAGTGTTTTCACCCTGAAAGATAGGCAGGTTTTTTAACCAGTCCACTTCAGGCATTTTGTGTGCGAATCCAGGGATATGCTCCCTGCTCATTGGGGCATATCTTCTCTGTATGCATGGAAGCATGTTTGTAAATCAGAAAGAGGTCACTATGTCTCTTCAACCAGCTCAGATTCTTCTACCAGTGGAGTCATTAGGTCTTTGGATCATAGGGAATGTGGAGTCGCCAGGTGGATGTATGTGAATGTTTGAAGCAGGATGCTGTCCACCATCAGCAATTAGAGCCAATCTATAGGCAAAGTGGTCTCCTCCCCAGTGGATTCGCCATTATGTTGGGGACGAAACTAGAAAATAGACCAGTATCAAAAGCTTTAGACTCTCAGATTTGTCCCTAGTATGGTCGCCATTATGTTGGGGTTCCCATGTTTTGGCCAGATTGGCAAGACCAAAAGATGAGACAACATCAGAACCACTTTTGGGCCCTAGGATCTAGCCCTCCTGGACTCGGAGAGGGATCTCTCCAATAAGGCAAAGAATGATATATCTTTGAAACTCAAAAGAGATGTTAGGCTAGTTATGAAGCACAAAGGGGGGTTTAAATGATTTGGCTGGTTGGCTGCTGGGTTGTTTATGAGATCATACACTGAGAAAGTAATGGGAGGAAAAGAGAAAAATAGCAGGATGTTTCAGCAGAAGAGGATGGGCCAAGAAAGTGCCATCCATTGGGCTATGGAGTCATGAAAGGAAATTACATGCAACAATTAGCCAAGGCTTCCAAAGGGCAAGTCATCTATACTAAAGGATCTTTTAGATAGATGATGGAATGGAACATTAAGGAAAGAATATGGAAGAAGGAAACACAAACAAATTTCTGTCTATAGATCAGGTCAGAGGTCATTTAACTCCAGGCCTGCTTGGACATACTCAAAGGAATCTCTCAAAGAAGGACAAAGGGGTAGCTTATAGATTGGACCAGAGGTCATTTAACTCCAGGTCAGCTTTAGAAGCTCCAGGGAAAAACAGAGATAAATTTAACAGAAAGGATCTTAGAAAGGCCAGCCAGTTGCGCAAGGATCCTAGTGGACAGGGCTAACTCTAATCCCCAGTGTTCCCAAACCTTCTAGCTTAAACCCAACAAGAACGTCTAAGAACTTGACCCTTCCAATTCATACATCAGAGAGTAGGCAATAACATCCACTACACTAGTTAAATCAACTAAAATCGACTCTTAGATAGCACATGAAGCAGAAAACATTAAAGGTAGGGAGAGTAGGAAACATAGGGCACCTAACAAGGGTGAATCCTATGTTATACTTCTGTTGCCTACCAGAAGAACATGAAACAGTATGAAAATGTAATAAACAGAGTTAGGGAAAACATCACCAATAGTAATAGACCAGGATCCTGTGAAATGTGCTTTGATTAATTGATGCAAAACTAGTCATGTACAATAATCTCAATGGCTAATACAGTCCAGAATTTCTGCTCCCAGCCTATTACATACAACTACTCTGCTACTCCCTCCCAAGACTGTTCTACAGTCAAGAATGAATCCCTCTAACTGCCACAGCAGCAACTAACAACCTTTACAATTCGTTCTTGGGAATTCTTATAGGAGAATGAGAATAACAGGGGTAGATACAAATTAAATGAACTTCATTAAGATAGAATGGTGGAGGAGTTCCTGCCCATGCTTCTTAATGGCTCTGCAGCTCTGTATGTACTCTGTAGGCTATTTCGGGAAGCCTTTGTCGAGTCAAAATTGACCTCTGATATGTTCCTTGTAGTCCTCTCGGCTGTCTGGAGCTCTGCGCTGCCTTCTGGATCTAGTTAATTGGTTTAAAGTCTGTGGGCTTCTCCATACCTCCATTACTACTGCTCAGACAGTCTTTAATGAAGCTCTGTTAGTGCAATTAACTGCTTATGGGCTCGAGGCGGCATGGAAACTGATGTAGGAAGGTCTACTTCTGGAGAGAACACGTTCTACTGTTAGGTAGCGCAGTTATGACTTGCCGGTGCACTCATTAGTCTTCAATCTGAGCCTTGAGTCCTTTGAACATGGGATTAGCGCTTTAAATCTCCAATTACAGGCTCAAATCCCTTAAATCCGTCTCTGCTATCCTATTTGGCCACTGAATTGGCCCCTCTGTGACCCCTGCACCACGAAATAACTTGTCACACAAAACCTGGGCAGTGGTGGAGAAGTGCTGTGGAGACCGGATAAATGGTGGCGGAGTGGTGGAGAAATAGTTATTAGTGTAAAAGCCCAAAGATAAACACTTGAGCGAATTACAAAGGAAAATGTGGAAAAATAATGAAGCGGAGCCATGGATGTGGGACCCAGCGTGGGTGGAGGGTGATTAAACTTAGACCGTTGGATCCTGGGACCAGATCAACAACTCTCATTCAATCAGAGGGAGAATAGAGAGGGACGAAGAAAGGGGAGTGGGATGACTCTGCACCGTTGAATCTGGTGGGATGGACGGTTCAGATCAGATCAGGGGATCACAATCGCACTGCGCAGAAGGGGGGTGTGATTTGAAAGTTCCGATTGCGATTGGGGCGGGCATGCGATGACCGTCGAATCGGCGGGGAAATGGACAGACGAGATTGAATCGGGAGATAGCGTGATTGGGGATCGGAAGACAGGAGTTGCGATTCCGATCAGAGGGGAGTTTGCAATTGAGCGCTAGCCGTTGGATCAGCGAGGGGAATGGATGACTAGGATTTGATCGTAGCAATCGCAATCGGGGGGCGTGGAAGAGGGGATGTGATTGAACGCTGTGATTGCGACGGAGCGATTAGCGCTAAACCGTAGGATCTTCGGGACGAATCAACGGTGGATAATGCAATTGGGGGATCGTAATTAGAGGGGGACAACGACGCGTGATCGGGGGACATCACATTAAACATGCGATTGAAAGGAATTTATGATTGCGATTTCAACGTGGCGGTTTATATATAATATAAAGTTTATGCAATACATGGCGGGGCATGGAAAACGGGGAAGTGGTTAATAAATCACGTATTTTGTTTTGACATGATTTTCAATGCGATTTATAATCAGAGGAGGGGAAAAAAGGGGTTAGAACTTATAATAAGGTAGGAAAGCGGGTTTTAGACCCTTCTAATGTGATTTAGAAGTTAGGAAGGGGAACGATAGAAGAATAAGGGGGGGGGAATAAGAGGGAAAAGGGCCTTTTGGGAGTTCTTCTTCATAACAGAGAGGCTTTAAAATGGAAGTCAGCAGAGGGGATCTCATCAAAGGGAAAAAGACACAAAGAGGCTTCAAGGATGATGTGTTTGCAAGGGAAATGCATTCCTTGAAGACTCAAGAACATTTTAGCCCCCTATTTGCTTGTCAAAAAATTTATGGAGGGCTAACACATTGAAACCACCCCTCCAAATCCTCCCTAAAATAAGGTAGTCCAAGACTGAAACTATGTTGTAGGGGATAATAATAACTTGGCCTCATGCAAAATGCTACAATAATCCCCAAGGACCTTCTTTACTAGCCTCCGAATGGAAAGGATGCTTCCTCCACTAAGGAAAAGCTCAGAAATGGCCCAATCCAATCCTCCACTGCTGCACCCTGCAACAAAGCACAACCCTAAGAAGAAACTATGTTGTAGAAGAAAGTTGTAGCTTGACCTGATGCCACAATGTGGAAATGTAGCCTAATAACTTCTCCTGAGTGGGCACTCGAAGTCCCCTGAGGATGAAGGTGGGATTCCCGCTCAGGAACACCCTTGTGCTAAACAACACTGTAGTCTCTGCTAAACAGTTGAAGAGAGCAACAAGTCATAACAGATCATAAACAAAATAATACTCAATAATCCTTTCCATGGCTACCACCCCCTTAATTATATGCTTGGTGAGCTTCCTCACCCTTGGCCCCACTCATTAAAGCCACTACTTCCATGCAAGGAATCTCCCTCAAAAACTGCGTTGTACCTTAATGAATGTCCACTCCCTCCATACCAGCGCTGTTGATTTGGTCAAATTTGACCCAGGCTACATGCTCCATCCCCTATTCACACCTAAGGGTGCTTAATCTAGCTACTTACATGACCCCCATTCACATTAGGAGTGATTTTATTCCTACTAAGGAGATTTATGGGCCTCCCTACCCTCTTATTCTTCTAACTAAGATGCAAAAACAAAAATTAATATTCCAACTGGCTGAAAGCTAATTGGGAATAGTACAGTCCTCCCCTCCCAAATGTTGCTTGTCCTCAAGCAACTGTAAAGGTGAGTGCTACAACTCTTCTCCTACTTCCCTTGTGACACCTCCATGTGATAATATCTCCTCATGAACCAAGTGTCCCCTAATCAATCCATCCATGAAATGCTCCTCCCAAATGCTCAAGTTAACCAAATGGCTCATCCCATAAGGAAACAAGAGGTCTAATGTGGCAATCATGTGTTGCTCAATGTTCTCCCTAAAGCATGAAGCATAAGAAATTATGGAGAATGTCACTCCTAATGGGCACATCCAATCCATGTGTCATCCCTCTGATCATGCCCACAATAATGATAAGAACATCATCAATATACGGGATCACAATCAAAGACACACAAGTTTCCATATGAAATACCGGAGGAGGGTCATAGTCCCACATGTGGAACTAGTGGAGTATGTATCCTGACTACCTCAGAATATGATATAATAAGTAGTCCCCCCACCACTTGTTTGCTTCCCCAAACCTCTCACATGCTTGGAGAAGGTTAATAATGTTTGGTTCCAATGGAGTACACCCTAAATAATATATCATCTCCCTAAAAATTCCTAGGGAGTGGCCATGCTCATCAATTCTTATGGCCCCAAGTGGACCACAAAGTTTATAAGAAAGAGTGCTCCCTCTTGGAGAAATGAGCTATACATGAATGGTAAAGGAATGAAAATACTATCTAGTAGATCATTATGGAAAAAAACATAATCCTTACCATATAACTTGATCAATCTAGTGAAGTGGCTCATAGAAGGGTATCCTCTCATTCCCAATGAGAAAATAAGTGGCTGTGGTAACTCTATCAAAGAGTTTTGTCCTCCCTCAATCTCCCAAAAATCCATTCATCTCCTAATATTCCGATGTATCTCCTCTTTGTAGCCCTTCCAAGTGAATCCCTCCATAATATTATGATATGCCCTCATGAAATCAATGTGGCTAGAGAGAAAATCCTCATGTGCTGCATGTAGTAACTTCTCCTTGAGCTTAGAAGCTCTAGTCAAGAATATCCTGCTCTGATAATAGATAACCCCATCTCTCACTATTTATCTCCCATCTGAATACTGGCCATCAAGTATCCTGCATGCAATGAGATCCTTGGAGTATTCCACCAACAACTAGGATCTCCAATAAGGATATATATTCCCTAATGAGAGTGCTACTGATTTACCATGTAAAGCACCTATCATGTGGCTTCCCCCTTCTTTGACATATCCCATGCCAAAATCACATATCGAGATGTTGTTATCATGCCTCTACTGCTCCTCCTGTAGCTGCTCATGCTCAAGTAAATGTTGTAGTCTTTGGAAGTTAGCCTTCCATAAGAAGCTATCACCCATCCAAAACCTCCCGAGTTTGGCCAATATATGCATGAGTGGCCACCAGCCTCTACCATATGTGGAATATTCCTCCCTATGTGGAAGTATCTTCTAATTCTCCAAAGTCATGGAGTGGTCTCCTTGCACCATGATGGTGCCATCCTCCATCCCTGAAACATCTTTTCTCAGTGAAATATGTTTGGTGAGAGTGGGTAATACTAATATTTGGAGAATGTCCCCCTCCTCCTTGATCCTACCCAAGACTCTTTGTGTTGTACCAAGTCCTTCCAAGGTTCTCACCACTCTTGGATCTATGAGTGGTGCAACCTGTTGTGAGATATCTCTCACCAACTCCTGATCTGGTGGCCTCCTAGGTGGAATGCCTCTAAACAATAATGTATCATGGGCCAAATTCATTTGCACAACTGCTAGGACTGTTAGGTCCTTGATTCCACGGTTAAAATCCAGATCTTTTTTTGTGTAGAAGATATCTGAGAGGGATAAGTGTTCATTCCCCTAATCATCTGATGCTTACCACTCTTCTTATCTTTCCACTACATCTGTAAAGTCTCCCAATCTATGGTGACCTTCCCCAAAGTAATCAACCACTGCACACCCAATATCAAATTGGTGTCAGGTATGTCAACCACAAATAAGTGATCAATCAATGTATATGCCCCCATGGTGATAGAAAAATATGGAACATAATGCATGCACTGCATAGTCGTAGCTCGTGTGACCAAAACTGAAAATCCCTCAAAATCATCAGTGGGTATTGTCCTCATCTGCACTAACTAGGAATCAATAATGTTTTGGGTAGCCTCACTGTCAATCAACACTGAAACCCTCTAATCCTGAATGGAACCTTGAACTCTCAAGGTCAAGTACTTGGCTAACCCTCTCAATGATGCAAGGTCTCCTCCAATTTGAGAAAATGCTCCATTCCCACCTCCTGGTGGTGGTGGATCCTCTCCTGCTATCCTAGTGCTATGACATCCTTCTGTTTCCTCTTCCTCTTCCTTTTCATCATCATAAAATACATCTATATAATGTGCCTTCCTTGTTGCATATCTATGTCCTGGTGCCTATTATTCTCGGCATGTGAAGCAAAGCTTCCTTCTCCTCAAGTCTCTTTGGACATCATCACTAAGAGGTACTTTGTTCTAGCTCTCCTTTGAATGATGAGCCTTCTCATCTTTTACCTTTGATGGAAAATTGGGATTTTCCTAAAATTTTACCTTTTCTCTTGGCAAGGAATATGGTAGATCTCTATCCCTTTCAAAAAAATCTTGAAGGGTAGTTGTTTTGGTTGAATTAACGAACCCATGTAGAGGTTCTGCTAGCCCATCAATAAACATATAGACCCTCCTAGTTGCAGATAAATCAAGAACCATAACAAAAAGTTTTAGAAATTCAAAAATGTAAGTTTTTAGATTACCTGACTATTTGAGCTTAGCTAGCTCAATGAAAGGTGCCTCCAGGTCTCTTTAATCAAACCTCTCCACCAACCTCCTTGTGAAATCTAAATATGTAGTCACATTGGCATGCCCCAATTTAGAGACCATGAAACCACCAATCATGTGTCACACCCTGAAGGTGCAACACTGCTATTTTGATGGCTTCCATCTTTGGTACTTGTTTCAACTGGAAGTAGATGTCTAACTTCTCTACCCAAGACTTGGTTGTGCATTTAGATGACCCATCAAAAGTAGGTAAGAAGAATCTACCCATAGTCGGGTGAAGATCAATGTTTTGTGTGAATCCTCCACCTCTATTGTGATGTCGAGATCTCTTATTTTCCTTGATCTGACAAATTTCTTGAAAGCTCAAGTGATCCTTGAATCTCTAAGATTGAGACTCATACTCAAGAAAACAATCTTCAAGAGTTTCATGTTCTTTAAATCCTCCATTTCCCACTGTAAAGAATGTAGGCATAATAGAGCATTGTGAAACCTACTACTTCACTGGTTGATCACTCCAGTGATGTGAAATGCCAAATCCTTCTCCATGTAGAAACCCTTTAGGGGATTCTTTGTGTCTATCCATCCTCATCTCCTTTATTTCCCTTGCAATATCTTGCATGGTCCAAAGAAGAAGCTTAGGGAGCTTCTTGTCATCCTCCTCTCTTGATATGGGATATTTTCCCTTGTATTATTTATCATCTGTGTAATCATATCTCTGGTTTCTTCTCTTGAGATACCTATTCTCTCTATCTATGAGATGATATCCTTCTTCTGATGACATATTTGTTGAAAATGCACAGGTTGAGCCAATATTATGCTCTGATACCACTGTAATATCCCAAAATTGGGAGAGCAACAATATAACACATAAAAGTGGAAATAGTAGTGAATAATATTACATCAATATATGAGACCAATATTGAGCCATTATATTAATCATATCAGCAACAAATAAGTGCCAAATACTGAGGCACAAATCATATGATATAGACAAACAAGGCTCAAATAATCAAACACTCTGAAAAGTGAGATGTTGATACTATACAAGATGTCGGAGAGCTGCTACAATGCAGTAATAGTGAACATAGTTGTAGTTGGAAACATAAAATAATATAAAATACTGATATATGCCTCAAGAAATGCTAGACATAAATATCAAGACTCTATATCACCTTTCCATGACAATCCAAGAGGGTTTCTGGAAAATACACCAAGATACAAATGTGAACTGTAGCCCTAGGGCAGAATATTCACTACAACTGAATAGCTAGGAAGATATGGTTGATATGATGTAGCATTGAGTGAATCCTTCTCCCAATAGACTCTCCAAGTGAAAGGCTAATCCCTTCACTAAAAATATATCTCCCCAAATGGTGCACTTAAACCACCCCTGCAACTCCTCCCTAAAATAGCACAGTCCAAGATTGAAACTGTGTTGTAGGGGATAATAATAACTTTGCCTGATGCCAAATGCTGAAATAATTCCCAAGGACCTTCTTTACTGGCCTCCCAATGGAAATTATGCTTCCTCCACTAAAGACAAGCTCAGAAATGGCCCAATCCAATCCTCCACTGCTGCACCCTACAACACAACACAACCCTAAGCAGAAAGTGCACTGTAGAAGAAAGATGTAGCTTGGCCTAATGCCAGAATGTGGAAATGTAGCCCAATAAATTCTCCTAAGTGGGCACTTGAAGTCCCCCAAGGATGAAGGTGGGATTCCCGCTCACGAAAAACCTTGCGCTAAACAACACTACAGTCTCCGCTATGTTGGTGTCCCATGTTTTGATAGTTTGGCGAATCAAAAGACAAGGCAACATCAGAACCAATCTTTAGAGTTCCAGGTTCTAGTCCTCCTGTTCTCAGAGAGGGATCTCTCAAATTATTGTTTTTAGCAAAGGTTTATCTTGTGTGCATTGGATATTGGTTTTTAGACTAGTTATTAAGTGCAGGTGTTTGTTTGTTTGTTTGGTTGAATTGATACAGTAGAATACGAAATGTCTAGGAAAGGTAGGTAGAAAGAGGAAGTATTAACTTCATTGGGCAATGGATTCAAAAAGAGGTCATGAAAAAATTATCAATGGATATGGGATATCAAAGGGAAAATTTAACTTGGCCACAGGATCTTTTGGTTTTGGAATGAGATGGACATCAATGATTAGGAAAGAGAAGTTTAATTCTCAACAAAGGGAATTTGAAGACACAATTTGAACAATAAAGAGCTATTTGATAGACAGGGCCAACCATAAATTCTACAAATCACACTTTTAAGCAAATAATGACTTCAAAACAACTTTTAAAATGAAATCTAAGATTGGGGGAACACCCTATTTCCTCAAAGATTTTATTTCAAATGACTTAGAAAACATAAAATATTCACTGATAATTACGGTCATGGAAGAGGGAACAACTAAATACATCTATGATCACAACTATAAAGACCTTTAAGTCAACTGTTCAAGCAAGGACAAGGGGCAAGATGAGAACAAACCTCCTTGACTTACTGTAAACAAAGAGACTTCAAAGGGAGACTTCAATAACAGTTTTTAAGTGGCAGCAAACAAGCAGGGAGAACCATAAATCATGCTGAAACCAACTGTTCGAACTATTAAGGAAATAGAAAAGCATGAGGAATAAAGAGAGAGATTAAAGACTCTAAAATACCTCAGCAGAAGAAAACATGAAACAGTGAAGGATGAACAGGTCTAAGGTGCTTCCAAGAGTCATTTCTTAGCCTAAAAATTTCATCCTACTGTAGTAAGAAATTATGGAACAAAATGAAAACAGGAGAAAACATTAAACAGTTCAGAATACTTCACCAACAGCCAAGCTCATGGATCCAATGATAGAGCCTTCTAAAAAACAAGCATGCAACAACATCATCAGGGCTTCCAAGACTTCAATTTCTTCTTCAACTTCAACAGACTATGTATTATTTCAGAGAGTCTCAATATTACGACTAGTGATCAACGAACCAACAATTTCTCATCTTCTACAGAAGTATTTATAGAAGAATGAGGAGGTGAGATCTGATAAAAGATCTCCCAGGGTAATTAATATAGAATAATGACTTCTTTGCCTTTGAGGGGCTCAATGAAGAAGCTTACATACATTTCCTCTGTATTAAATGTTTTACAATTTTAAGATTAAAGCTCGGTGAGAGATTTTATTTACTTTTAGGATCTGTTTCAAGATGTAATAACTTTGCTAATATTTTTTTCATTAAGTTCCCTTAGCAGAATTAAATCTTTTGCTGCGTTGAGGCAAATATCTTCATTTGATTAATAACTTTGGCCTCTGTTTGAATGCTTTGAGGCACATGTGGCTTTGTGGTAGCTGAGAGGATTTAATTTTCCTCAGATGTGGTGATGGAGGCCTTTCTGTCTGATAAACACTTATGATTTTCTTTAAACTATGTTTTAATTTGAAGGATTAGGCTTTTGATAATCAATCTTAGCCATAATCCTCACAAATTTGTCTTCAATATTCTATTATGGTGCGTTTCATCTTTGACACATATACTCTTTAATTTTATCAAATAATATGGTGTCTTGTTGATGTGCAGGGTCACGTAGGGCTCACAAGGCATCAATTCCCATGAAGCATCGATGAGAGGTGGAGTTTGAACCTTGCAAATGGTTTCCTTTTATGAATCGAAGGCATGAGAATCCTCATTCCCAGCCTTCGCTTTTCCTTCATTATAATGGACAAAACCATTAATCACCTGCAAAACATGAAACTAATTAAGAAATCCTGCTTTATTTGAGGTAAACTTCTTCGGAGGGTGTTGGGAGGAGCGTGGCCGTTGGATGGCATCATCCAATGGAGTAGATTGCGTGCAGAGGTTAAATGGAGGCGATTGATGAAACAGTGGAGAGTTTTCAAGTCAGATCTGTTGATCTTGGATAGATCAATGGTCGAGATTAGCTGTGAATATACAAAGTGAATGAGTCACTTTATAATAATACAGGCGCATAATGTGAAGAAATAGAAAGGAAATAGGTAAGAATATCCTTTGGTGGAGGAAAAACATTGAAATGAAATTCAGGGTTTTTGAATGGTCGTGGGCCATTGGAGTAGATCAGCACAACAATATCAATGGTGGAGAAGATGTTGGGAGGTCGCCGATCGGGGGGGGGGGGGGAAGCAAAAAAAAATAATAAATCACACCTGATGAAATCTTTGATGTGATCAATTGAGAGCCGCTGATCTGAGGATTAGATCAATGGTGGGGGATGAATCGGGAGATCGGCAATCAAAGTTTGGGAATAAAACCTTAAAACATGATAATGGAAAATCTCCGATGCGATTATATATGGACCATCGATCTGCAGATCAGATCAACGGTGGAGAAAGAATCGGGATATCGGTAAACGGAGTTTTCAAAGAGGCGCAATCGGAAGGAACCTTGAAGAAGTTTCTTATGCGAAGGGTGTTACACCATTTTTTGGTCATCTAACCTATTATCATTAGATGGACCCAAGTACACCATGTAAGACCAATTTTACCCTAAGTAAAATTGCTTTCATTATGTTAAATAACTTAATAAACCACATTTATTAGGTTGTTTATGGTCTAAACAGGAAACCCCAAAAGGAAATATTAAACAAACCTATATTTGTTTGATTTTCCTCATAGAATAATTAATTAAACCATAGTTTAATTATTATTCCTAGTCATGTTTAACCCAAAACAAAGAAATTAATTAGATAAACCTTTATTTATCTTATTATTTTCTAGGAATAATTATTTAAATCTTATTTAGATAATATTCCTTGTTAAATATGACCAAATCATCCACAAATAATTAAATAAATCATTATTTATTTGATTATCCTTCAATCACTTCCTTAAAATGATAAATAAATCATTTATTTATTTATTATTGAGAAATAAAGGGATTTGACCCAAGTCAAATACCTTTTCCCTCAACAAATATAATAAAATATTCCATAAAAGGTGGATCTAGATTTGGTTAACATTATTTTAATCATGCACCAAGATCTAGAATGACCCAATATTTTGTTATAAATAGGATGGTTTTTCCTACCAATCTTCACCTTTTGTTGCCTATTGGATCACTCTGGATCTAAACTCTTGGTCTGACTTTGAGCCATTATCATTGTCATATTTTCCATTATTTGCTGTGTGAGCTCCCTTTGAGTTCTATCTTTGTCTGGGTTTTCTACACCAACAGGAGAGATAAATGCTAGATCTGAAGTGCTGAGGACTTCCAAGAACCCATCACATTGAGGAGAATTGGAAACATCTTCTTGTTTTCCTCCCAGGTGCCCTTAATACAAAAAATTCTTTCAAAAATTGTTGTCTTGTCTATTGGATATATGGAGCAAAACCTTCTTTTTAATGGTTAGTGTCTTTCTATGCATAGATCTGGTTTTTGCAGCTCTTGTCTTGATCAACTAACTGCATATCTGAAGATATTAGCAGCCACATTTGATGTTAGGGCTATTAGTTACGCGTAGCTAAAGTGGTCTTTTTTCGTACACTTTGACAAAAGATTCATACTAACAATTGGCGACTCCACACGGGTTTTCAATTACGACCGCTGTCGTTTTTCATATTCCTGCATATCTAGCTACTTCAGACCCTAGGGTTTCTTTTCAGCTTTTTGTTTTTCCTATTTTTATGTTTTTTTCCATCTATAAAACCCTAAAACATTAAAATTTCTAACTTCTGCGTGTTTCTGGCCCTATTGCGCAGGTGACAAACATCAGCTGAAACTGAGACGACAACTTTTCCGCAAATCTGCCGCCAAGACAACCGAAGTTGGAGGTCGCACTTTTCAGCCCAAAAATTGTGACCTAGACTCCAGGTCGCACTTTTCATCCCCTTTTCTGTGACCTAACCAGGAAAACAGGTCAGAACCTGTGACCTGTGCTTTTTTCTGCTGTTTTTATGCAATTTTTCTGGGTTTTGCTGAAGCTTCTGTAAGGGTTTTCCAGCCTCTGTCTCTGCTCGTTTGGACCTGTTTATGATATTTTTTGTTCATCTAAGTGGGAACCTAACCCCCTAGGGCTTTAGTACCCTCCACTTTTGGTGGAAGAGTTTTAGCTGTTTCAGGTGCCTATTTTTTCAGAGTTTCAGCCTTCCCTTTTTCAAATCTGATTCCTCTTTCTCCGATCCCTTTAAATCAGCTCTTCTTCCCTTCAAATCACCTCTTGTAGTTTTGTTTGGACCTCCCTTTAGGACCCCCTCCTTGTCCTTTCCGCTTTTTGTTGATTTCCTCCTTTTTTCTAGCCACCTTGCCTCTGCCTCTTGGCCGTGATCTGCACCTCTTTCCAGCAGCTTTCTCCTTTAGATCCCTGTCCCTTTCGACCCTAGATATATTGGCCTCTTTTTAGTGTGTTTTGACTAGATTTTTTCCCTCTTTTAGATTAGTTTTGAGAGACTCGCCTTCTTGGGTTCAATCGATGCACTAGTAGCTGTTAATTTTCTGTTATTTCAGCATTATATACTGTTTTTGCAACATTATTTTCAGTTACGTAGCACACTTTTTCTCTTGCTCTCAAAACGAAAAGGGTTTAAAAATTAAAATTAACGCATGCCACACACTCACCCTAAGCGAAGAAGAGCCTGGTTTACACCACCAGGCAAAGACTTTAAAATCAATTGACACTGCACCTTTTTTCCCTTGTTTCGACATTGTAATCACTTGATTTTGCACCTCCCTACCTTTTTCAGTCATTCTTCTTCCCCTCGTGTCGTGTTTGTGTTGTCACCATTGCGCCGCCAAGGTGTGCTTCCCGAAGACTTCTTGGCCTTCACCCTCAGTTTCCAATCGATCGACCTGCTCCGTCCCGTCGTGGTGGAGCCAATCCTCCTCCGATTCCGCACTCCGACTCCTCTTCTGATTCATTGGGTTCTCCTTTTACTTCCGGTTCTCCCCCTGTAACCTTCACTATGTCTGGTCCAGGGCCTAATGCTAGCGGTAATCCCGGCCCTAATGCTAGAATTATTACTAGCGGAACTGCCACAGGAACTACCTCGGTCGCACCCTTGCTACCGTACATCGCAGGCCTCAGCCTCCCCGATTTCAATCAATTGACCAACTACCCTATCCGCCACGATGTTGGTTGGCCTACTATGCCAACCAAGCTCCCCTCCGACATCCCTAAGTTCGAAGGCCTTGCTGGAGAAGATCCAACCAACCATGTTCGATCTTTCCACATGTGGTGTTCCTCTAATTCTATTACCGATGATTCCATCCGTCTTCGGTTGTTCCAACGCACGCTTACCAGCGAAGCTTCCAAATGGTATGTTGACCAAGCCACCTCTTCCCATACCACCTTTGCGACCATTGCCCAAGCCTTTTTATCTTATTTTCTCCCTCTCCGATACGATACTGGTACGGAGCTCTTGACTTCCTTTAAGAAAACCTCTTCGACCCACCTTTCTACCCATGTTCAGGAATGGTGAAGAAGACGGAGCTTATGTCGGCCCCCCCCCTTCGAAGATCAGGTTTATATGGACTGGTTCCTTCGCACTCTCTTAGCTCCCATCGGAAAAGATGTCGCTTCCCATTTCCCTCAAACCGAAGAAGCTGCCCTCCAGATAGCCTTGAAATATGACCTGATCTACACTCATTCTGGTTATGTTTATACTGTCCTTCAAGCCCAGAGGTGCTAACGCCCCGGGGGCATCTCATTCCACCGATGGTATCGTTGGAGCCCTTTCTCATCCGTATGCTCAACCTCCTATGGGCTATGGTCTCCCTTAGGGAGGGGCCAGCACCTCTAACACTTTTCCCCCTCCAGGTAGCATGTATCCAAGATATGGCATGCCTCATCATTTTTCCCAACCTCCTGCTTACCTCAATGTTTCCCAACCTAACCATTACCCTTATCCACAGCCTGGTGCACCAGCTCCTCTAGCATATGCGCTTCCACCTCCCTTGCCTTCTCCAACCCCACAACAGCACCTACAGCCCCCTTCAGGGCAAGTATTTGCACAGCAGGGCGCGACTAATCCCCCTTCTTCTCAAAGACGGCGGAGAGGCAATCCAAACCAATCTGCCCTTGGTACTCGTGGACCCAATCCTCAAGGTCTTGACCCTAACACTGCTAACCAGCAACAGGGCACTCAACTCAAGCCGGACAGGCTTCTTCGCACAAATAAGCCTTGTTCGTGTTGCGGTGTTTATGGTCATTACACCCACGATTGTCCCCTCTTACCATAGATGCGGCAGATGTGGGAGTCTCAAGCAACATTGCGAGGACAACATGCCTCCCCTCATGCTCCCCCTAATGTGGCCACTACTCAACCAGCTGTGTTTACTGATCCTTTCCCTCAGCAAGGATTCATGGCTACCCAACCACCTGACAGATAGGTTGCCACTCCACCTTCCCTTTCTGGTTCCTCCGATTACCAGATCCTCATGATGAACTCTGATCCTTCCACAACCGTCGACCTTCACCTTCAAACTCGGTCTCCGAGTACCCCAATCCTCCCACTCAGTCTGCCCCCGAGTCCCCTTCCTCTGGTTCTACAGAGCCTCTTTCGACATCCAATGGTCCCTTACATATCCCTCAACCCAAAGTTGAGGTCCATACCAATATTCCTAAAGGACCGTTATGTCGAAATGTTGCTTCCGGTCGAGCTGCTCATTCGTATAACATAGTAGATGATTTGGCGCAATCTCCTGCTGCCATTTCCACGTTGGAACTCCTCCAGTCGTGCCCTTCCCAAAAGAAGGCTCTACTAGCTGTCGTGGGTGCTGTAGATCCTATAGATGACCAAATGATTGTTTTCAACACCCATCAATCAGAACATCCCCCTCTTCCTACTTCTGTCGCCTTCCAAATCCCAGTCAAAATCTGGAATGCCAACATTTCTCGGTGTATAATTGATGAGGGGGCATCCACTTATGCGATGTCTACTTTGGTTTGGACGCAACTCGGATCTCCTGAGTTGTCCCCTTCCACGATCACCCTTCGAGCGTGGGACGGCCATGCCTCCTAGCCCATTGTCCTTTTTTGCAATTTTCCTATCACCGTTTCCGGTAAGACCGTTTTCGTTGACGTCGAATTCATCGATGCCCCGCTAGACTACAACATTCTATTGGGGCGAAGCTACACCTATGCCATGTATGCTGTCCCATCCGCGGCTTTTCGCAAGATGTCTTTTCCTCACAATGGAAAGATAGTCACCATCGACCAGTTGATTTACCATGAGCCACCGTCTCAGACCTCCCCGAAGACGACCATCTCTTCTGTAGCCAGTAAGCAAACCATCCATTCCTTGACCAGTGTCTCCCCCAGCATCTACAAAGATTCCTCCCTGCTTGGAACTTTTCCTAGTCTCCCCCCTCCTCATATCTCTGATCCCAACTTATTGAATGTTTTCATGATGCAATCGTCTCGGGCTGCCCTTAAGCGACCTACTTCGGCTAGCTAGCAACCTTAGACTCAACCTCGCCCACCACAACCTGCTCCTAGCCCTTCATCTCTGCAAGCTGGACCTCCTCCTTCTGGCCCTTATCCTACAGCTGGTATCCCTGAACCCCTTTATCCCCCTGGATCGGTTCCCCTAGGCCTTAACCATCTCGGGGCCATCCCTCTTGGTCATTACCCTGCTGGTCAGATACCTTTCCTGGCTCCCCCTCCCGGAGTCTATTAAATCCCCGTCATGGCCACCCTCTCTCTCCCTAACCTGACCCTGGGCATACCTATCTAGTACCTTAACCCTCCAGCCGCTACCCTGCCTGGTCACCCCAAACCCTACCTTTCTTTGAAACCGGTTCAACCGGTCCCCCTCGCTTCCTCCGTCACCACTGTTCCCCCAACACCTCCACAGGACCCTTCTCCTGTCGTGACGGCTCCTGGGAAGAAAGGAAAACCTCGCAAGGGGGCACCCAAAGACAAGACCACCACGACTGACCTGGCCCCTCCTCCACCCGCAAAGCCTTGTGCCTTGTGTGATGTCATCGGTCACGCCACCCATGCTTGTCTTGAATTGCCCCGTATTCAACCCATGGTTAAAGTCGCATTCCCCGAGTCTACGGTTCCTGAAGCCTCCATTCCTTCTTCGTCCGTACCCAAGAACCCCAAGAATCTCTGCACCAAAAAACCTTGAGCTTTATGCGGTATCCACAGCCATTACTCCCACCATTGTCCTCACCTGACGCATTACCGTGCCTCTTTAGAAGTAGTTCGAGAGTACGAGGTTGAACAAAATCAGTCCGCCTCTCCCATACTTGCGCAGTATGCTTCATGACAGCTTGAGGATCCCCCCGATCCCATTGACATCCCCACTCCTGATGTCCCGATGACAGAGTCTACTACCACCATCCTCTACCTATCATCCTCTGTAAGACCCTTGGAGAACATTCCCCTTGAATCCTCCCCTGTTGTTTCGCTCGATCCCCCTTCAGCGACCACCCTAGGCTCAACATATTTCAACCATTCATTTCCTTGTTCTTCTGTCATTCCCTATGACGATCCGTATGCGAGCCTTTCTTCCCCTATGGATGCTTTCGGTAACTTTGCTGTGTCATGTGGTGTCTTTTCCACCTTTGACCCCCTCTTTTCGGCCCCTACACGAGATAACTCCACCCGTATCTCTGTTGACCTCCGCAGCCCGAGTCCCTACCACACCTCCTATAGCCCTCATATACCACCCTCTAGTTTGTATATGAGTCATAGCCATCCTGCTCATCGCACTCCCTCTTGCAGTTGCCGCTCGATGTCTTCTGTACGCTCACGCTACCCTCATTGTCCCTCCTCCCCCCATTTTTTGTCTTGTAACACTATTCCGCAGGACCTCCCGTCCCCACCCTATATCGGTTACGCCGATGGTGCAATTCGTTACTCCCAGAATCTAGCCTCGGCAGGTTGGGCCATTTTCACCCCCTTGCATGCCCTTGTGCTCTCCAATGGGGTCTGCATTGGTACTACCACCAACAATCAGGCCGAATATGATGCAGTGCGTGGTCTCTTAGCCGATGCCTTCTTTCATCGCATCCTCCATCTGCATGTTCGTTTGGATTCCCTACTTCTTGTCATGCAACTAAATGGTGTTTATCGTGTGCATAACCCTGTGCTATTTAGATGATATTTACGAGTGAAACTCTTGATACATGAATTTGAAACCATAACTTTCAACTATGTACCTCGAGAACAGAATCACTATGTATATAGTATTGCAAACCATGTTCTAGATTGGCATTTATCACGCACATTTCATACAAGACAATAACATTCATAATCATTAACAAAGATGCATATCCATAATAAGTGTCGCAAAACATGTGTTTAGAGTCCATCTACTCTGATACATATGACATGCCCATCGCATGTTACAAAAACTCAAAACTGGGGGCACCACCTACCCCTACATACACCCTAGGGGGCACCACATGCCCCACACCTACTCACTATCTGGCGGATCCCGAGCCAATGGCTCTTTTCCTGTAGCTCGTAGATCACGTATGCCTTGACCAGCCATCGCCATGCGTCGCATGACACCTCGCCATTCCAAGGGTAGACCAATACATGGCTCTACGTACTGGTCGTCTAATTCTTGCCACCCGCGCTCTGAAACTCCGATCAGCAACCTCTCGCATCTACGGCGGATGTCCTCTAGAAGGGTGGCCTCATCCTCATTGCGCGCTGCCCTCGACCCACTCGGCCTTGCAGCTCCAGATGCTGCCGATCGTCCAATATATCCGGCTGGTTTTACCAGAGCTATATCTGCATACCAAAAGTACATGAATCAGTACCCTATCTATGATTCACTAACTTTAACATGCCCAAAAAAGAATAGTTACTTGTCACTTACCATCGAGTCCCCATACTCGACCAGGCGGAAGTGGTAGGTCTGGATCCCCACAATAACTCATCCCACTATAGGGATAGTAGTCTATGTACAACGGCATCTGATCCCAATGGGCAAAGAACTCAGGTCGAAACACTCGTCCGACTGCCCCTCCTCCTCCTCTGCATAGTAGCTGCCCCCACCGGCGCATCCTGGGCTCTCTCGGGCCCCCATTTGGGAGATGTATACGAGGTTGTAAGGTTGAGATCTTCTCAAAGAAGAAGGCGCACAATAAAGTCCCATACGAGCAATCGTGGTTCACTTGCCGCTTAAAGAGCGACAACTGTCGTTTTAGCGACACCAGCATCATTTGGGCCCACCCATAGTAGGTCCCACTCAATACACTCTCCACAATCATCATCTGCCCCCCAGTGATGTGATGGAGCGCCTGGTTGCCCAGGATACGCAGCACCGTTGCGGCCACTACACGGGTCTCTAATCTCTCTAGATCCCCGATCGGTATCAGAGTCCCCTTGACTTGGAGACCCGGTTGACAATGTCGCTCCAAAAACTCCATGATATGCCGCCCCCGCGGTAACACTGGCTGCGTGTTTCCCACTATCCCCAGTGGTGGGAAACCAGTCAGGAAGTACACATCCTAGACTGTCAGTTCCATCCTCTGCCCTTGCACTACAAAGACCTCATGCTCTGGATCCCAGTAGCTGATAATTCGGGCCAACAAGGGCTCTCTTGCTCTCATCAACGGGTTCTCCAAAAACTTTAGAACCCCAAACCTGGCCAACACACGACGGACACCCTGATCTGCCTGGATCTCTGCCTGTAATGTACCCAGGTCTCTCTCTCTCCAGTTCACCCGTATATCTGCCATATTTGCACAAAAACATCTTCTTTGTCAGCATATAGCTAGAGAACACTGTAAGCTAGAGAACACTGTAACCACACACAAAAACCCAACTCTCAGCCCTAAAACCGCACTTAAACCCCCTCATCTTCCAGGTCACACTTTTCTGCCCAATCCTGGGACAGGTCGCAGTTTTTTCCCTGAAACCTGCGTCCCAGGTCGCACTTTTTGGCCCAAAAAGTGCGAACCAACGATAGAGATGAAGGAGGGTCTGTTACTGAGATTTTGGGCCCTAAACTGAACTTTCAATCCATCAAAATGAAAGAGTAAGGTTAGGCCTCTTACCTGCAACTGACGGATCTCGATTCCAATAGTCGGTTTGTCCGCTACGCTCGCCGCAAGATTTAGGGCCTTCTATCCTCTCTACATTCACCACAACAACACTAGCAAATGAGTGAATTTGGAGGGAAAACTACCTTATTAAAAGAGAACCCTTGTTTCTTCTTTCGCCTGCTGTGACCATACCGTAGCTCCGTTTGAAAAATTGTTTGCACCGTTGGAAAGCTCTCACCGAGCCCTCAAATGGGTATCCATTATTTTTTTGTGATTTGATACTTCACCAGGACACATTTTGCCCATGATGGGTCACTTCACCTCCCCCCAAAATCGAATTTCCTCACTTCCAACACTTGTACTTGGGGCACCACTTTGCCTCCATACTTGTCTTTGTTCGTGTCGATTTTCGTCATGAGATACCATCTTGTACTCATGTTTTCATGGTCCCCCATTGGACCTTTACTGTGTGGCAGCACCATCAAGTCACCCTTGTTTAGAGCATCCAAGTGGAGTCATCATCACATTCATGGAGTCTATCCCAGGTCCCTTTGTACCCCGCTATAGTCCTCCATCCCTCATTGCTTGGTTTCTCCCTTGTGTCACACATTATGGCCTTCAGTCCCACTATCCCTTATCCCTGATGATATTGTGTCAGTCGTTTCCATGTCATTTATGCCCTTTATGCTCTAGCAAGGGATGTCGTCCATTCGCTACTTAGTCCCCTCCATTCCACCATCAACATTGGTATTAGTCTGTCTGTCGCTCTACTATTTTCTCTTGTGCCTTAGTTGAGGATCTCTCATTGCCTCACCTATGGTAGACCTCCTTCTGTCGACATCAGCTCCTTCATTCCAGCAGACAGGTCTAGAGGGCAGTGTACCTTGGTTCCAGCTTCCACTCTTGTTCGGTGCCTCAGATCAGGCAAAGGGATCTCTCATTTCCCTTTGACTTGATTGTTTCTCCACTCCAGCTCCTTTCAGCATGATCAAGATCCGTATACTTGATGGTTCAGTGATGTAGCAACAGCTCTTGGTGATTCCCAGGTGTGTGTGAGATGTCTCAGCCCTCATGAGGGGGTGGCCCTGCAGGTAGCCCCCCACATGCCCAGATGACCTCTTTAGTGTAGCCTTCGATGCAACTCCATATATTTGATGATGTCGGCCTTAGCCTCTTGCAGCGCCTCTTTGATTTGAATGTATTAGTCATATTTTGTGAGCCCTTTCCCGCTTATAAGGGGCATTTTGGTTGTATTTGTATCTCATGTACTCAGATATTATTGTATAAGTCCTGGCTGTTATCCCAGGCACAGCATGTATGTGGGATCCCTCATTATATTTTTATCTGGCTCATGTTTATGCCGGTTGTACTTTATGGTTTGGTCCCTTGTTTACTGGACACTATATTCTTTTGTACTTTGTCTCGGCGGGCATAGGTATGCCTCCCCCGCCGCCTTTAGCACAGGTACCCTCTCATAAAAAGAGACTTGTTTCACCTGTAAGTCTCGTCTCCTCAGGGTCTAGTTCTTCAGCAAATTAGTCTACCTTACATCTCTCTCTCCGACTTCCCTTTTGATTTCTAGTGATTGAGTTCTTACAACGTACTTCGGTCATATGATTTGCTCCTAACACTCGCACGCTGGGGGGAAATCTGTTACACCATTTTTTGGTCATCTAACCTATTATCATTAGATGGACCCAAGTACACCATGTAAGACCAATTTTACCCTAAGTAAAATTGCTTTCACTATGTTAAATAACTTAATAAACCACATTTCTTAGGTTGTTTATGGTCTAAACAGAAAACCCCAAAAGGAAATATTAAACAAACCTATATTTTCTTGATTTTCCTCATAGAATAATTAATTAAACCATAATTTAATTATTATTCCTAGTCATGTTTAACCCAAAACAAAGAAATTAATTAGATAAGCCTTTATTTATCTTATTATTTTCTAGGAATAATTATTTAAATCTTATTTAGATAATATTCCTTGTTAAATATGACCAAATCACCCACAAATAATTAAATAAATCATTATTTATTTAATTATCCTTCAACCACTTCCTTAAAAAGATAAATAAATCATTTATTTATTTATTATTAACAAATAAAGGGATTTGACCTAAGTCAAATACTTTTTCCCTCCAACAAATATAATAAAATATTCCATAAAAGGTGGATCTAGATTTGGTTAACATTATTTTAATCATGCACCAAGATCTAGAATGACCCAATATTTTGTTATAAATAGGATGGTTTTTCCTACCAATCTTCACCTTTTGTTGCCTATTGGATCACTTTGGATCTAAACTCTTGGTCTAACTTTGAGCCATTATCATTGTCACATTTTCCATTATTTGCTGTGTGAGCTCCCTTTGAGTTCTATCTTTGTCTGGGTTTTCTACACCAACAGGAGAGAGAAATGCTAGATTTGAAGTGCTGAGGACTTCCAAGAACCCATCCCATTGAGGAGAATTGGAAAAATCTTCTTGTTTTCCTCCCAGGTGCCCTTAATACAAAAAAATCTTTCAAAAATTTTTCTTGTCTTGTCTATTGGATATATTGAGCAAAACCTTCTTTTTACTGCTTAATGTCTTTCTATGCATAGATCTGGTTTTTGCAGCTCTTGTCTTGATCAACTAACTGCAGATCTGAAGATATTGACAGCCACATTTGATGTTAGGGCTATTAGTTATGCATAGCTAAAGTGGTCTTTTTTCATACATTTCGACAAAATATTCATACTAACAAAGGGTGGGGAAAATGCGTTGACCGTTTGATGTGTTTTAAAGGATCAACGGTGGAAAATGGTTTAAAACGATGAATGGGCGGAACCCTCTGTAACATAGAAAAAATGGATTTTTTGTGAAATACAAAGGAAAAATTATCGTGAAGGGCTTATATTTATAAGGTTAAGCGCTCGATTGTGGGGCTTTGGGTTTTGCAAAAAACAAAAAAGGGCCCGAGGCTTATATAAGAGGGCCAATCGCAATCGAAGGTCGGGGTTCGGTCTTTCAATCAACCCATTGGGTTTTGCGATGTGATTAGTGCCTAAATGTTTTGGCGCCTGGTTCCAGGGCCGGGGCTCATGGAGGGGAAGTGGTTTAAGGTTAAGCCCAAAGGGGCTTAAGCCTTTATACAAAAATATGTGTATTTGTATGATTTTTCTGGTTTTCAAAGGGTTTTGAGGTTTCGATGAGGCAAAGAAAGAGTCTTAAACCTTATCAAAGGGGTTTTGATGGAGGGGAAAGGGGAAAAATATGAAAATGAAGGATTTTATATGGGGAATAAAGGGGTAAAAATGAGGTTAGTTTTGGAAGTGGAAGGAGGGGTAAAATGGCTTTTGGAGCAGTGTTTCCTTAATGAAATCAGCAGAATTTCAGAGTTTTTAAGATGGAAATAGTGGTGAATATTTGGATAGAGGCATGAGGCCTTCAAGAGTCTTCAAGAGATAAAATTTTTTAGCAATAAAACTTGTTTCTTGAAGGCTCCAAAAATGATTTAGCCATCATTTTATATAACAAATTTTTATAGCTGGCTAACAGTGGCTCCACTTGGGGATAGTGCCTTCTTGAAGGCATCAAGAACTTCAGAATTGCATTCTTTGGGAGGCTGATTAGTGCCTTATCCATTGGGATGCCTTTCTTTCCTGAATGATATTTTTTTTTTTTTTTGTTCTAAAAACATATTAGCAGCCATGAAAACAATGGATCTAACATCAACAAGCCTTCTACCTACCTAATCCTACAGATCTAACATTTTTTCTTCATTATAGTGCACTTGGATTGGAAAACTCTTTTACAACATTTTATTCTTTTGAAAGTAGGAAATATAATCTATTTCTAGTGCTTATTTCTCCATGGACTCAGATTAGACAGTTGAGCCCATATGATTCTCTACCTAATCTACTATCTATTGGGATTAAACTATCCAATCGATTTTTATTCTCTAAATTCTACTACGGAAATTCAAAAGCATACAAGTCAGGATTGAAGGGTCTAACTTGATGTTGATCTATGGCATAAAAACAAGCTGCACATAGATCTTATTTTGCAGAAAATTAAATCAAAATGGAAGGCTTAAGACCGGAAATTTCAAAGAACTTCCTTCACCTTTTTACAACTCCATTTTTACCAATGTGTGAGTTGTTTTTCCTTTGTTTCTCTGGTTCAGATTTTGAGCTGATTAGAACCAGATTTACCTTTGTTTTGACTCAGAATTTAAAATAGATTGGAGTTAATTCTTTCTTGGAAACTTAGGTTAAGGTTTTGAGCATGTTCAAACCTTTAATTTCTAGTCTATTCTACCTACTGATAAGCCAAGATTAAACAGTTTGGCAAATCAAATTCGCTATCCTATCATCAGTAAATTTAAAACTATTTAGTCAAGTTTAGGTAGTATGACTAATTAGGAGAGTGTTTTTTAGGAGTGGCATTTAAGCTTGCACACTTTCAGAATTTGTTTCTCTTTTTTGGTATGGGGCTATACCTTTCTTGTTTTCACGATCTACCCTCTTTTATTTTTTCGATTGTTTTTGTATTTTTATTTTTCCAACTTTGAATGCAATGTTTAGACTATGATATTTACGATGCAAAATAAAATTATTTGAAACTCAAGACTCTTGGAAGAAGTAATGCTTGAGCATCCTGCCATTGACAGGACCTCCATATAGATATTCTCCATTCAATTCTTTTAGGAAAAATGCATTGTGACCCCTTTTAGCGTGAATAATATAGGGCCCTTTCCACAAGTTCTCAAACTTGCCATGTTTTCCCTTCTCTTCTCTTCTTGAATCCCATTTAAGAACAACATTTCCAGCTTGGAAATTGTTTGCCTTAGTCCTCTTATCAAATAGCTTCTTCATATTTTCTTGGACTAACTGTGTTTTTTCATAGACTTCCTCTCTGATCTGTTGTAAATGTATTGTTTGGTTGATTCTTCTCTGCATGTCATTATCTTCAATATGCACTTCTTGAAGGAGTTTCATGACTGGCACTCCTACTGAGGTGGGAAAAATTGCATCCATACCATAGACTAGCTGGTAGGGGGACATATTTATTGACTTCTTTGTAGTTAACCTATCAGCCCATAAGGAATGAACCATCTTACTGTGCCATGATTTCTGATTATGTTCCAATAGCTTCTTGATGATATTGATAAGGCTTTTATTGGAGGATTTGGCTAATCCATTTCCTTGGGGATAATAGGCAGTAGAATGGCCCAAGTTAATGTGGTATTTGTAACAGAAATCAACCATCTTCTTGGATTTAAAAGCAGCAGCATTATCTGTTATGATTTTTCTGGGACAACCAAATCTTGATAGGATATTTGTTTCAAGGAACTTGATAATGATAGAGTCATTAGCATTCCTAGAGGGTATATCCTCTATCCACTTGGTAAAGAAGTCAGTGGCCGTGAGGATCCACTTATGTTGAGCTGAGGAGGATGGGTGAATTTCACCAATGAAGTCTAAACCCCATTTTTGAAAAGGTGCCTCAACTCTGATAGGATGTAAGGGCAAGGGAAGAATTTTTCTTTTGCCATCAAAAATTTGACACTTATGGCAAGACATGACCAACGTTTGAGTATCTGGGAAAACGGTAGGCCAATAGTAACCAGATCTAAGAATTTTGTTTACTGTGGCCTTCCAGTAGAGGTGTCCCCCACATTCTCCATCATGCAACTCATGCATGATTTTCCCTGCATCATCTTCAAGTAAACATTTAAGCAAAATTCCAACAACATTTTTCCAATATAATACCCCATCTAAGATGCGAAAACTTAAAGCTTTTTGTTTCAAAAATCTAGCTTTAGTTTTAGACAAAGAAGGAGGGGCATTCAAATATAAAAGCACATAAATAATGTCAGCATACCAAGGAGAATTTAGAAATGTCTCCTTAATGAAAGGAGCAGTAGATTCTTATATTTCTTCCAACACATCTACCATATTCATGTCTAGTGCTTGGAAGTTAGATTCGGCCATAAGTTTTGCTAATCCTTGCCACTTAACTAGTTTGGTGGGCCTAATTTCTAAGTCATACTCAAGAATAGTTGTAATCCATTTTCCCCTTTTGCCATCAGGGTCTTGACTTAGAATGTCCTTGACAATAGTATGTGGAACAAAAGAAATTATGTGAGAGTGTAAAATATAGAACCTAAATTCCTTTAAAGCTTTCACTAATGCTAAGGCTTGCTTCTCCATGATGTTATATTTAAGAGGAGCATCTCTTAAGGCCCTACTAAAGAAGGATATTGGTTGTTCTTGCCCCAAATAATTATTTTGAAGTAAAACTGCAGCTATTTTATGCTCAGATGCAAAAGAAAAGATATAAAAGTCTTTGGTGAAATATGGACTAATCAAAACTGGCGTTTGAGTGAGAGCTTGTTTGACCAGTTCAAATGATTGTTTAGCTGGTAAAGTCCATTTTACACTGGCATCTTTCTTATGCATGTTTGTAATGTTTTTTAATAGCTCAACAAGGTTCAGGATGAACCTCCTTAGAAAATTAATCTTTCCAATGAAATATTGTAATTCTCTGAGGCTTCTTGGATGGTTGATTTGTAATATGCCATCTATCCTTGTAGGGTCTATTTTGATTCCCTCTTTTGAAATTATATGGCCAAGAAGTTTACCTTCTTGGAGACCAAAGAGTGTCTTCTTGGGATTCAATGACATGCCAAATTTCCTACACTTTTCAAAAAAAATTCTCAAGTGAATCAAATGTTCTTCGTCAGTTTTTGAGAAAACGGTTATGTCATCAAGGTAAATGATTATGAAATAGCCAATATCTTCGAAGAAGGCTATGCCCATGGCCCTTTGGAAGGTGGCCCCTGCATTCATTAATCCGAAAGGCATTTTGACATACATGAAGGTGCCCCAAGGTGTGCTAAAAGAAGTTTTAGTTTGATCACTTGGGAGCACTAACACCTGGTTGTAACTCGAGAACCCATCTAAGAGGGATATCCTTTTTGACCCAACTACCCTCTGAAGTATATGGTCCATCTTGGGTAAGGGGTAGTTTTCTTTTAAAGAGGCTCTATTTAAATTTCTAAAGTCAATATAGAGCCTGATTTCCCTTGTTTTCTTTCTAATAGAAACTAAGTTTGATACCCATTCTGAATATCTAATTGGCACAATGATGCTAGCATCATGCATCTTTTTAATTTCTACCTTAACTAAAGGTAATAAAATAGGGTTTATTCTCCTTATTTTTTGTTTAAAATTCTTTTGATTTTCCTCCAAAGGGATTTTATGCTGGATGATGCTGGTATCATACGATTTCAGGTCTTTGTATCCCCAAGCAAAAACATCTTTAAACTCTTTAAACAGCTCTATGTATTGAAATTTTACGTGAGCCGGGAGAGTGCTGGATAGTTTAATCATCCTGGATTCTACTAGACTGCCTATGTCATGCTCTTCTACATTCATTTCTACAGGCTCTATTGTTAGTTCTTTGGCTACATCGTTAAAATAAAAAAGGTGTTCTAAAGGTGTGAGACCTTTTGGAATTTTATCATTTTTGCATTGTAAAACTTCCAAGTATTCTTGGTCTGTGTTGTCAATTATCTCTGCTTAAAAAGGATTCTCATAATGATTTATATTAGCAGTATATGTCATTTCAACTTCTGGGATTTTTTTCAATATAAAAACAGTTTTCTTTATGGCTGGTTTCTGACATTGGTATGTCAAAATCGTTTTCTGATTTTAGGAAATCATCTATGTGTTTGTCAGAGTCAAACACTTTCCAGTGATCTTCGTTATCAGGCACAGCAGGCCTGTGTTTTACCTTTACCCTGAGCTGTTCATTTATCTCAGGTATTTGGCAATTGCTGGCACTGAAAGCGAGTTCATTTGCTAGATGATTTAGTGCTCTTGGAAAGAAAATAAGTTCATACTTTTCAAAGGTCTTTAATAGATCAAGGGCAGCGTTCCGATATTCCCTAAGCCTTGGATTTCTAATCGAGTATTCTCCTTTGATTTGTCTTATGATAAGTTCAGAATCTCCTAAGATCGATATCCTTTGGGCTTCTAACTGCTTAAGCAATAGTAAGCCTAGGAGAAAGGCTTCATACTCTGCGATATTGTTGGTGCATGGGAAATCTAATTTATATGAAAAACTTTGATTCATATTTTGAATCTAAACACCCGCCCCTGCACTTGTTTTATTACAGGATCCATCGAAGTTTATTGTCCAAAGTACATTTGCTTCATTTCCATTTTCTTGTTGTTGTTGATTTTCAATGTTTTGAATCTGATTCGAAGGAAGATTTGATTGTTCTGGTGAACTAATTGGGTCTATTTTTTCCTTATCTTGTGGAGTGATTTCATCTTCATTACATAAGATAAAGGAATCTAAAATTGATTGAATAGAATAGATTGGAGAGTTGTTTGGTTTGTCTATGTTACTCACCATGTACTTCATGTGAGATTCCCTGTATAGTCTTCTGTTTTGGTTAAAAACGGGAATGGTGGCATAAGACATGTCCATTTGAAGGCTTCCTTGAAGTTTGGCTCCCCATGATCTTAATAAGAGCATGCCATAATTAGGGGGAATGTCAGCTACAACTATGTCCATAACTAGACTCTTAGCAGGAATTTGAGCTAAATTAACACATAAATCTTTGATTAAACCCAAACATTTGACTTTGCTTGAGTCAAAGGAATACAAATATTTGTATGGTTTAGTAATTTCTAAGCCTAAGCTTTCCATCACTACCTTGGGCATTACATTGTGTGAAGCTCCGAAATCTAACATGTCATTATGTAAGATTTTCTCATGTATGTTCAAACTAACATAGAAGGGAGGGACAACCCCTTCTTGGTATTTTCCTTCAACCTCTGGACCAAACAACAACTCAAGTTTGTCATCTATCAAGTTTAAGGTGTCATATCCCTTCCTAGGTTCAAAGCTTTTAAAACTTGGTTTTTGTACATTTCTTGGGTTACAAGTTTAGCTAGGGGGATGGTAATTTTTATCTTGGAAATCTCTCCCTCGAGGCTAAAAGGAACAATTGATTTGTTGATATTTACATCTGTCTTTTCAATTGAATTCTTTTCAGCAGTTTTAATTTGCTGAACTTTGTTTGGACTGGTAATTGGGATTGTTTTGTTAGGACCACTAGTTGAAGTGCTAGGGGTACTCTGTTCAACATTTGGCTGGCTATTTTTATCTTTGTTTAAATCTGGTTTTTTAGCCAAACCGATGGGCTTGTCTACTATCTTCTTAGGCTGACTTTCTGTGCTTTTCTTGACAGCAGTACTAGTGTTCTTATCCTTTGAATTGTCTACATTCCCTTTGCTTCTAAGATCATACTGTTTGTGTACCTCCATGATTACATTTTCAAACCCCAATCTATAGTCATCAGAATCTTCATAGGTGTTTGTACTTTGATCAGAGAAGAAACCTTGTTATTTCTCAGTGAGGAAAACATGATCCCCACTGTCTGATCTAATCAATTTTACATGAGCTTCTCCCAACCTTTCCAACTCCCTATCTTCCTCATATTGATCTACATAGTTTTGCTAGAAGGGAGGTCTAACCTGTTGGTCACTTTCCCTTTGCTTATCTTGATTTTTTTCTCTTCTATAATTCTGATTTCCATTTCTGTTTTGGTTATTCTGGGGTTCTCTTGGTGGAAATCTATCACTTAAGTTGATCTTCTCAAGCATTCTCTCCATTACCTTCACTGGGTTGTCAATTTTTGTGTCCGAAGTTGAGGTTGAGGGTAGTAGGTCATATTTATAAGTTACCTTATTCTATAATCTCAACCTATCTCTTTTCTCAATTATGTTTGCTTCTACGCTCACAGCTCCTTTCTGCGTGTCTTCTAAGGTTAAGTAGTCTCTCTCCCGTAACTGATAAGTCATTTCAGCATCAAGGCCTTCGAGATAACTTACCAAGGCCATGCCTTGAGGAGGTTTCATGTGAGGTGGAAGAGAATTGTAAACGCTATTAAACCTAGTGGAGTAGTCATGAACACTCTCCCCTTGATTTCTCTTGAGGCTGCTATACTCAGCTATTATTTGGAGAGGGTTCCTTTTGAGTTCCCATTTGTTGATGAATGTTTGATACAAGGCAGGGAGACCATTTATGCTGTTAGGAGGTAAATTTTTAAACCATTTCTTTACATCTCCTCCTAAACTTTGGGCGAAGATCCTCATCTTCATAGTTTCTTCTTCTATCTCCATGTCATCAAATGCATCTTCCATCCTATCTGCATGATGTTGAGTTGTCGTAGACTCTTTTCCAGTGAAGTGAGGGATTTTGGATTGGTAATCATTTGGTAAGGGAAGAAGAGGTTGTGGTAACACTAATGGGGCATACCATGTCACCATGGCTGGAAATAAGGGTGGGTTTATAAGAGGTGGATTTGAAATACTGTGAGTGGGTTGAACAAGGGTGTTTTTCACAATGGTAATATGGATAGGAGTGGAAGAAACACTTGGGCCAGCAAACTGATTATGAGCAGACTTATTATGAAAAAGGCTAAAGTGATGAAGAAGCTGGGAATCAGGAGGAGTGGATGATGAGGCTTCTCTATTGAAGCTTTGTTGCAAATCTGCAATGTCAAGATCGGTTTGGTTTAAATCACCTCGAGATCTAGTTCTAAAGATGTTCTTTGTATGATGTAAATCAAAGTGTAAACCCTCTAAGCGAACAAGGTTTTCAGGGACAAAATTTGTTCTTAAGAGGCTCCTATTAGCAGCTGATTTTCCAGAGTTAGAGGTATGCCACAAACTTCTCTCTATATTGTCAATGATTAAAGGAGGATTTTGGTCTAGTTGGGATCTAGTATTGATCCTATGTGAAGCCAGACTGTTTTTCAAAAATGAGAGAGGTCAAAGTTTTACGGACTGTTTGTTGGAAATTTTACCTCTTACGAAGTCTTATCTAGTATGGGACAAGGCTTCTAAATTTTCTCAAGGCTGGTTAACACAGTCCAAAAGAGATCTGGGAACCTAGATGAGTAATCGACCTACTGGGGCTAGTGGAGTCACCAAGTGGAAACTTTTTAGCTTTTATGAAGATAAAATATTGGATGGTTCCACCACCATGCTTATTGTGAAGCCAAACTGAAATGTTTTTGGGTTTTCTGAGTTAATTTGGTCTTATAGGTTAAGAGAGTGTCCTAAATCTGACTTAACACTTAGCTAAGGTGTCAAAACATACAGAGTTCACTCTTATGGCTTGGTAACTAATTCCTTCAAGGTTTGATAAGATTCTATGAGAATCCTAAGGGTTACTTAGTTTGTCACTGATTCAAAAAAGTCCTATCATGATTAACGTTATGCTTGGTAGTGCTTGAAGAAGGTTACTTATGTTATACTAGATAGGGAGTATTTAATTTTAAATATTTTACTCAGTGTCCCACCGTGATCGCCATTATGTTGGTGTCTCGTGTTTTTATAGTTTGGCGAATCAAAAGACATGGCAACATCAGAACCAATCTTTAGAGTTCCAGGATCTAGTCCTCCTGTTATGAGAGAGGGATATCTCAAATTATTTGTTTTAGCAAAGGTTTATCTTGTGTGCTTTGGATATTGGTTTTTAGACTAGTTATTAAGTGCAGGTGTTTGTTTTTTTGTTTGGTTGAATTGATACAACAGAATACGAAAGGTCTAGGAAAGGTAGGTAGAAAGACGAAGTATTAGCTTCATTGGGCAATGGAGTCAAAAAGAGGTCGTGACAAAATTATCAATGGGTATGGGACATCAAAGGGCAAATCTAACTTGGCCATAGGATCCTTTGGTTTAGGAATGAGATGGACATCAATGATTAGGAAAGAGAAGTTTAATTCTCAACAAAGGGAATTTGAAGACACAATTTGAAAAATAAAGAGCTATTTTATAGACAGGGCTAACCATAAATTCTACAAATCACACGTTTAAAAAAATAATGACTTCAAAACAACTTTTAAAATGAAATCTAAGATTCGGGGAACACCCTATTTCCTCAAAGATTTTATTTCAAATGACTTAGAAAACATAAAAGATTCACTGATAATTACGGTCATAGAAGAGGGAACACCTAAATACATCTATGATCACAACTATAAAGACCTTTAAGCCAACTTTTCAAGCAAGGAAAAGGGTATGATCAGAACAGACCTCCTTAGCTCACTGTAAACAAAGAAACTTCAAAGGGAGACTTCAATAACAGCCTTTAAGTGGTAGCAGACAAGCAGGGAGAACCATAAATCATGTTGAAACCAACTATTCAAACTATTAAGGAAATAAACAAGCATGAGGACTAAAGACAGAGATTAAAGACTCTAAAATACCTCAGCAGAAGAAAACATAAAACAGTGAAGGATGAACAGGTCTAAGGTGCTTCCAGGAGTCATTTCTTAGCCTAAAAATTTCAACCTACTGTAGTAAGAAATTATGGAACATAATGAAAACAAGGGAAAACATTAAACAGCTCAGAATACTTCACCAACAGCCAAGCTTATGGATCCAATGATAGAGCCTTCTCAGTAACAAGCATGCAACAACATCATAAAGGCTTCCAAGACTTCAATTTCTTCTTCAACTTCAACAACCTATGTATTAATTCAGAGAGTCACAGTATTATGACTAGTGATCAACCAACCAACAATTTCTCATCTTCTACAAAAGTATTTATAGAAGAATGAGGAGGTGAGATCTGATAAAAGATCTCCCAGGGTAATTAATATAGACTAATGACTTCTCTGCCTTTGAGGGGCTCGATGAAGAAGCTTACATACGTGTCCTCTGTATTAAATGTCTTACAATTTTAAGATTAAAGCTCGGTGAGAGCTTTTATTGACTTTTAGGCTCTGTTTTAGGATGTAATAACTCTGCTGATATTTTTTGCATTAAGTTCCCTTAGCATAATTAAATATTTGGCTGCACTGAGGCAAATATCTTTGTTTGATCAATAACTTCGGCCTCCGTTTGAATGCTTTGAGGCACAGGTGGCTTTGTGGTAGCTGAGAGGATTTAATTTGCCTCAGATGCGGCAGTGGAGGCCTTTATGTCCGATAAAAACTTATGATTTTCTTTAAACTATGTTTTAATTTGAAGGATTAGGCTTTTGATAATCAATATTAGCCATAATGCTCACAAATTTGTCTTCAATTTTCTGTTCTGGTGCGTTTCGTCTTTGACATAGATACTCTTTAATTTGATCAAATAATATGGTGTCTTGTTGATGTGCAAGGCCATGCAGGGCTCACAAGGCATTAATGCCCATGAAGCATCGATGAGAGGTGGAGTTTGAACCTTGCAAATGGTTTCCTTTTATGAGTCGAAGGTATGAGAATCATCATTCCCAGCCTTTGGATTTTCCTTCATTATAATGGACAAAACCATTAATCACCTGCAAAACATGAAACTAATTAAGAAATCCTGCGTTATTTGAGGTAAACTGCTTCAGAGGGTGTGGGGAGGAGCATGGCCGTTGGATGGCATCATCCAATAGAGTAGATTGCGCACAGAGGTTAAATGGAGGCGATTGATCAAACGGTGGAGAGTTGTTAAGTCAGATCCGTTGATCTTGGATAGATCAAAGGTCGAGATTAGCTGTGAATATACAAAGTGAATGAGTCACTTTATAATAATATAGGCACATAATGTGAATAAATACAAAGGAAATAGGTAAGAATATCCTTTGGCGGAGGAAAAACATTGAAATGGAATTTGGGGTTTTCGAATGGTCATGGGCCGTCGGAGTAGATCAGCACAATGAGATCAATGGTGGAGAATACGCCGAGAGGTCGCCATTCGGGGGGGAAGCAAAATAAATAAATAAATCACACCCAATGAAATCTCCGATGCGATCAATTGAGAGCCGTTGATCTAAGGATTAGATCAATGGCGGGGGATGAATCGGGAGATCGGCAATCGGATTTTGGGAATAAAAACTTAAAACACGATAATGGAAAATCTCCGATGTGATTATATATGGATCGTCAATCTGCAGATCAGATCGACGGTGGAGAAAGAATCGAGAGATCGGCAGTCAGAGTTTTCAAAGAGGTGCAATCACAAGGAACCTTGAAGAGGTTTCTGATGCGATGGGCGGGGAAAACGTGCTGATCGTTGATGTGTTTTAAAGGATCAACGGTGGAAAATGGTTTAAAACAATGAATGGGCAGAACCCTTTGTAACATAGAAAAAATGGATTTTTTGTGAAATACAAAGGAAAAAGCATCATGAAGGGCTTATATTTATAAGGTTAAGTGCCCGATTGTGGGGCTTTGGGTTTTGAAAAAAACAAAAAAGGGCCCGGGGCTTATATAAGAGGGCCAATCGCAATTGGAGGTTGGGGTTCGATCTTTCAATCAACCCATTGGGTTTTGCGATGCAATTATCACCTAAATGATTTGGCGCCTGGTTCCAGGGCTGGGGCTCATGGAGGGGAAGTGGTTTAAGGTTAAGCCCAAAGGGGCTTAAGCATTTATACAAAAATATGTGTATTTTTATGATTTTTCTGGTTTTCGAAGGGTTTTGAGGGTTTCGATGAGGCAAATAAAGAGTCTTAAACCTTATCAAAGGGGTTTTGATGGAGGGGAAAGGGGGAAAATATGAAAATTAAGGATTTTATATGGGGAATAAAGGGGTAAAAATGAGGTTAGTTTTGTAAGTGGAAGGAGGGGGAAAATGGCTTTTGGAGCAGTATTTCCTCAATGAAATCAGCAGAATTTCAGAGTTTTTAAGATGGAAACAGCGGTGAAGATTTGGACAGAGGCATGAGGCCTTCAAGAGTCTTCAAGAGATAACATTTTTTAGCAATAAAAATTGTTTCTTCAAGGCTCCAAAAATGATTTAGCTGGCATTTGATATAACAAATTTTTATATCTGGCTAACACGCTAAACAGATGAAGAGAGAAACAAGTCATAACAGACCATAAACAAAATAATACTTAATCATCCTTTCCATGGCTGCCACCCCCTTCCTTATATGCTTGGTAAGCTTCCTCACCCTTGGCCCCACTCATTAAAGCCACTACTTCCATGCAAGTAATCTCCCTCCAAAATTGCATTGCCCCTTAATGAATGTCCACTCCCTCCATACCAATGATGTTGATTTGGTCAAAGTTGACCTAGTCTACATGATCCATCCCCTATTCACACATAAGGGTGCTCAATCCAGCTACTTAAATGACCCCCATTCACATTAGGAGTGATTTAATTACTACTAAGGAGATTTATTGGCCTACCTACCCTCTTATTCTTCTAACTAAGAAGCAAAAACAAAAATTAATATTCCAGCTAGCTGAAAGCTAATTGGGAATATTACAGATTGCGATATATGTATAAAGAGTTTTTCTCCTCCAGATCATCTAATAATCTCTCCCGCTAATAGAATAAAACTTTGCTATCTCTTTTAATCCGCCTCCATCCCTATCATGACAAACAAGAAATCAAAGGAAAGGAACATCAACAGAGTTTCTTTGAAATAGATTTGTACCATTACTCTCAGCACGAGCATGTTTCCGTGAGGCACCAAGCAGCATTCAAGGGATAGCCACCCGTCACTTTTATTGTTGTTTACACTTTTTGTGGAGTTGGTTGCACCAGAACAGAAGAGGAGTCTTCCTATAGACTTCCACATCATACAACTACTTCGAATTGTTCATTTTAATGTTGTTTAATTTTATTATGCCATAGCACTTTGTATTAATGTTTTTAAATAAGTCTCATCTCTTGCATGAGATGGTAATATCTTTTAAAAACATATTTACTCCTTTTGTGGGGATGAAAATTTTATATATTTGTATATATGTGAAAAACTGCTATGAATTAAGGGTTTGTGGTTTTGGAATATTGACTCATATGATCAACACTCTTTTTAGTGAATGAAATGGACATAAAATTTTGAGGAATTATTACCAATCTAGTGTGTGTATTTTCAATTTACACTTGTGTTTCCATATCTTATTATCTTCAGTTTTAGTTCTAAATTCCTCATACTGTTATGAGTTTTTATCAGTCTCTTGACATGTTCATGTGTTTTATCAAATTTTGTTAGTCTCACACAGTGAGACTTCTTGGTAAAATATATATAATAAAAGTGGGAAGAGCATCAGTCATGACATTTATATTTTATAATATTTTAGTGAGAATATTGTAAGACTAGAAATAGCTTTCTCTTGATGAAATATTGTTGAACTGCTACTTGTGTTAATTTATACGAATTCAGTAGATTTCTGCTTTGCAGACCTACTGTTTCTTCTCTCATTTTACTACAAACTCACCCTTTTCTACCACATCAGGCTCCAATACCCTCATTAGTAGAATTGTGGATTTAACTGAAATCTATTTTCAGTGGATGAGAGTTTAAACCACCTACCAATCTCATAAAAAAAATCATTAAATTTCCTTATAGTTTAGGATGTGTCTGGTCAGGCGCTTGATGCAGTCCAAGTGTTGATTCCAACACCAACAGGAAGTATGTTTTGTTTTTAGTGGTTTTCTAGTCATAGATGTTATAGAACACTGAGGATGGGGTTCCCCCAACGGGGAGGGGTTTGTAACAACCCATGGTTTATTTTCTATGTAAATGAAATAACACTAAGGTCATGTGACATATATTCCAAGCTCAGTTTTGGGCAAAACATAGTTATGGGTATCACTGGTCATTAATTAATGGCTATGAAAATTGACAAAGGAAAAGTGGGAATAATTGGCATTTTATTTATGAAATAAAGAAAAATAGGAGAAAAGGAAGGTGAAGAGACACAAATTTTCATGAGAAGGAAATTGAAGGGAAAATGAAGGAAAATGAAGAAATTAGAGGCCTCAATGATAAAAAGGCTTTTGAGGATTAGTTGCTAGCTTTTTTCAATTCAATTTTGGAGCTCCGCTATATTATCTATTCTCTCATACTCTTTCACACTTGGAGTATTCTTGGAGCCTTCTTGGAGCACTTTGGCAGATTTGGAGAAAGAAGGAAAAGGAAAGTAGGAAAGCACATGGAAATAATTGGATCAACAACTATAACTGGATTTCTTTATAGTTAAAAGGTTGAATGTGTGATTTCCTTGCTGATTTCTTGATGCATGGTGTATGCATGTGATTTTATAGTTATTTGTTTTCACTGACATGTATATTTTCCTGGATTGATAGTGGTTTTAGCACTTCCTTGATATTTCCTGGATAGCCATGGTGTTGTGTTTTTTTTTTCCAGTTTTATTATTATTATTATTGGTGCTCATAATTCCTTATGATTGTGGTTTGGAAGAAACACTTTGGAAGCCCTGGAACAACTTGGGTTGAGTTATTAGTCTTGGAGCCTAGGTTGGGAAAAATGCCTTGGAGCCCATGGTCAGTTCAGTTACTAGTCCCTAGAGCCAAGTTGGACAAATGCTCTAGAGCCCTGGAAGGTTGTGAGTTGAGTTACTAGTTCCTAGATCCCTAGACAGCTTCGATAGAGACCAATATAGTTGGTTTTAGTGATGTCTGATCGTAGAGGTGGAAACATTGTGGTAGAGGGTTGAGGTGGTTTGGCCTCTGGAAGCCATGGCTTGGTTTGTCTTGGTTTATTCCATGATATCCCACATTCATGATTGTAATATAGTGCGAGGGTGATTAGATAAAAGAGAGATTTAGTTCTACCTAATCTATGGTGAGGCAGCACATGGAAGTCCCTGACTTGGTTGGTATTTTCATATCTTAATATGAGACATTTTCCTATTGTGATCTATGAGAATTTTTAGTGATTATGTTGGTGAAATTATGGTTGAGTTTCCATGTCTCCTATGCTAGTTATTTTCTGGTTATATGTTGATTATATGATGGTTATATGATGTGTATTATCTATGGATCTTGTCATGAATTGTTTAGTTATTGATTTGTTAAATAATTTATTGAATAATACTAATGTTTCAACTATCTGGAGAGGGAATAAGACCTTCTCTATGATTCTCAAATGAATCTCAAACTTTTATGATTAGATATGCACTCATAACATGTATCTTACATGTTTTCCATGTGTTTGAAAAAATGTCTAGTGTGTTCTAAGAAATCTAGGTCAAATTTTATATTCAAGTTTGAATTCTTAGCTTTGTTTTCATGTCAATAATGATTCTAGAAAGTCTTAAGTAGTCCTCAGTAGTGGTTTGGATTTTGGTATGGAATTGTGGCTAAGATCTTGGGACCGCACCCTCTAAACTGACAAGTTAGGTCAAAATCACATGGAGGCAATGTTTTGCATGCGGTTGGAGGCTTATAACAACACCCAAGTTGTTGGCTTGAGGGGTCTTGACCCAGGTTCAAAGTTAATCTTACCTAGAAAAATCCTCTTACTACTAGTCCTTTCAGTAGTGACCTACTTGCGCATGTCAAAGTCTCACCCGAAGTAGTATGGGGGGGTGCTGGAACCAGGTTTCCACACCTTGAGAGAGAATTAAATGATGTGGTTGTCTTCAGATCTACAACAATAACAGTTATGCCTTCACAACATAAACCCTAACCAGAAACCCTAACTAGGTAGATCTAGGTCAAATTACGAAGGCTATCCTGCACGTGCACAGATAAAGGCTTCGCAATCCCTTCAACAATCTTAGTAACGTGACATTAAGGTCTTACAGTAAAAAATCTATGCATTCAAAATTTATAAAAGACAGAACAAGATGTACACAACCGATCCAAACACATATAATATACTTGATGCAGTAAACATAAATAATACATGAAATAGATCATAAAGAATAAAACAAATGCATTTGGTACTCAGAATTATCCAAAAAAACCCTTTTATTCATTCATAGTTCATAACATCCTTACAATACTTCAGTTCTACCCGTGCATATAGCTAGCGGGATCTACACACAATAGGACTAAGGTCTTTGCACACACAGCCAACAGGAACCTTCTATACCCAGAAAATTTTCTTCACAACTCAGAACATCATAATCTTATCAAAACTTAATTAGAACTTCTTTATCTAACTCGATCAAGACTTATATTTATATCTTTATCCTGTGCTCATATATGGTCCAAGAACTATGGTTTGAAACTCCTAGTTTAACCCTTTTTTCCATTACAACTCATGAAGGGACATTGACCCACACCAAAGCCCCTTGACCTATGCATTTTTTAATGCGCACGACCGAAAAATTACAAAAATACTATATTTTTATCAAAATTGCGGTCCTAGGTGTAGAAATTTGCTGAATAAATCACTTATTCAATGGATATTAACCTGATCACACATCAATTTCGAATTGCATGCATAACACATAATCTCTTCTACAATTAATTGCCACATGCGGAAAGAATAGAAGCGATAGCACATCAAATCATCACACACATCAACACAGTATGTATGGGGAAAGCTTATAGGCTGAAAACCCCCAGCTATAGTATATTATAAATGGAGAGAACATGCAGCAAATACATAGTACAAACTCCTCACAAGTACTCAGTACTATCTCCCAAAGCTACACAAAAACTAGCTTGGTTTTGAACAAGTCACAGGTTCAAAACACACCCACTACTTCTCTTCCTCTATTGCGCAGTCAAGGCTGGTCTAAATAGAGATCCAAGTTCGAATCTCACTGGCTCCAACTGCGCAATTGTCATTGGTAATTTCCTCCAAGTGTGGTGAAAATCTCATGCACAACTAATGTCACAACTGATAGCTAACTCAACCCTTTCATCTACCTCTTTCACTTGTCGCCACTGAACTGTCCATGCACTGAGTTAAACTGATGTGTTCTTTTAGTTGAATAATGAGTTAATAATTAGTGAATTAAATAATATTTAATTCACACAACTCATCTCTAGTGTATTAGCCAGTTAAACTAAATACAACTAGTTCAACTAGTTAACCAGAACACCACCTCCATTAACTGTCGCATTAACTCCACCGAACTCCGTCACTTGAGCTCTAACTGAAGTCAACCATGCATTAGCTCACCTAACTCATAGGAAAAGCGTAATTCCTTCTGGCAGCTGCATGCCCCACCTCTGAGGGTCAAACTGAAGTGCTCCAAGAGAGTAAACTGAAGTTTAGAGTCCAAATATTATTAAGGGTAAATAATATTTGACTTCCCTATTTTAAGGAGAGGTAGTCTAAAAATAGACTTCGACCTCTTCGACCTATAGGTCACAAAAATAGATGTCCATATATTTTTACCAACATGACCAATACTCCAAGAATAACATACTGCAATCCCTGGACCACGCTCCATATGTCTAAAAATAGACATAGTCTAAAAATAGACTTTTCGACAAAAATCACATGTGTGGTCCCCACCTAGTTTAGGTGATCACTTTCCAACTAGGATCAGGAAAGATGTTTCAGGAGGCCTCCTTCACTATTTCTTGTTGCCATTTTCAACACTCCCTCTCAACAAGAAAGGACTGTCATTGCATGCAACATGCAACTCCATGCATTCGCCCTGCAACCTCCACAAGCGCCATGCAACTCCATGCATCTGCTCTGCAACTCCTCTGAAACTGAATAGGCTCCAAACAACTCAATCAGTCTTGATGCATCTAGAATCTATCATCAAAGTCTTCGAATTCTGCTTGGCCAACTGCACATGTCATCAGGAACCACTGCGCTGTTGAACTCTTGCACCCATGCACTCTTGCACTGGATGTCAACTCTGATCCGCGCTCCAGTATCCGACACTGTCACTTTGATCTGCCTGCATCACTCCAACTGATCTTGCTACTGCTGCGCTGTGGGCACCTCATAGCCAGGTTCAACTCATGAGATCCACACCATCTCATGAATCTACCCAGAAATCTCCTCATGGGATTAATCATGCATGTCGCCCCACCTCACACCTGGTGGTATAGCTGCATGCACTCCCTCTGCCCGTCTGGCACGAAATTTCTCTGCATGAGTGGTTTCTTCCACTCCATGATCCTCTTGTGGCTACTCCACATCCCGAGGTTCACTTTCACCTGCATGCAAAACTTGCTCCCTCTCAAGCATCAATTGCATGTCTTTCTCGCCTGCATGCAACACTTGCTCCCTCTCAAGCTTCAGTTGCATGTCTTCCTTCTGCTTCCCAACAGTAGGAAGCTCCGTAGACATCCCATCTACTTCAAGTCTGTAGAGATTCTTTGCCCGAATCCCAACCTTCTTGACTTGTCCCGTCGCCTTGTGCCGAAGGAAAACTTTTCCTTCTCTGAAGACAACTTCATACCCTTTATCCTCTAACATTGCGACTGAGATCAAATTCTTTGTTAGACCTGGTACATGCAATACATATTGTAAAAGAATGAGTTTACCTGACTCCCTCTGAAAGGTTATGGTACCAATGCCGGTCGCATTGTATCGTCCACCTTCGCCCAACTCAACATGCATCTGGAGACCTTTCTCCACCAAGTCACTGAAAATATTTGCATCTCCCGTCATGTGAAAGGAAGCGCCACTATCAAAATACCACCCCGATCCCAATGCACTAGACACCATGCATGCGATCAATGAGAAGTCCAGCTCAAATTTCGAGGCAAGAGCCTCACCAGCTGCAGCTCCAGCAGCCTGCTTGTTCTTCTTCTTCTTTGGGCAATTCGTGGCGTAATGTCCATGATCGTGACAGTGAAAACACTTCACTTTGGACATGTCACGCTCTTTACCATCCGCATCAGATTGAGAATCCTTCTCCTTGCCCTTCCCTTTCCTTGCTTTGGCAGCCAAAGCGCAGTCTTCTTCATCAGATACCTTTGATGAAGATCCATCCCTGATAGTCCTCCTGATCTCCTCTTGCATGAGATCCGACCACAATCGCTCCCATCCCGACAACTTCTCCCAACCATTGACACTATCTTGATAGGAATGCCAAGCCTTCGGAAGACCAAGGAGAGCCAGGTCAACCAAGTCCTCTTCTTCGACAGTCAGCCCCACACTTCCCAGCTCATCTCTGCACTGAGTGAACTTCGTGAGGTATTTTGCGATGCTGTCACCTTTCTCCATCTTGATGTTTCTGAGTCTATCTTTGAGCGCCAGCTTCCTTTGGTCACTCTTGCTTTGGTATAGATCCGTCAAAGCTTTCCACATCAAATATGGAGAAGCCTTTCCATGCAGGCTGGATACAATATGATCCTTGATGCCCTCCAACAGGATCCTTCGACACTTTGCTTGTTTCTTTCGCCATGCTTCGACTTCAGCAGGATCATTAGAAGTAGGCTTTGGAATCTCTTTCTCCACGAATTCCAACAGCCCATTATCATCTAATACAACCTCCATGTGGTCCTTCCATGCAACATAATTCGAACTTCCTTCCAAGGCATATTCGAGTCGCAAACCGATGAAAGACATTTTCGCCGCGGCACCAAGAACACAAATCTGCAAATTCGAATTTCACCACCAGCTGATAACTCAATCGCTTCCGATCTATACTTGAGAACAAATTATTTCCAAATCAGAGATTGACTGCATGGGCTTTTACCAGACCTTTCACTTTCCAAAGAAAGATGAATCCGGAGGCTATCTGGCCCGTATGCAGACTCTGTCCGAGGAAATAAGTTTGCAATCACCGTAATAGATCTCGAAAATTAATATAGCTCCCATACCATGTAGAAATTTGCTGAATAAATCACTTATTCAATGGAGATCAACCCGATCACACATCAATTTCGAATTGCATGCATAACACATAATCTCTTCTACAATTAATTGTCACATGCGGAAAGAATAGAAGCGATAGCACATCAAATCATTACACACATTAACACAGTATGTATGGGGAAAGCTTATAGCTGAAAACCCCCAGCTATAGTATATTATAAATGGAGAGAACATGCAACAAATACATAGTACAAACTCCTCACAAGTACTCAGTACTATCTCCCAAAGCTACACAAAAACTAGCTTGGTTTTGAACAAGTCACAGGTTCAAAACACACCCACTACTTCTCTGCCTCTATTGCGCAATCAAGGCTGGTCTAAATAGAGATCCAAGTTCGAATCTAAGTTCGAATCTCACTGGCTTCAACTGCGCAATTGTCATTGGTAATTTCCTCCAAGTGTGGTGCAAATCTCATGCACAACTGATCCTCCAACTGATAGCTATACTCACCCTTTCATCTACCTCTTTCAATTGTCGCCACTGAACTGTCCATGCACTGAGTTAAACTGATGTGTTCTTTAGTTGAATAATGAGTTAATAATTAGTGAATTAAATAATATTTAATTCACACAACTCATCTCTAGTGTATTAGCCAGTTAAACTAAATACAACTAGTTCAACTAGTTAACCAGAACACCACCTCCATTAACTGTCGCATTAACTCCACCGAACTCCGCCACTTGAGCTCTAACTGAAGTCAACCATGCATTAGCTCAACTAACCCATAGGAAAAGCGTAAATCCTTCTGGCAGCTGCATGCCCCACCTCCAGGGGTCAAATTGAAGTGCTCCAAGAGAGTAAACTGAAGTTTAGAGTCCAAATATTATTAAGGGTAAATAATATTTGACTTCCCTATTTTAAGGATAGGCAGTCTAAAAATAGACTTCGACCTATAGGTCCAAAAAATAGATGTCCATCTATTTTTCCCAACATGACCAATACTCCAAGAATAACATACTGCAATCCCTGGACCATGCTCCATATGTCTAAAAATAGACATAGTCTAAAAATAGATTTTTCGACAAAAATCACATGTGTGGTCCCCACCTAGTTTAGGTGATCACTTTCCAACTAGAATCAGGAAAGATGTTTCAGGAGGCCTCCTTCACTGTTTCTTGTTGCCATTTTCAACACTAGGGGATCCCGCTCCAACAGGCCCCCAACACAATCTTGTGACTTGTCCTGAGTCACAGGGGCACTGGGGTCTTCAGATTTGTCTATAGCTCCTCGATGGTAGGAATGAAGGGTGAAAGGATGCTCGCACTCTTCTTGGTTACACTTTGCACCATATCCACCAATTTCTATGAAGTTAGCCCTTCTGCAGCAATATTTATGCTCTGATACACTTGGTTCAAGTTCTTCACATCAGCATCGTGCAACAGCTTCATCACTTCATCAGCCTATGGCTTCATATTTTTTTTCACAAGGTGCTTCTTCCTACGCAGGTCCTCAAATTCATCATGCAAGATCTAACTTGTCTGTAACTAGGCCATCCTCTGAGCAGGTACAAATGTAGGCAGCACCTCCTGAAGGTCATCAAACACCTGCTCCTTGGTGCAGAATTCCTGTAAAATATTTCGGACAAGGGGATCCATCTGAAAGGATTTACACAGGTCCATAGTAGTCTCCAGTAACTCGGTTCGCTTATCCATTATGGTGGAAATACTTGTTGATGCTTCTTTGACTAAGGCCGCCAGCTGCATGTGCACTTCTGGGGGAGTTTTTGGCTGCAGATTGGCTTGCAACGTTGATATTTGTTGCTCGAAATCCACCTTTACTGCTTGTAATTCTGATAGGGAGGCTTTTAGCATTACTACAAGAATTTCAATTTTAACCTGTGGTGTGAAGGAAGCAGGATTTGCTACCTCTGGCAGGTCACCACATAGTTTATCAATCAAGTGTTCCAATTCTACCCACTGTGCTACTGCTGCCTGCTGCACTGTTTAGGCCTTGAGAGACTCTTCCATTTTTTCTGCGACCTTCTACTCAGCTTCACTCAGCTATTAGTGGATGTGCACCTCCTTGCACTACAACTCGTCTGTAATAATTGTTTGGGTTGCATGCAGCTTACCACTGGGCAGCATCAATAAATCTATCCCAACTTCTAGGTAGGTTTGCACCTGCGTGCGCAATTTAGGTTGCTCCATCGTGACCGCTGCTCCAGGGAAGGGGAAGATCCTACTGTCTATCGTGTTTATGATCAGGCTTGTATTCTTGCTCTCTTAAATCAACCTCACTTGATTCACACTCGCCTGGATGTTGTCGGTATTTAGCTGCAGCACCTACAATCCTATTTACAATGCTTTGACTACAACCTTGTATTTCTCTTTTAATGTACTCCACTTATCTTCAGAGGCTAATTCTATCACATATGCAATTTTATCCAGGTCCTCCTCCATCAAGGTGACATCCTTGTTGCCTCCGACCTTTGAGCCTTTCCTCTTCTTGTGTGAGCCCTTGGGGGCTTTTTGCATCGTGCTTTGTTCCTCTGGGAAACTTAGCTCCCATATCATTGAGGCCATATGTTCCTCCAATATCTAATTCAACTTCTCCTGCAGGCTCTTGCCCAATGTTTTTCTCAACCTCCTTTTCAACATCTTTCTGTGTGCTCGTCTATGCATCTTTGTCCTTCTCTATTGTCGTAGGGTCCTTGCTAGATGTGGAGGTTGTGATAGGTAGGGTGGAACCCATCCCAACCTTCCATGATGTTGGCCAAGTCACAATGACCTGACCAATCTTCGCCTCGGTGACCATAAAAGGTAGGTTGTACCAGACGGGTTTGTTGCATGCCCGGATCTGCACATGGTGCATAGTTACTTGGAAATCTACAATGGCGCGGTACTTATCATAAGAATTTGGGGATAATATGGGCCACGAGTGTATAACTACTGCCAGCGCACCTTCAAATAAAGCCTAGATAATTTTATTCTCCTTTACCATTTTTGGGTCGGGCGAATCCCATATATTGGCGTAGCGTGCTACTTCGCACACACCAGGCTCCACCTCTGGGAGGACTGCGCCCTCTTGCATCTCCCATGCCACCAAAGAAATTAAGAGTAATAACCAAGAGTAATAGAATTTATTCCCTTCATCTTGCGCCTCACACACGTTATCCAGAAACTCTCAGTGGAGGTATTGGGACCAGTTTTAGCTGACCCCCTTCTCACATTGTCCCATTAGCATGATGACGTGCATAGGGAATGCCTTAGGGTGACACTTACAAATCATTTTATAGCCCAGGAATAAGGTTCCTAAGTGTACTACCCGGTCCTTCATCTACTATACGAGAAACCCCTTGGAGTCTCGTCCTACCTTGTAGTCCTTTTTAACCTTTGCAGCTACCTTTAGCTCCTGGCTTTTCCCATACTGGGCCATGGGAGGGGGCCCCTTCTTGGACAGGCCAGTGATCCAGTGAATCAACACAACGTCAATTGGAATTCGACCTTGGATCCATAGGCATCCCTCATGCACTAGTGCTAGCAGCTGGCGCACATAGACAGTTGTAATGGGGTACCTCCTGATGTGAGGAATCCTCAGTAAATTAAGGATCTTAGCGTTGCTTAGCCCACGTGCCCATGGCATAGCTTCTACCTTAACAACATCATCATACAACACATGCTCCAAATAGTATTTTGGTGTTAGCTCGGGGAACGTTTCCTCGTTCGTCAGGTCATAATCATCAAATTTGACGAGGGGGTTCTTTCCAAACATGTCTCTATTAACATGAACGACCTGCGAGATCAATGAAATTTGCAGGTAGTCCCACACCACATATACATCCTTTGGCACTCGCACAAAGGGTCTGCACTGCTTGACATACTTCGTCACCATGAAATTGGCTGGATGAGCAGTGCCTCCTCAGTGGTGCTCATAGGTCTCTTGGTTGGCTCACCTGCGGGAGACCTATAATTCATTGCCTGGCGTGGGGATGTGAATTTTCGAGGTGACATCCGTGACTTGGAAGATGACCCCTTGGTCATCTTTCCCTTTCCTTTAGCCAATGTGGGCATGACTTCTTGCACTTCTGGTACTACTTCATGAACATCATTTGATCCAGCTCTGTAGATGCTGTGAGTGGGACATAGTGCTCTTTATATGGTGCACTCTCAGTGTTCGTGGTCGTAATTCTCGGTTTGAAGATTAATTCTAGGATACTCACGTAAGATGAGGGGGTTTCATGGCAAAACATACATTGCTAAGAGAAAAATTCATAGATAAGATCAACGCACAATATACTCAGACACCAAAGGAACCCAATGTGACCCATGTGTTGGGTATGTGTTATATTATTTCCATGACTAGCTCCACGTGCTAAGCATAGCAGGGGGATCAAAGGGGGGGTGGTTGCCCCCCATTTTGGGGTCCAGGGTAGTGCCTCGGAAAAAAAAATTTAGTGTGCGGACCCACTCATAGGCAAACCCACCCATGGTTTTGTGCATGAGGTTGCACATGGTTTTGGAGGACGATAGTTTTCGGCCCCTGGTATTTTGTAGATCCAGTCAAGGGAACTATGGTTATGTTCTAATCCAGGGTTAATGGATTGGGGTTTATGTATTCTTCTGCATGTATATATATGTGTTGTAACACTAAAAGGAATATAATGAAAAATCAAGTTGGTCGTCCCGATTTGGGATCCAGGGGAAAATCTCTGTGTTTATCTGTTTTATGTTTTGCGCTCTTGCTATTGTTTATTTTTGGTTTTTAGATTCATTTGTAGATAATTTATGTACAGGGTTAAAACCTACACCGTGCCCTTCATTTTAAAGGTGATCCAAGGTAAAAATGACTAGAAATTAATTAAATACATCTTACCCCCATAAAAAAGGTCAAAAATCCCGTAATATCTCCTTATTAAATGCAAAAAACCTGCTCCATTCAACTGTAAAATTTCTTTTTCACCCAGTTTTACTATTTCAATGGCTATTTTCTCCTATTTTGCACTACTTCTGCACTCTTGCCACACCTACCAGTGCATGCCCCTTGCGCAACACACAGAAAAGTGGATTCCCATTCTCCGGCCATATAGCCATTTGGTAGGCACATGGTTATACTATATGGCTTCAGTCAGCTTCCGTTGAAATACCCATGAAGACCCTCACCGCGCATTGTGGCCAAGTGCACCACACCTCCATTAGTCATTTATTTCGCAACATGCTTCTTGAACCTCCCTGGGTGGTGTGCAAACTAATTGTCATATAACAAAACCAAATCATCTTCTTTGAATGCCTTCAGTCAAATGTGTCTATTATGCCAAGCCTTTTTGCGTGCCTTCTGCACTTGTTGATGAAAGTTAGCAATGAAATGATCCTCCTCTAAGGCAACCAATTGCACTAAACATTCTTCCATGATGTCAGGCTCAACCATATTAGCGAATGTTGCGATGCATAGGCTTGGGACAATATATTCCATTGGCATGATTTCTTTTTTCCCATAAACCCTTTTGAAAGGTGTTTTCCCAATCAAATTTTTGCATGTGGTCCTATAAGCCCATAACACAGAAGGGATGCGCATGTCCCAATCATTCTGATTTACATTGCAGATCTTTGTGAGTGCATTCTCCAAGATTTTTTTGAAAGATTCTACTACACCATTTTCCTGAGGGTGGTAAGGGGTACTCTTCTGGTGATGTATTTGAAATTCCTCTATCAGAGCTTCAGTGGTTTCATTAAAAAAGTGCATACCCATATCACTCATCAATATCTTCTGGCACCAAAATCAAGTCAGGACATTTTCAAAAATCAAGTGTGCAACAGTATCTATAGTATAGTCCTTGAATTTCTTAGCTTCTGCCCATCTGGTGAAATAATATGTGGTAGTGATAATGTAGCGTGCACCAGTATTCTTCCTTAGAGGGTTAATAGGTCCCAAAAAATCTATAGCCCATTTATCAAAATCCTGCAGGGCCATCTGTGGCTACAAGGGCATTTCATCTTTGTGCGATGTCTTCGCCATTCTTTGGCATGCAACACAAGCCTGAAAATATGCATGTTCATAATTGTGTAGCATGGACCACCATAACCTAGCATGCAGTACCTTTTGGGCAGTGGCCTTCCCTGCATAGTGGCCTCCTGCCACAACCCCATGAGCCTCAACCAAGATGTCCTGCCTTTCATGTTACAAAACATACCTTCTTAACACTTCATACACTCCCAACTTGTAAAGTTGACTAGAAAATAGTGTAAAATTAGCTGCACATGAAACCAACTCCTTCTTTTACTGTACCGAATATTCAGTAAGCGCACTTCCAGTGGTCATAAAGTGAATAATATCGGCAAAGTTCCCATCAACCACGTTAATAGAAAAGAGTTGTGCATCAAGTAGTCCTTCCTCCAGACTGGTTGGTTCCTCCCCATTCTCAATGCGTGATAGATGATCAGGTCCAACATTCAATCTACCAGGCTTCACAATGATTTCAAAATCATATTCCTGAAATAGCAACAACCATCTACAAATATTCCCCCCAACACAGACTTATTGACCAGGTATTTCAAAGTAGAATGGTAAGTGAACATCTTGAAGTGCCCTCCTAATATCTAGTGCTTATATTTTTGCAAAGCATAGACCATGTCTAATCCTTCCCTTTTGGTGGTTGAGTAGTTGTGCTCTGCACTAGAGAGCTTCCTACTGGCAAAAGAAACGGGTGATCAATGTATCCCTCTTCTCGCTATTCTAAAACAACTCCAAGTTCTATACTAGATGCATCAACATGTATATGGAATACCTTGGACTAGTGTTAAAGTATTAGAATAGGTGCAGTAACCATCTTTTCCTTCAATAGCTCAAAGCTATTTTGACATTCCTCATCCCAGAAAAATGACACATCCTTTTCCAACAATTTCTCCATAGGCGCAGTGATCAAAGCATAGCCCTGAATGATTTTTCTGTAATATCGGGTGTGTCCCATAATGGAGTGTAGTTGTTTTTCATTAGTGGGGACTTCTAGGTTGATAATAACTAAAATCTTGGCTCGGTCTACCATCAACCCTTGCTGACACACAATATGGCCCAACAAGATTCCAAAAGGAACACATAATATACATTTATTTAAGTTAAGCGAATTCTAATGCTTCCTACAAGTGTCAAGTATCATGCGTAGGTTGGACATATGCTTCTTTACCAACCCAAACATAGTCTAGTCATCAAAATATACCTCCAAAAACTTGTGCATGAATTCTTTGAAAACATCTACTACTAACTCGTGATAAGATAGCATGTGCATTCTTTAATCCCAAAGGCATAATTGTGTATTGGAAGGAACCCCATTCCGTTGCACAAGTGGTCTTGCTTCGATCTTCTGGTGCAATCCAGATCTGATGGTACCCTAAAAATACATCAGTGAATGAGTAAGCATCTTGTCCTCCCACATTATCAAATATCTCATCTGAAAATGGAGTAGGGAAGGGGTCATGAAAACATGCATCATTCATCTTACACAGATCTACACAAATCCTTTTCTCTCTCTTGGTCTTCTTTTCTTGAACCACCATGGGGCTCACCCAATCAGACTGATCCACTGGCTTGATGATTCATGTAGAAACCATCTTCTCTAATTCCTCTTTCAAATTCTACTTATACTTAGGATTTAATCGATATGGTCGTTGATTTATAGGGCACACATCTAGTTTCAGAGTGATCTTCATAATGCCTAAATCTCCAACAATTCCTTTGAGTTCATAGAAATTCATGGGAAATAGGTCTTGATACTCGGTTAATAGCTCCACAACCTTTCCCACTGTGTTATCACCCCAATAGTCTCCTATTTTGGCCAACTTGGGCTGATATTCTATCCCAACGTTGACTTCCTTTAACTTTAGAGGCTTAGTTACATCCACCATTCCTAATAAGGGCCCTACAACTGCACACTCCCCCTCGGACTCAAGGATGTTGAAATTCCTTGGATCTTATTATTTATCTTCTACTGATAGGTTCCTGTAGTTAATAATATCTTGCATTTGCGATTCCCATGCTAGTGCAACATTCTATCCAAGTGTTACACCATTTTTTGGTCATCTAACCTATTATCATTAGATGAACCCAAGTACACCATGTAAGACCAATTTTACCCTAAGTAAAATTGCTTTCACTATGTGAAATAACTTAGTAAAACACCTTTATTAAGTTGTTTATGGTCTAAACAGGAAACCCCAAAAGGAAATAATAATCAAATCTATATTTGTTTATATTTCCTGGTCATATTTAACCCAAAACAAGGAAATCAATTAAATAAATCCTTATTTATTTGATTATTTCCTAGGAATAAGTTATTTAAATCCTATTTAAATAATATTCCTAGTTAAATTTGACTAAATCATTTATAAATAATTAAGTAAATCATTATTTATTTAAATACATTCCCACCATTTCCTTAAAATAATAAATAAATCATTTATTTATTTATTATTTATAAATAAAGGAATTGACCCAAGTCAAAAATCCTTTTCCCTCCAACAAATATAATAAAATATTCCTAAAGGGTGGTTCTAGAATTTGATTAATAATATTTTATTCATGCACCAAGTTCTAGATCACCCTAATATTTTGTTATAAATAGAAGGGTTTTCCCATTCATTAGTCACCTTTCATTGCATTAGATCACTCTAGATCTATACTCTTGGTCACATTCTCCATTTTTTCCTTGTGAGCTCCCTTTGAGTTCTATGTTTGTTTGGGTTTTCTACACCAACAAGAGAGAGAAATGTTAGATCTGAAATGCTGAGGACTTTCAAGAACCCATCCCATTGAGGAGAATCAGAAACACCTTTCTTGTTTTCCTCTCAGGAGCCCCCTTTTAATATAAAAAAAAAAATTCTTTCAAATACATTGTTCTTGCCTTGTCTATTGGATGCATGGAGCCACATTTTATTTTTACTGCTTAATGTCCTTTATGCTTAGATCTGGATTTGTGCAGCATTATTTGGATCAATTAACTGCAGACTTAAAGATATTAGCAGCCATAATTGATGTTAGGGCTATTTTTTATGCATAGCTAAAGTGGTCTTTTTCGACGAAAGATTCATACTAACACCAAGGATGGGAATCATCAAAGACAAGTACTTCTATATCCTGTAGGGCTTCGTCCAATCCCTCGGATCCCCTGACCAAGCCAAAGGTTGATAGAAAACTATCAGTCATTGTAATCCAATGGCAAGTCCCTCGGTACAACTCTATTTCCAAATACCATGTAGTAGGTATTGGTCCCAATGAATGGACAAACATGTGAACCCATTCGGTCCAAGTCTTCTCATTCCAAACCTCCATGCATGTGGCCAGCTGTTTGAGCGAGTCACCCTGCCCATAAAAAAGCTTAGTTGGTGAGGTAGCAGGCTACTCAAAGTGCAACCTCATCATCCTGTTTCATTTCCCCCAGTCCTTAAAGCTCCCTTTGTGCATATCCCACCAACGCACTGGGGTTGCATGCATGGTAAGATCAAGTGCCAAAAACCTTCTCTCTTTCGAGACAACCTTTTTCAACTTTTCCAAAAATAGTACAACATGATCGAAATCATCAAAATAGGGTAATTATTTTTCCTATGAGGAGATGCATCAGAGATTTGTAGTGATCTTGAGGGAGCATAGCGTAGAAACATCATGCAGTCGATTCTTCCAGTTCTCCATCTCTCCATCCGAATCTGAGAAACATGAGCTATCTTTTTCCCAATTCAACATCCCATCGGTTGTAGGGTTAATCCAATCCTTGTCCCATGCAATCAGCTTGTAGATATGGTCAAATGATCTCCTTCACACACTGGTTCTCTATATATTTCTCCTTCCACCAGATCCAAAGGTACTATAACCCAAGTACCATTGTTTTCAAACATCATACTTCTACGCTTCAAATTAATGATGCCTCCCATATCGATGGCCCAGTCTAGCCCTAGCAGTGTAGGGTAGGGGTATACATCATCCATAATTTGTATCACTTCAAAATCTGCACGTACCTTCACTCCAGCAATGTCTTCCAGAACCTGTGGAAGTCTTCCAAGTGGGATGATCTTCTATTGATTGGCCATGCATAGCTGAATGGTGGACCACTCTAGCTTTGGTTCCCCCATCGTTTGCCAGGTCTACTTAGGTAGAACATTTACATCAGACCCTAATTCCAGGATGACTTGATCCATCTCATACACTCCAATTTGTATAGTCATATGCATCTCTCGACCAATTATCTTCGTAGTCTTGTATATTTTATTGGCACCCTTAGTCTCAGTTCGAGTCAACTCCTTATCTACATAGTTATCTATCAAAGCCTGTAGATTTTCTACAACTTTCTAGTTACATAGTATCTTAATGCAGGCTTTCAGGAAAGGTTTGACTTCATCATCAATCTTTGCTCCCATGATTGACTTAGATTTGGACCCACCTGCAGCAGCAAAATCTTTCTCGGCTTCTACAAAAATTACCTTTTCCTTCTGCAGTTTGAGTCCTTCCTTCTTTTCATAGGCATTCCTGATCAATGGCTCTGCATCAACCTTCTTTCCCTCATCTCCAACTGTAGCAGCACCACTACGTGTAATTATGTCTATACTTGGATCATCATCGTGTGACTCAACTTTAACCATTTGTATGTTCTGTGTAGGCGCTTGTTGTTTCTTTTCTTGCATTCTAGTAATTAAAACATGACAATATTCAATCACATGATTGAATTTTATAAAATACCTGCAATACTGTTGCATAGGGTTCATATAGTTACACGCATCATGTCCAGTGTCTCGAAATTTATAGCAAATTAGCTGTCCTCTTCCATGAATTGCGCCTCCACCTCTCCCTCCTCCCCTTCCTCTTGTTAGAGATCCTTCACACCCAGAGGGAGATGCTGGTGAAGATGGGTCAGCCTACACCCTATAGAGGTTGGTGTTGTCCATCATTAGCTCGAATGTGTAGCCATGGTGCTCATTATGACCAAATGAAGAGAAAAAATTGCACCATTGTTGCTTTAGTTATGGCACATAACTTCATAATTGAGGGAAATGGTTTGTTTCATGCCTTCCAACTACCTTACAATCAACGCACCATAGTTAGGGAGTACCACTCAGCCCTGTAGCAACCCTGGGGCACAATGGATTTGGCCCTCCCACCTACATGTAGTCTTGAAACAACGTACACTAGTCTTTTGTATGACGAGAACCTTTACTACTTAAACACCATACATCTGAGGAAACTTCATTTCCTTTGTCTCTACGCAGGTTTTGAATCTCCAAGCACATCACTTCCAACTAGTTTTGAATATTTAGACTTCCAAATTGGTCATTAGCTCTAGGTGCAGCTTCTAGTTTCATGGAAAATTCAAGAGCTTCAGCCTGAGAATCAATCTTCTACTGATTCATAGGCTCGCGTAGGTGTGTAAAAAGCATGGAAATAAACCATTATTTATGCTACTTATCATCATAGATAAATCATCCCTCGCTGATGGTACACTTCAACTACTGATCTGCCTCCCAAACAAATTCATTCGACTCTTGTTTGATTTATTTCAACTCTGTTACGCACTGCGAGCAGGACTTGGGTTTTCTAAATTGCTGCTTTAAAGCATCCTTAATCTGAGCCATAGTAGGGTCAAATTGCTGAGTTAGATATCCCATAAACCAATCTAATGCACAACCTTTAAACACCATAGCCAGTTGTGCTCTCTTGATATCATGAGTGTTAATGTTTTGCACAGTCCATACTACATTTGCAATGAGCCAAAACCTATCCATGTCCTCATCTCCCACACCCTTGAAAGTGGGTAGCTTCATATGTGTAGCCATATCATCTCCTGGTGGTGGAGGAGGTGGAGTAGGAGATGAATTACCCTTGTGCGAATTTGACTGTGGAGTAGTAGGAGGGCTACCCTCACTGTTTGTAGCCTCCACACTCTCTGTATCACTATTTGGTGAGTTTCTCAGAGGGCTGTATATAGATCTGTCTCCTCTCTGATTAACCTGATAATACTTTTTATTGCACATAGTTATTTCTAGCTTGTTTGGGGTCATTCACTCAGTGTGACTTCACAAAACACCATTTTCACACAATAGCATCTTAATTAGCAAAGGAAAAGGGTGTATGAAATTACCCCTCAGACCTATGAAGAACCTCCTTTCAGTTGTATAATATGACACAAACTGATGTACTGCAAAATCTATTACAAACCCTCCCAAAATGTTGTCAGCCCAATGATCTACAATGAGGATGATGGAGTTATCAATCTACTCTAACTGTTGGATCAACTCAGGTGTCCACTAAGTGACCTTATCATCCTTGTAGCAAGTTTGGAACTCAACCAATCTTGATAACCAATCCTGTAATTCTTGTGCAAAGGTCACAAAGAAAATCTCATGAACCTTTCTGAAAATATATTGATGTTTCCAATATTTAGTCGACATATTTTTACTTTTGTTTTCCTTAATGGAAAATTCCTAAATTTTTTTCTCAAATAAGTCTTCTAACTCAGCCTTTGATGGTGGCCACATCACCCAATCTCTCTCAAAATTATCCTGGTCCCGACAAAGGAACCATTTTTTGGCTTGTGGGGTCCTGACCTAGGTTCGTAGTTAAACTTAACCAACAAAACCCTCTTACTACTAGCCCTTTGAGCAATGACCTACTTGCGCAGGTCAAAGTCTCAACTGAAGCAGTATGGGGGGGTGCTGAAACCAGGTTTACTGATGCAGAAATTATGCAAAAAACAAATACTTGCACACATTAAAGTGTGTGTTCCATTTACATAAAATCCTCATCCAAAATCTTCATAAAAAATACTTAGATTTAATACAAAATATATAAAATAAGAGAGAGCCAAACAAAAATAATAAAATAGGAAAATTACAAATTCAAACCCTTCTTTGTCAAATATTACATTTGTGGGACTCTCAGCTCTCGCCCCTTTACATAAACTCTCACACCATTTCTCTCTATATCTCTATCTTATTCCATTCTTTATATCTCTATCTCATCCTCATACAAAGCTCATACTTATACATAATTGTGGATTAATTTGAATCCATGATTTCCTCCACAAATAACTCAACCAAATTCTAAAATAGCTCTATCCATCTTTTGAATCAACTAAGTTCCATTTAAGGAGTTCATAATCCCTAAAATATCTATACAACTCAACTCCACTCATATCCTCAATTTATTAAGAGAATATTTACAATAAACCTCACACTCAAATTTTCCTCTCAATTTATTTAAAATCTACAAATTTATAAAATAATTAAAAAAAACATCACCCCCTAAATCACCCAAATATAAAATGACAATTAAGCATGATGCCCCTGCATCAGACTCCCCATGTAGAGAAGTTTCCATAGACTCCTTTCTATGAGGTCTGTCACTTTTCTGTAATAATGTGACAGCCACAAGTCTCAATGACTTGCTACCTCCAGGATTCCAAACTCTATTTTTCCGCTAGTCTTTTAAAGTATCAACTCCATTTTGTAATTTTGCACAAAATTCCCAGAATAGTATTTTCAGAACACTATTGAATGTAACTCCCGATTTTCCATACCACGTCATATTTATTTCGGGAAATACAAACTTGTGTAGAAACACTGATACCCATTCTTCTAGTCTCTCGGCTTTGAAAGAATCTCGAACTGGCTTTACATCAGCATCACCAACATCACTCATTCTATCAGCCGGATTCCATCTACCTCTACAACAATTAATTTTGAAAATTCCTCGGAGTAATTCCTCTTTGTCTGATGCTTCCGTCTCCAATTGCATTGAACACTCAAATTTCTAAAATGAAGAATAATCAATAACTTCTCCTTGATCACAACTATAGTCATTTATTTCCCCTATAGTAAAAAATTTCTCATCTGGCGATGAACCTGTATTCATCAAAAAATTATTAGTTTTAAAAATACAAGACCTTTCGGCCTCTTTTGATGCTGCAAGCACCAATCTCCCATCATAGACCTTCTGGATTTTAGTAAATCCTCTTTTGAATTGCTGGCTGCTTTCATCTTTATCCTGCTGGATTGATATTTATATTTCCTTTATATCTCTAAGGACACAACTTTCTTGTTGCTCCTGATTTTTCATCTCATATTCAAATACTTTCTGCTCAATTTCTTTGATTTCAACATCATATTTATTAATGCTACCTTTTGTACCTACAACCACATTATTATTTGAAGAGTCAAAGCATTCACTTAACTCTATAAAATTTAGAGACATTTCATCATTATCATGCATGGCAACTATAATATTTTCATTATCAGGCTCTGCAAGTTTCACTTCTCCTTTAGGTTCCTTGAGCCATCTTTCCAAGAACTCTATTTCCATTTGAAATCTTTCCAGCATTCCTCACAACCTTTATTCTCAGTTTCATTCCTCTTCTGGCAATCCTCCGGAGTTATCCTGTTATCTGTATCGCCACATTGAAAAATGATTTCATCAATTTAATTAAACAAATTCAGTTGTTTACATCCTTGGAGTATCACTATGGCACTTTCATTATGCTTCTACTCCAAAACAGCTTCAACTGGTTGTCTTACACCAAACAGGAATTCATCTAAGAATTCTTTCTCCTGCAATAAATTAGTACGTTCCTCCTCTAAAAGGAATTCTCCATCATACTTCACCTCAAGAGCTTTATTCATCTTTATGACAGTTTCACCAGATTTTCCACCATCTTCTGCACATCCTACAAACATACACAAACTATGAGATTTAAAAATATAAGGCTTCATAGCCTCATCTGCTTCCCTTGTCAACATAACTTCAAATTGTTTTGAACTATTCCAATAGTTCATGAGATCTTTCTCATTAACTTCTTCACCAAGAATTTCACCCTGTTCTGGTCCACAAATGGAAACTTCCATTTCTAACTCAGCTCCTCTGAGTTCTTCACATCTCAATTTCACACTCATCATCTACTTGAGCTTTCTCAGCTCTTCTGTTAACTGCATATTTACCTGTTGATTCCTCTTTTCTTGTAGCCTCTGCCATTTCACTTTCTTCCTCATGGTCCAACCATGTCTCTGGTCTTTCGTATTTCTCTACAACAATTCCATCAATAACTCAAGATGGACTGTTATCTCATCCTTCTCCCTCTCATATTCTTCATCAATCAACTGCTTCCATATGCCATTTTCCTTGGCATCTTCCTTCTTCCTTATTCTATTGCAGTCTTTCTCAAAACCTCTAAAATGACTATCAATAGTCATCTTCTCCTCCTTTGCGAACTTCATCTGTTCACCTATGGATTTAATTCAATCCCCTCTTCAGCAAGCCTTCATACTTGCCATCCAACAATGCAAGTTCTCTTCTTGCACTTGACCTCATGGCATCTTTTGATTCTCTGCCTTGGAATCATTTATGGGAAACTCTCTTGCTCCTTTCTTTCTGAAAACAACAACTGCAGTATTTCTTGCGTTACAATGACCAAACTCTTTGGGTTTTGGGCTCCTTCGATCATGCACCCAATTACATTCAAAAATTTGACTTAATTTAAGACTCTTTAACTCTAGACTTGACATCAACTCTTCATCTTGGATGAAAAATGCACCCTTTTGTACAATAACTCAATGGTTTAACTTGACTCAAGCTATCCAAATTTTTTCATTTGACCTTAATATCTTATTTGACTTCAATTCTTGACCTAACAATTACAATAGTGGATATTTTGACTCTAATTCAAGTTATACAATATACCAATGAACATCCACCCTTAATACATTCTCATTATGTAAAATCTTCACTCTACCAATTCTCTCTCATACTCCATTCTTATGATAATATCATAAGTCACTAATTATATCATCTCCCATTACTCACATGATACTTAAGCCTTTAAATTGAAATGCAATCCACTTTTCCCAAGATTTATTTATGATGCAATAAAATAAACCATTTAATTTTCAACATTTAAGATACCTTTTGAAAATGAATTTTCATACCTTACATTCCCTTCAAGGTTATTTAATAAACCTTTTCTTTGCAATTTCAACTCTTCAGACATCATTCCTCTATTTCATTCTTATCACTGTGAATATTCACATGCCCTTCATTGCCATTGTACAAAACAATATACCATAACCTCTTCAACACACTCACCATATTAGAGAAGATAATTTTCCTGCACTTCCATGTAGCTCCTTGTTTGTAGTGACGGTTCTCATGAAACACCGTCTCTCTTCACTGCACAAAAAAATTCCTTCATAGGAAATTTCCAAAACTTTCTTTTAACATGGTGGCATCAACATATTTCTTTGGCAGTAACAAACAAAAACCGCACTATCTTCTGAAGAAAATAATGTGAACATTTTCACATGCGCCACAAACAATGATCAATCATGATCTTTAACTCATGGAAATCATAGATTCTCCTTTATAGGCTTTCTCCTCCATGTAGATCTCAGTTATCACAACTTCAAAACGATATACCACAACCACACTGGCTCATCACTCTTCTACTGTGATTGGGTTCAGTACTTGCTCTCGAAATGCCGCCAACATATCTCAATCAGCAAGGTCAAAACAATTCTTCAATAGTTCATTTTTTCTTCATAATTTGCAGGTATTAAAAGACTCACAGAAACCATAACACAATTCGCATGCAACAATACCACTTCTGATTGTTCTATTTTAGCACTCAACCCCAATAATCGATTGCAAATACACATCAAGTGGAACTATGCATACCTTGATAAATGGATACAAATGTGTGCAACAAATATACCGCATTTATTTCATTCCCAATACGATTTCTCATACCAGCAACGCTGAAAAAAATTATGCAAACAATTTATCTACCTTATCCCTTCGACTACGTTGTTCAAAAATGTTATTGCAGCTTTAATTAATGGAGGCTTGTAGATAATTCTTTACACTCTGCACATAATCCTTTTATTCTCCCTTCTGACCTGCTGTTCAAAAACGCATTCGACCTATGCATTTGATCTTCTCTCACATGCATGTGACTTTCTCTTCACACGCAGGCTTTCATCCTTTGACCACCTCACCTTCTTCACCAAAAATTTGATGCAAACAACAAAGGCACATGTTCAATGTTCGATGAAGTGACAAATTGAGTTATACACAAAACACTGAACCCTGAAAATATGGATAGAGGTTATATGCACTATAGCTTTTCCATAAATAGTTTATACATGAGCTATCTCCCTTTCAAGGCACAATTTGAACCACTGACAAAATACAAAATATACATGCCACAATAGATATACTCGAGAGTCTCTATCTCGGATTACCAGTTTGTATTTAACGACCCAACATACAAACGAGAATTTCTTTACAATGTCAACACCAGGTGGAAGTTTATTACCGGTTCAATTCTGCAATGATTTATTTCTTCTTTCTCCATTTGTCATTATGCTATCATTTCAAGTGGTCTCTAATGCTTGCATTCAACATTCCGCCTCCTCCACACCCCTATTTTTGTTCCAATTCACAGCAATTAGTTCCCACTCTATGATGGTCGGATTCCAGCTTTGGATTTCACATTGAAGCCATGCCAATCACCTTCCATGCACAATTTGAGGTTTTACGAGGTCGATTGCTTTTTCCCCAATCGGGTTCACCCAATTGCACACCTATTCCTGCAAATTAGCGCACATGTCTAGCATATATCTATGATGTAATGCATAGTCAAAACAAAATGTAGAGAAACAAGTGGATACATGGAATGATATCGTAACTAACACAATCATGACTGTGTCAAATTCATGTGGGCTGAATATTACATTGGTTGCCCTTTTGCACTTGCATTCTTCACAACAACGCACACAACACAGTCAAAACCAATTTACTCCTACAATAGGCAGGCATCTTCCTACTCTGATACCAAATGATGCAGAAATTCTGCACAAAACAGATACTTGCGCATAGTAGAGTGTGTGTTCCCTTTACATAAAATCCTCATCCAAAATATTCATAAAAACTACTTAGATTCAATACAAAATATATATAATAAGAAAGAGCCGAACACAAATAATAAAATAGGAAAATTACAAATTTAAACCATTCTTTGTCGAATATCACATTTGTGGGCCTCTCGGCTTTCGCCCCTTTACATAAACTCTCACACCATTTCTCTCTATATCTTTGTCCTATTCCATTCTGTGTATCTCTATCTCATCCTCATACAAATCTCATATTTATATATAATTGTGGATTAATTTGAATCCATTATTTCCTCCACAAATAACTCAACCAAATTCTAAAATAGCTTTATCCCTCTTTTGACTCAACTAAGTTCCATTTAAGGAGTTCATAATCCCTAAAATATCTTTACAACTCAAATCCACTCATATCCTCAATTTATTAAGATAATATTTACAATAAACCTCACACTCATATTTTCCTCTCAATTTATTTAAAATGTGCATAATTTATAAAATAATTAAAAAAAAACATCATCATTACCCACTACACCATTGAAATCCATGGTCCATAGACCATCTTCATCATCTTCTAAGTGCTGAAATTGTGCTAGCTCTATTTTTTCTGCTTGCTGTCCACTCTCTTTGGCTGATTGCACAACTGTGCTTTCTGGTTGTTGCCTTTCTTTCTTCAAAAATTCTCTGAAATTCTCGGTAATCGCTGGAATGTCCTCTGCTTGAACTAACTGACTATCTACATCATTGAAACTATCGACATACAAAACAAAAGACTCTAAATTTGTATGTACATAATTAATCGGATGATTAACCAGTTTCTCCTTGCTTGTTATCATGTACTTCATTTTTTGTTCCTGGTACAACTTTCTCATTTGGCCAAACACGGGAATCGTTGCATAGGAGAAATCTAGTTGTAATGTCCCTTTCAATTTTTCCCTAGATCTAGAAAGTAGCATACCAAATCTTGGAGGAATGTCTCACAACCACGTCCATCAAGACATTCTTTGCTCCAATATGATCCAAACTTACAAACCTAAGTCTTTAATGAGCCCAATACATCTCACTCGGAATCAAATGATATCAAAGATCTAGTATTTCTTGTGATGTCCAAACCCAACTTTTCATGATAGCTGGCATAAGATTATGCTAAGCTCCCGTAATCAAACATACATTATGCAACACAAAATCATGCAATATTAAACTAACATAAAAAGGCGGGACATCACTATCCGTGGAGATCTATCATCTAAAGCTGGCTCCAAATATCAATTCAAAGTTAGTCATCTTCAACATTCACCATATCAAACATTGAATCAACATTCAAAATTTTAAAAACTTGACCCTTATAACTATTGTTCCTCATTAGTTCAGTCAAAGGAATGGAAACTTTCAATTTAGAAATTTCATTTTCGAAACTAAAAGCTAAAGTCTTTTCTATCTCTTTGGCTGGAACATCTTTCTTTTCAGCCTTCTCCCTTGATACAATTGGCTGATTTGATTTTTCTGCTAATGATGACTTACTGGCAGCGGGATCAATTGTCTCTTTTCCTTTCTTTTGTGCCACAGGTGAATCACTCTTAGGTGCTGAAGCTTCCTTTCTTTTCTGAATTGGATTGACAGGCACATCTCTGTTCCTAAGAGAATATTGCTTCTGCTGGGCGGACAAAGCATTCATATAACCTCTCTGATACTCTTCTGATTCTTCCTCAAGAGCTGTGTCATTGGCCAAGATAAAATCCTTATCTCTTTGTACCATTGAACTTTCTGCATACTCTTCATCTTTGGTAATGTAAATGGGAAAATCATCAGGAGTAAAAAAGTAATTTTCCTCCCCTACTACATCATCTTCATTATCTGATTTGGGACCAACACAATTCTGCTGAAGAGGGGTCTTTACCTACTACTGTGGTGCCGGTTCTTGGGCTCGCTGCTCACGTTGTTTGATCTTGAATTGTGGTTGTTGCTGTCCATGGAAATTTGGATTTCTGATCTGTGGTTCGGGCTTATCAAGTGTGAGTCATTCGAACATATTTTCAACCTTGCGAAGTATTTTATCTGATGTAGAAGCTTCTTCCTTTATCACAACTTTCTTTTCTGCTTTCAATCTTGCTCTCTTATCATTCAAATTCGCTTCCACACTTACTGCAATTTTCTGCATGTCCTCCAAAGTGGGAGGATCTCTGTCTCATAATGAATAAGCTATCTCTGGATCTGTCTCGTAATGAATAAGCTATCTCTGGATCAAAACCATCCGGGAACTTAAGCAAAGCTGACTTTTTAGATGGCCTCAAATCATCAAGAATTGCATTATAAACCGCATTAAATCTGATAATATAGTCTTGAACGGACTCACTAGGATTGCGCTTGATCTTAGTATATTCAGAAGTGATTTGAAGTGGATCTTTCTTTATTTCCCACTGATCCAAAAACTATCTCTAAAGCTCTGCCAATGTAGCAATAGTTCTAGGCTGCAAAGCTTGGAACCACTTTCGTACTTCTCCTCCAAAAGTTTGCACAAATAATCTCATAGACACATTTTCTTCATCTATCTCGTGAAGATCAAAGAATTATGCTATTCTGTCAATATGTTTTTGAGCGGGAACACTTTGAGGTGTGCCATCAAATAATGGGATCTTACTTTGATAATCTCCGGGCATAGGATCCAAATTCTGGGGCAAGACAAGAGGTGTGAATCTAGCAGCCATCGCTCTCGGTGGATTCACAATCAGTCTTGGAGAAATAGGTGGAGTAGGAGCAGTAGATGTACGAGGTGTATGTGGTGTGTATGGAGGAGGAACTTCTGCAGATTTTTGATCAGATATGGATGGTTGCACGGGAATGGTAGGAATAAAAGGAGGTTCGGACTGAACTTATGAACCAGAGATGATTTCGGAATGCCCAAGAGTCTCAGATGCAAACTCTATACACTCAGGAATATTTGTTGCCACAACAGAGTTTTGAATATTCAAAATATAATTATCGATGGATCTATTGGCTTGCTCAACTTCAAGATATTTAATGAAATCAGGATTTATAACAGTGGAATCAAGAGCACTTTCAGATTTCATTTCAAACAAAGACAACTCAAACTGCTCATCAAATTCAAGGTCTTCAAAAACTGTGGGACATGATTGAGATTTAAATAGAGGAATCACGGGACTTTCTCGACGATGGATTCTTGTGATTAGATTTGGATTCTCATACACTGGAGGCAGATCAGGATCGAGATTTTCTCTAGTATGTCTTCTGGAAGCCAGTGTGTTGATCTCTTCAAAAATCAAAGGACAAAACGAACTCTTTCAGCCTATTTGAATTCTAGACTCAATCACCCAAAAGTCTAAACTGATCTGATATACTGGGGGTAATTCACAAGTCAAGTGTCACGTCTACAAGCTAGACCAGAGATTGACTGAAGCAGCGTTTATCTACTTCCGCTGATGCATAGCAAAAGCGTTTCGAAGGCTACCTGGCATAACTTCAGGCTCTGTCTGTAGCTTATAAAACAAATGACATCAACAAGCAAACCATTTTCTTCCCTTGTATGGTCGCCACTATGTTATAGCCTAAATCTACCTCAGGCTGAAGGAAGGTAGAATTCAAGGTAACATCAAACCACGCTCAGCCTCGTAGCTAGCCCTATGAGGACAGGAGAGGGCTCTCTTCGGGTCAATCTCAGTTAAATATATTCAATGGGGCTTGAGATGACTGTAATAAAAACTAATTTTAGGCTAGATATGTAGTGCAAGGATTTGATTTTATTTTTTGAGAGTTTTTTTGGAAAAAATGGGAAAAGCAAATTTGGGTCTGGGGATGAAGGCCAGTTCTTGCTGAATTCAAGTTGGGGTGGGATAAGCAAAGGTTTAGATGCCTTAAATTGAATGAACGGATAGGAAGGACTACTGAGAAGCTAAAGAGGGCAAGATGGTATCAAGGATCCTCTTACAAACTGAAGAAAACATGTAAAATCAAACAAAACCCAAGGCAGAGCAAAGAAAATCCATTGAATTCCACCTTTAACACTGATTTGTTTAATTTAAGAAGGTCACAGAGAAGGGAAATGGCATACATAAAAATTAATGAACTTAAAAATACATGGAGAAAAACACCATCCAAACACAGAGCCACAGGGATCCCAACAAGTGCTGCAAAACCCTGGTCTTTCCTTGCCAAAAATGCAGAAGTGATGTACAATAGAGTGCCAAACTATTCCCAAGTATCCAACCCTGAAAATGACTCAGAAAATACATGATATAGACCATCCTAACCCCTTCCCATGCCTCTAGGGGTCTAGCTCCTCCTTCTAGGAGCTGTTTCAACCAATTCTAAGCATGGAACTGAAATCTAGGCAGCCAAACAACTTGCCTCTAAAAGGAAGGAAACTGATTCATTCATTTAATTTTCACTTTTTAGTGAATGAATCCTCTATAAAAAGTAAATGTGAGCCAAAATTACATCATAGAAATAAAATTACATCAATATAGATCAATAGTTACATCAAAAAGTGAAACTAGTCAAAACTGGCCGAATTTCTGAGCTGAAAGGTGAAAAATAGGCAGAAGTCCTCTATGCGCCGCGCCCAAATTCTCTACGCGCCGTGCCACTTTGAGCCTATTTTTGGGGCACTTCCTGAAGTCCAAATTAAGCTCATGATAGCTTGTTGGAAAGCCCTGGATGTATGCTATCCAACCCAAGTGGAATATTGTTATTTGGATGTAATTTGACCCTCCAAAACTTCAATCTCCCAAGACTACTTCCTGCAGGTGCAAAAGGTGGCAGAAAGGTGATTTTTGGAGTGTTTTTGGCCCTTTAGACCACCCAGAACTTGATGAAATCTCTCAGAAATTCCTGAGCATGCATAATTTATTATAAAAAACCCAAAAATACCAAGTTTTCATCCAGAAGATGTCCCAATCATAAGCGTGCATCAGGTGGCGCGACGCGTCGGGCAAAAAAACCTGTTTTGCAACCAAAATTTCAAAAATGACAAAATTTACTCCAAATTTGCTGAAATTTGGAGTGAAGGTCTCCCATCATGTCCCATGCTCAGCCAAGGAAGCTTTGGCCAAGATTTTGAGTGGATCAGGCCTTTTTCACCGTGTCAGTGCTCTCCTCAACCTCGCCTTTAGGATCTTCATCCTGGCTCTGCAAACGTGTGTGCGGGCCCAATAGTGGTTCTTCATGTGCCTAAGCAAGTATTTGTCCCTATTGGCCTTTTCCAACTGCTTCTCAAGGTGTCTTTTGACACTCTCAAGCAAAATTTTATGCTCAAAAGGTGTCATGTCACCGGGTCTCTTTCGGGCCAATTCCCGATCTTCACGGATTCTCTGCAACTCCGTAAGTGTCTGTTGATCCTCTAGTTGTTTATATCGCTGCTCCAAGTATTTGATGACATATTGAGCTCTCTCCAACTTCTCGGTCAATGTATCAATCTGGGCCTTCTGCTCCTGAATGACCTCTCTTAGCTTTGAGCTAGGAGAGCTCGCATCATAATCAATCAATATAAACTCAGTATGCTGACCTCCAGATGGGCCCTCATCCTGCATAGGCCTCTTGCCTTTATCCTGAACCTGTACCTGTGCTGATGTAGAAGGCGAGACCCCTTCCATGCCAAGTGGAGATAGTACTCGCGCTGCTGATGAAGGTAACGAGACCCCTTCCACCCCTGGTGGAGATAGTACTCGTCGTGATGCTGCAAACAATGTCCTCATGCCTCTCTGATATGTAACCACTACTGGTGCACTTCTATGCTTTATCTCGGGACTCTCAAACTGATGGGAAGGCTCACCATGCTCATGAACCTTCTCGGGAGGAGGCTGAGGGGCTGTAAAGAAGTCACGGGAAATGAAATCCTCCCAAGCAATGCCCTGCAAACCAAGCTGATGTACCACAATAATTTTGATGAGCGCATAATGATAGATGTTGTTGTGTTGTTGTTCGGGAGTCTTCTTCTACACAAGGACTTTCATCCTTTCAATGTTATGGCACATAAAATATGGGATATTCATCATTCACACTCGGGTGAAGTGCATCAATAGCCTAATGTGGTATGCATACAGGCGTGAGAAGCAGCCTTCGCAGCTGAAGTATCTAATGATGAGTTTCATTAATGGCACATAAGACTCCTTCAGAAATTGGAATGGGAATACCCTGCTAAGCTGCCTCAAATAGCCAGGTCTGATGTATGGCTCATAATATGCTCTATCTAGCTGCTGGCTCTTGTTCCACTCTTCACCTATGTTCGGTATCCCTGTGGCCTGTGAGATGGTTTCTGGTGTCAAGGTGAAGTTCACTCTAGCAAGGTTTACATGACCGTCACATAAATGTAGGACAAATAAGCGAACCAACTCATGATGATGCTGAATCTGAGCAATCATCTCACAGTACTGAAAACATGACAGTTGCTGAAAGCATGCTATTGCAAGCAGGCATGCCTGCAATTGAGTCAAGGAAGTAGGCTCTTCTCTGACGTGCTTGCCACTTTTATGAGATCTCCTTGGTACATTGAGTTCTACGGTTGAATCACTATCCTGCTCATAGGAGGACTCACTATCTGTCATGGTGCTGCAATGTGTTTGTCAACTGTATGTTTGGTTGGTTTGAAAATGATGAATTAGTGCCTTTGTTTCAATGCCAATGTATACCAAGTAGGAAATGAGGGACTGTGAGGAAATATTACAATGAATATAATGGACTTTCAAGTGAAATTTTAGTGGAAGGACAGTCACTTGACTGCTTGGGGGACTTCGGGATTTGGGGATTTTATAAGTGATATGGGAGTGGGAGATAGTGATGGGAAATGTAGTTTTTAGGGATAGGGATAAATGAAATGACAAGATATATTTAAGTTAAGTAAAATCAAGGATATAGAGACAGCCATTGAATGTTTTGGGAATTGGGAATTTATAACTGAAATGAAGGAAGGGAAGTGATAGACAACGGTAGGGTTTGAGGATGAAACATGGGAATAAAGGGTATAAGTAGTTTGGGACAGAGGGGAATAGGAAAGGACTGTGATAACAATGTGACAGTGATGGGAACACAAATGAACAATGGAGTGGGAGCGTTTAGCACCAATAGTCAAATTTCAACACTTCAATTCGAACCCTAAGGGAGAAGATTTTGATATGGATATAGGGTTTAAAGTTTGGCCTTCAAACTCTTACATTTTCCTCTTTAAAACGCAACAAAAACACACTAAAATTAATGGCACGGGTGCACAAACACTTACTTGGAGCAAAAGAGTGAGTCGATTTGATTTTTTTGATGAAGAATTGATGAATTTAAGCCTGTTGGCTTTGTGCGCCGCGTCGGCTTTGTGCGTTGCGCTCGAGCAAATTAACTCAGTCAAACTTGGCCCAATGCGCCGCGTCTTGTGGATGTGCCACGCCTTCCTCCAATGCACCGCGCGCACTACTAAACATAGTCTTGGTTTTCAAAATGACAGCTTCGCCCTCTCACAGCTTGAGTCAGCTTTCAAATGATCTCTTGAATGCAAATGGCATTGATAAACATAGAAATATCTATATAAAGTCATGGCTTTGATTTTCTCTTTGTAAAGACCCACTTTTGAAATGTTTTAGAATTGGCATTTTTTGACTTTTAATACAACTCTGTTCTTCAAGTTTCCTCATTGATTTTTGGCTTGAAATGATGGTTTTTTGGTTGATTTCTTGCAGGGATGGTGGCATCGGATTTCGGAAAAGGATGACCGGGGGCACGCGAAGAATTTAACAGGCGAAAATTTTTGAAAATATATATAGCATTTATTACAAAGGACAAAATGGCGATTTTCTTCATGGTTTGAAGAAAGTCACGATCAAGCAATGTTATGATGAAATTTCTCGAATGAAAACTATTTGAACTCTCTCCGGCCCGTCGGCATTATTGGACGTTTGAGGACTCAAATCAAATTAAACCCTAGACCTAAAAATACCTAAAAACCTTAAATAACTCTTTACGTACCGCAGGCCAAACAAAAGACTTCATGAATGACTTTAAATCGATTTAATGAATTTCGATGAACAAGACTCCGAGCCAATGTGTAAAAAAGCACAGGAGGGGTAATGATTAACAAGACCTTTCCGTCGTATTTATGGTACAGCCTAGCGGTGAATGCAACCGAATGAATTGAGTGAGACACCTAAAATGAAATGCAAAGAGAAATTCTTGATCTCTCACTAGGCCCACGAGATCGACTCTAACACAACGGGAATCACAAGAATGCGATCCCCAGCGGAGTCGCCAGTTCTGTTTTGGGAAATAACTCCCTAGAGGTTTGTTGGGTCAAAACCTCCACAGATCAGGGCATGCTATTCAAGAAGGACTCACACAACCACACTTGTACGCTAAAAACTAGATAACATCGATTGTAGAACTCACCCGTAGATCCTACGTTTGATGTAGATCCCGCGGGGTCCAAACCCCCAACAACCCTTCTTCCTCTTCAACCTGGAAATCAAGAAGAGACATGCACGGAAATCTAGTTGTACAACATATATCTTTCCTAAATGTCAGTGTAATCCATGTGAAACATCATATAAACAATAATAAATTCTTAATTAACAATCTTTTCACATATGCAAGCAGATATTAACACGTGAATTTGGGAACAAGATGGTTCTTCTTCATTACGAACAACATGTACAATAATAGAAAGGTGGAGAGATCACCTGAATCCTTCCATGATCTTCGAACAGACCGTCGTTCGGATCCATCCCGCCCTTGCCTCACTAGGATACTTTCAAGACTTGTGCACACGAGATGACATATAAGCTGATGAACATCTCCAGGAAATAAGGGTTTCCTGTAAAAATCTGGGAAGTGCAGGAGGCACGGGAAATCAGACTTGAATTGGGGCTCCAACAGAGTATAATGTCTATAAATTTCTCTCTCCCTTAGGCCATGCATGTGAGGGGCTTTTATACTCCCTCAAAGTAGTTTCAATTAGTTGGAAACAGTTGGCCACGTGCTGGGGTGGTTGAACTACTGGAGTAACCATCAACCCAGCCCGAAAATAGGGAATTTTTATATATTTTTTAATGATTTTAATGGCATACGCAGAAAAGTACATGTGGACTCGCGTATACACGCGGAAAAGTCTGGGCATACCCGCGTATGGGATTTTTAACACTGTTTTTTATGAATTTTGTTCAAGTCTGTGGGAATGGGTGCCTAAGGCCATAGAGACAATCATGAATCACATGAGGGTGAAAAATGATGATATAACAATAGTCTGTTGAAGTTGAAGAAGAAATTGAAGTAGTCTTGGAAGCCTAATGATGTTGTTGCATGCTTGTTCTTAGGAAGGCTCTATCATTAGATCCACATGACAGCTATTGGTGAAGTATTCTAAATTGTTTTATGTTTTCTCCTGTTTTCATTTTGTTCCATAATTTCTTACTATAGTAGGATGAAAGTTTTAGGCTAAGAAATGACTCTTGGAAGCACCTTAGACCTCTTTATCCTTCACTGTTTTATGTTTCCTTCAGCTGAGGTATTTTAGAGTCTTTAATCTCTCTATTTAGTCCTCATGCTTGTTTATTTCTCTAATAGTTTGAATAGTTGGTTTCAACATGATTTATGGTTCTCCCCACATATACTGCTGCCACTTAAAGGTTATTCTTGAAGTCTCCCTTTGATATATCTTTTTATAGTGAGCCAGGGAGGCCTATTCGATCATGCCCTTTGTCTTGCTTGAAAAGTTGTCTTAAGGTCTTTATAGTTGTGATCATAGATGTATTTAGGTGTTCCCTCTTACATGACCCCGTAATTATCGAGTGAATCTTTTATGTTTTCTAAGTCATTTGAAATAAAATCTTTGAGGAAATAGGGTGTTCCCTGAATCTTAGATTTCATTTTAAAAGTTGTTTTGAAGTCATTATTTGCTTAAAGTGTGGTTTGTAGAATTCATGGTTAGCCCTGTCTATCAAATAACTCTTTATTGTTCAAGTTATGCTTTCAAATTCCCTTTGTTGAGAATTAAACTTCTCTTTTATAAACCATTAATGTCCATCTCATTCGTAAAGTAAAGGATCCTGTGGCCAAGTTAGATTTTCCCTTTGATATCCCATATCCATTGATAAGTTTTTCATAACCTCTTTTTGACTCCATTGCCCAACAAAACTGACATTTTCCTTTTCTATCTATCTTTCCTAAACCTTTTATGTTCTGTTGTATTAATTCAACCAAACAAACAAACAAACACTTGCACTTAATAACTATTCCAAAACCAATATTCAAAGCACACAAGATAAAAATTTTCAAAAAAATAATAATTTGAGAGATCCCTCTCTGAGAGCAGGAGGACTAGATCCTATAGCTCTAAATATTGGTTCTAATTTTTCCTTGTCTTTTGATTTTCCAAACTATCAAAACACGGGAGAGCAACGTAATGGCGATCACGGTGGGACACTGAGTAAAATATTTAAAACAAAACACTCCCTGTCTAGTATAACATAAGTAGCCTTCTTCAAGCACTACCTAACAAAATGGTAATTATGATAGGACTTATTTGAGTCAGTGACAACTAAGTAACCCTTAGGATTCTCATAGAACCTTATCAAACCTTGAAAGAATCGGTTACCAAGCCATAAGAGTGAAATTTGTAGGTTCTTGAAACCTTATCTAAGTGTTAAAATAGGATTTAGGACACTCTCTTAACCCATAGGATTAAAAAACTCAAAAAAACCCAAAAAACATTTCAGTTTGGCTTCATAATAAACATGGTGGTGGAACCATCCAATATTTTACCTTCATAGAAGCTAAATAGTTTCCACCTGGTGACTCCACTAGCCCCAGTAAGCCTATTACTCATATAGGTCTTCAGATCTCTTTAGAACTATGTTAACCAACCTTGAAAAAGTTTAGAAGCCTAGTCCCATACTAGATAAGACATCGTGAGAGGTAAAACTTCCAAAAAGAGTCCCTAAAAACTTAACCTCTCTCATTTTTGAAAAACAGTCTGGCTTCACATAGGATCAACACTAGATCCCATCCAGACCCAAATCCTCCTTTAATCATTGACAATCTAGAGAGAATTCTGTGGCAGACTTCTAAGTCTAGAAAATCAGCTTCTAATAGGAGCCTCTTAAGAACAAAATATGTCCCTGAAAACCTTGTTTTCTTAAAGGATTCACACTTTGATTTACATCGTACAAAGAACATCTTTAGAACTAGATATCAAGGTGATTTAAACCAAATTGATCTTGACATTACAGATTTGCAAAAAAGCTTCAGTAGAGAAGCCTCACCTTCCACTCCTCCTGATTCCCAGCTTCTTCATCACTTTAGCTTTTTTCATAACAAATCTGCTCAAAATCAGTTTGGTGGCCCAAATGTTTCTTCCACTCCAATCCATACTACCACTATGCAAAACACTCATGTTCAGCCCACTTTCACTCTTGTAAATCCACCTTTTGTAAATCCACCCTTATTTCCAGCCATGGCGGCATGGTATGCCCCATTACTATTACCACAACCTCTGATTCCCTTACCAAATGAGTACCAATCCAAAATTCATCATTTCACTAGAAAAGAGTCTACAACAGCTCAACATCATGTAGATAGGATGGAAGATGCATTTGATTACATGGAGATAGAAGAAGAAACTATGTAGATGAGAATGTTCGCCCAAATTTTAGGAGGAGATGTGAATAAGTGGTTTAAAAAATTACCTCCTAATAGCATCAATGATCTCCCTGCTTTGCATCAAACATTCATCAACAAATGGGAACTCAAAAAGAACCCTCTCCAAATACTAGCAGAGTATAGCAGCCTCAAAAGAAATCAAGGGGAGAGTGTTCATGACTACTCCACTAGGTTCAATAGCATTTACAATGCTCTTCCACCTCACATGAAACCTCCCCAAGGCATGGCCTTAGTAAGGTATCACAAAGGCTTTGATGCTAAAATGGCTTATCAGTTGAGAGAGAGAGATTACTTAACCTTAGAAGACATGCAGAAAGGAGATGTGAGCATAGAAGCAAACTTAATTGAGAAAATAAATAGGTTGATATCAGAGAAGAGGGTAACTTATAAAGATGACATTGCACCCTCAACCTCAACTTCTGACACTAAAATTGATAACCTAGTGAAGGTAATGGAGAGGATGCTTGAAAAGATCAACTTGAATGATAGAGTGCCACTAAAAGAACCTCAAAACAACCAAAATAGAAATAGAAATCAGAATTATAGAAAAGAAAACAATCAAGATAAGCAAAAAGAAAGTGACCAACAGGTTAGACCTCCCTTCCAACAAAACTATGTGGATCAATATGAGGAAGATAGGGAGATGGAAAGGTTGGGAGAAGCTCATGTAAACTTGATTGGATCATACAATGGGGACGATGTTTTCCTCACTGAAGAAGAAAAAGGTTTCTTCTCTGATCAAAATACAAACACCTATGAAGATTTTGATGATTATAGATTGGGTTTTGAAAATGCAATCATGGAGGTACACAAAAAATATGATCTTAGGAGCAAAGGGAACGTAGACAATTCAAAAGATAAGAACACTAGCACTGCTGTCAAGAAAAACGCAGAAAGTCAGCCTAAGAAGATAGCAGACAAACCCATCATTTTGGCTAAAAAACTAGATTTAAACAAAGAGAAAAATTGCTAGCCAAATATTGAACAGAGTACCCCTAGCACTTCAGCTAGTGGTCCTAAAAAAACTGTCCCAATTACCAGTCCAAATAAATTTCAGCAAATCAAAACTGCTGAAAGGAATTCAATTGAAAAAACAGATATAAATATGAACAAGTCAATTGTTCCTTTCAGCCTTGAGGGAGAGATTACAAAGATAAAAATTACCATCCCCCTAGCTGAACTAGTGACCCAAGAAGTGTACAAAAACCAAGTTTTAAAAGATTTGAATCTAGGAAGTGATACTGACACCTTAAACTTGACAGATGACAGGCCTGAGTTGTTGTTTGATCCAGAAGTTGAAGAAAAATACTAAGAAGGGGTTGTCCCTCCCTTCTATGTTAGTTTGAACATACATGAGAAAATTTTACACAATGCCATGTTAGATTTTGGAGCTTCACACGATCTAATGCCCAAGGTAGTAATGGAAAGCTTAGGCTTCGAAATTACTAAACCATACAAAGATTTTATTCCTTTGACTCAAGCAAAGTCAAATGTTTTGGTCTAATCAAAGATTTATGTGTTAACTTATCTCAAATCCCTGCTAAGAGTCTAGTAATGGACATAGTTTTAGTTGACATTACCCCTAAGTATGGCATGCTCTTATCAAGATCATGGGGAGCCAAAATACAGGGAAGCCTTCAAATGGACATTTCTTGTTCCACCTTCCCTGTTTTTAACCAAAACAGAAGACTATACAGGGAATCTCACATGAAGTACATGGTCAGCAACATAGATAAACCAAACAACTCTCCAATTTATTCTATTCAATCAAGTTTAGATTCCTTTATCTTGTACAACGAAGATGAAATTACTCAATAAGAAAAGGAAAACATAGACCCAACCACTTTACTAGAACAATTAGAACTTCCCTCACATCAGATACAAAACATCGACAATCAACATCAACAAGAAAATGAAAATGAGGCAAATATACTTTGGACAATAAACTTTGATGGATCTTGTAATAAAACAAGTGCAGGGGTAGGTGTTTGGATTCAAAATATGAATCAGATTTTTTCATATAAATTAGATTTCCCATGCACTAACAATATTGCTGAGTATGAAGCAATTATTCTAGGCTTACAATTGCTTAAACAATTAGAAGCCCAAAAGATATCAATCTTAGGAGATTCTGAACTTATCATAAGACAAATCAAAGGAGAATACTCAGCTAGAAATCCAAGGCTTAGGGAATATCAGAATACTGCCCTTGATTTATTGAAAAACTTTGAAAAGTATGAACTTATTTTTGTTCCTAGAGCAATAAATCATCTAGCAAATGAACTAGCTTTCAATGCCAGCAACTGCCAAATACTTGAGATAAATGAACAACTTAGTGTAAAGGTAAAACACAGGCCTACAGTGCTTGATAATGAATATCACTGGCAAGTGTTTGATTCTGACAAACACATAGATGATTTCTTAAAATCAGAATACGATTTTGACATACCAATATCAGAAACCAGCCATAAAGAAAATTGTTTGTATATTGAACAAATCCCAAAAGTTGAAATGACATATTCTACTGATATAAATCATTGTGAGAATCCTTTTGAAGAAAAGTTAATTGACAATGCAGACCAAGAAGACTTGGAAGTTTTACAATGCAAGAATGATACAATTCCAAGACGTCTCACACCTTTAGAACACCTTTTCGACTATAATGATGTAGCCAAAGAACCAAGAATGGAGCTTGTGGAAATAGATATAGAAGAACATAACATAGGCAGCCTAACAGAACCCAAGATGATTAAACTGTCCAACACTCTCCCATCTCACATAAAATTGCAATACATAGAGCTGTTCAAAGAGTTTAAAGATGTTTTTGCTTGGGGGTACAAAGACCTGAAATATTATGATACCAGCATCATTTAGCACAAAATACCTCTCAAAGAAAACCAAAAGCCTTTCAAACAAAAGCTAAGGAGAATAAACCTTGTTTTACTACCTTTAGTTAAGGCATAAATTGAAAAGATGCATGATGCTAGGATCATAGTACCAATTAGATATTCAGAATGGGTATCAAACTTAGTTTATGTTAGAAAGAAGACAGGGGAAATCAGGCTCTGTATTGACTTCAGAAATTTAAATATAGCCTCTCTAAAAGACAACTACCCCTTACCCAAGATGGACCATATACTTCAAATGGTAGTTGGGTCAAAAAGGATATCACTCTTAGATGGGTTCTCGAGTTACAACAAGGTGTTAGTGCTCCCAAGTGATCAAATCAAAAATGCTTTTACCACACCTTGGGGCACCTTTATGTATGTCAAAATTCCTTTCAGATTGATGAATGCAGGGGCCACCTTCCAAAGGGCCATGGACATAGCCTTCTCTGAAGATATTGGCTATTTCGTAATCATTTACCTTGATGACATAACCATTTTCTCAAAAACTAATGAAGAACATTTGATTCACTTGAGAAAAGTTTTTGAGAAGTGTAGGAAATTTGGCTTGTCATTGAATCCTAAGAAGATACTCTTTGGTATCCAAGAAGGTAAAATTCTTGGCCATATAATTTTAGAAGAGGGAATCAAAATAGACCCTACAAGGATAGATGACATATTACAGATCAGCCATCCAAAAAGCCTCAAAGAATTACAATCTTTCATTGGAAAGATTAATTTTTTGAGGAGGTTTATCCCCAACCTTGCTGAGCTATTAAAAAACATTACAAAAATGCTTAAGAAAGGTGTAGGTTTAAAATGGACGTTACCAGCTAAACAATCATTCGAACTGGTCAAAAAAACTCTTACTCAAACACTAGTCTTGATTAGTCTAGATTTCACCAAAGACTTTTATATCTTTTCTTTTGCATCTGAGAATACAATAGATGCAGTGTTACTTCAAAATAATTACTTGTGGAAAGAACAACCAATATCCTTCTTTACTAGGGCCTTAAGAGATGCTCCTCTCAAATACAGCATCATGGAGAAGCAAGCCTTAGAATTAGTGAAAGCATTAAAGGACTTTAGAGTCTATATTTTACACTCTCACATAATTTCTTTTGTTCCACATATTGTTTTCAAGGACATTCTATGTCAAGGCCTTAATGGTAAAAGGGGAAAATGGATTGCAACTATTCTTGAATATGACTTAGAAATCAGGCCCACCAAATTAGTTAAAGGGAAAGGATTAGAAAAATGGCTGAGTCTAACTTCCAAGCACTAGACATGAATATGGTAGATGTGTTGGAAGAAATAGAAGAAAATGTTGCTCCTTTCATTGAAGAAACATTTATAAATTCTCCTTGGTATGCTGACATTATTTATGTGCTTTTATATTTGAATGCCCCTCCTTCTTTGTCTAAAACTAAAGCTAGATTTTTGAAACAAAAAGCTTTGAGTTATTGCATCTTAGATGGGGTATTATATTGGAAAAATGTTGTTGGAATTTTGCTTAAATGTTTACTTTAAGATAATGCAGGAAAAATCCTGCATGAGTTGCATGACGGAGAATGTGGAGGGCACCTCTACTGGAAGGCCACAACAAACAAAATTCTTAGATCTGGTCACTATTGGCCTACCCTTTTTTGAGACACTCAGAAGTTGGTCATTTCTTGCCATAAGTGTCAAATTTTTGATGGCAAAAGAAAAATCCTTCCCTTACCATTACATCCTATAAGAGTTGAGGCACTTTTTCAACAATGGGGTTTAGACTTCATTGGGGAAATTCACCCATCTTCCTCAGCCCAACATAAGTGGATCCTCACGGCCACTGACTTCTTTACCAAGTGGATAGAAGTTATACTCTCTGGAAATGCTAATGACTTTGTCATTATCAAGTTCCTTGAAACAAATATCCTATCCAGATTTGGTTATCCCAGAAAAATCATAACAGATAATGTTGCCACTTTTAAATCTAAGAAAATGGTTGATTTCTGTTACAAATACCACTTAACCTTGGGCCATTCTACTACCTACTATTTCCAAGGAAATGTATTAGCTGAATCTTCCAACAAGAGCCTCATCAATATCATCAAAAAGTTGTTGGAGCAGAATCAGAAATCATGGCACAGTAAGCTGGTTCATGCCTTATGGGATGATAGGTTAACTACAAAGAAGTTAATAAATATGTCTGCCTATCAGCTGGTCTATGGCATGGATGCAGTCTTCCCCACCTCATTAGGAGTTCCAGTTATGAAACTCCTTCAACAAATGCAGGTTGAAGAGAATTATATGTAGAGGATAATCAACCAAACCATCCATTTACAGTAGACTAGAGAAGAAGTCTATGAAAGGACGTAGTTAGTCCAAGAAAATGTAAAGAAACTATTTGATAAGAGGACTAAGGCAAACAATTTCCAGGTTGGAAATGTTGTTCTTAAATGGGATTCAAGAAGAGAAGAGAAGGGAAAACATGGCAAGTTTGAGAACTTATGGAAAGGCCCCTATATTATTCATGCTGAGAGGGGTCACAATGCATTTTTCTTGAAAGAATTGAATGGAGAAGATATGTATGGAGTTCTTGTCAATGGCAGGATGCTAAAGCATTACTTCTTCCAGGAGTCATGAGTTTCAAAGCATTTTATTTTTCATTGTAAATATCATAGTTTGAACACTACATTCAAATTTAGAAAAATAAAAATACAAAAACAATAGAAAAGAGAAAAGAGGGAAGATTGTAAAACAAAAGAGGTATAACCCCATACCAAAAAGAGAAACAAAATCTGAATGTGTGCAAGCTCCAATGCCACTCCTAAAAACACACTCCTAGTTAGTCATACAGCATAATCATGAATAATTAGTTTTAAATTTTCTACTGATAGGTTAGTGAATAGATTAGCCAAACAGCTTAATCTTGGCTTATCAGTTAGGTAGATTAGGATAGAAAAATAAAGGTTCAAACAAGCTCAAAATCCAAACCTAAGATTCCAAAATAAGAATGAATCCAATCTGTTTAAAACCATGAGTCAAAGAAAGAAGTAAATTGGTTCTGGTATGCTCAAAACTTGAACCAGAGAACAATGTAAAAACAACTCAAACAAACTCAAAAAACTGAGCTAAATCAAAGAGGAGGTTGTGCTTAGAACTTTCAGATTTTAAGCCTTCACCATTTTGATTTAATTTTCTACAAATAATAATCCATGTGCATCTTGTTTTTATGCCATAGATCAGCAACAAGTTAGACTGTTCTATCCTGATTTGTATGCTTTTAAATTTCTGTTGTAGAAATTAGTGAATAAAAATATGTTAGACTGTTTAATCCTAACAGATAGTATATTAGGTAGAGAAGCTTATGAACTCAACAGTTTAATCTGAGTTCATGGAGAAATAAGAAGTACACTTAGACTAGTTTTTGCTTTCAAATGAATAAAATGCTTGTAAAAGATTTTTCCAATCCAAGTGCACTTTGAAAGAAGAAAAAATGTTAGATCAGTAGGATTGGGTAGGTAGAAAGCTTGGTTTGATATTATTCCATTGTCTTTCATGGCTGCTAACATTTTTAGAGCAAAAGAAGATCATCCAAGTGAAGAAAATTGCAGCCCAATGGATGAGGCACTGATCAGCCCCCAAAGAATACAAGTCTGAAGTTCTTGATGCCTTCAAGTAGGCACCATCCCCATGTGGAGCCACTGTTAGCCACCTATAAAATTTTTCATATCAAATGGTGGCTAAATAATTTTTGAAGCCTTCAAGAAACAAGTTTTATTTCAAAAATGTTAGTTCTTGAAGTCTTATGAAGACATCTTATTCTTTGATTAATCTTTACTGTTGTTTCCCTCTTAACTCTGAAATTCTGCTATTTTCCTAAAGAAAAGACTGCTACAAAAACCCATTTTTTCCTTCGTTTTTACCCCTCCTTTCAATTCAAATTAACCTCCATTTTTATCCCCTTTTTCCCATAAAATTCCTCTGTTTTTCCTTATTTCCCCTCTTCCCTTCATAAAATCCCCTTTTATAAGGTTTAAAAATCCTTTTTTTGCCTTATCCGAAACCTTCAAAATCCTCTAAAAATCCTTGAAGATTCATAATAACCCATATTTTCATTATATACCTAAGCCCCTTTGGGCTAAGTCCTAAACCACTTCCCCACCATATACCCTAGAGCCAGAACCAAGCGCTATGTCCAAAAGCACTTATCGCATTAGGGAATTTGTGATGAGCGCAAGTCTTTTTGTTTCATAAAACCCCTGATGCCAATGAGCTTGTTGGTTATAAATCTCGATCCCTTTGCCCCTTTATAAAACCAACAGCCCCGCAATCGGGCACTAAAACTCATAAATGAACCCTTCCGGATGCAATTTTCCTTTGTAAATTCATAAAAAACTATGTTATAAAGGAAACTCATCGGTTCATTGATTAAACCATTCTCAACCATTGATATGAAACAATCAAATGGTTTGCGCAATCTCACATTGGAAGATTTCATTGGGCATGTTTTATATTCTATTCACCCCCCTCCCGATTGACCACCCCCGATGGATCCTTCACCGTTGATTTTCCCCTGCCAAATCTAGTTCTGACGGCCCGTATTGTTTTGTTTCAAAAGCTTTTTCCCTCGCCATTGATCTGGCCCTTAGATCAACGGTCCACATTTAATCGCATAGGAGATTTTCGTGTTCCCATTCCTCTCTCCTCCTTTGATCGAAAATCTCTGATTGCATCTGGGCCATCCATACACCTAGATCTGACGATCCAGATTGAACCCCTCAACCTTTTTTAAAATCATGAAACCCCCTGTATAATGTTTTTCAGCCTTTCTCCACCTCATTTTTATTCCATGTAACCTCAAGATTAAATCTCCACTGTCGATTTGTTTCAATCCAACGGTCCATAACAAATGCGATAGGCCCAACTCCTTTAGGTCCTACTTGTCCCAGATTTGATCTCTACCATTTATTTTTTGATCTAACGGTAAATATTGAAACTTCCTTCCCCTACCCCAAATCTTATCGACTGCGCATCTATCCTCCATCACTCTCACTCCCCACCATCCGATCTGAGACCCCTGATCTAACGGCTGACGTGCATTTTTGCGAAGATTTAAGCCTGAACGATAATTCCTAAAAAGAACACAATATAGGGGGTTTTGAAATGCCACATGTTGGGCTCTAATGCATATCATGTTCAAAAAGCTAAAACCGCCCATCCACCTTTTTGATGCGTGAAACCGTTGGTTTCTTGAGAAAAAACCACCCTTCCCATTTACATTGTGTTTCATCACGTTCAACCTCCATCGTTGATCTTTGCAGGTCAACGATCCCAGTTTAATCTCATTTTTTAGTTCATCGCCCTCCGCCATCCTCCAAGGGACAACATCGATCAACCACAGCCATTGATCTCTAAGGTCGATCTCATCCAACGACCCAAAATCCCTCAAGAAACCCCAAATTTCCTCTGTGCCTTTTTTATTTCCGGCAAAGGTTTTTAACCTATTTTCTTTATAATTTCCTCATTTCGTTATAAATTTGGTTCCTCTGCTTTATACAACCCGAATCAATTCCGACCATCAATCTTTGTATATCAATGGCCCTGACTTAAATCTCCCCCTCGTTTGTTCCAAACCGCTTCTATTTGACCCCCCGCGATCAATCTCCACTGTTGGGTGCTTTCATCCAATGGTTGCGACCTAAATTTGACCTCTGAAGCAGTCTAAACCCAAATAACGCAGGATTTATTAACTTTTTCTTGGTTTATGCAGGTTTTAATAGTTTTCAATTGATTTAAAAGAAAATTTAAAGGTCGGGGATGATGATCCCTCAGGCCTTTATTCTATGTAGGAGATTACTCTGTGGGGTTTCTCGTCAAATATTATTAGTGTCTCATGAGCACTGATACCATTATGAACCCTCTATGCACCTGCACATCAATAAGACACAACAAAGATTAAGGATCAAAGATCCAACAACAACAGAAATGAAGGATCAAAGATGGTTTACACAGTTTGAGGGATTATGGCCTAAATCAATAATCAAAAGCCTAATCCGCTAAATTAAACACAGTTGAAGAACAAAGGATAGGAAATTAGGCCAAATTAATCCTAACACACAGAATTAAAGCGAATTAACAATGTTTAAAGGAAGACAATCAAATCTATCAATCCAAGAAAGACACCACTGCCACATCAGAGGCTAATTGAATCCTCTCAGCTACCAAAGGCCACCTGTAGCCTCAAAGCATTCAAAAGAGGCCGAGTTATTACCAAAACAGAGGATATTAGCATAAAGACAGCTCAACAGTTATTCCAAGCCAAAGAGACTTATTGCAAAATATCACCAGAGTTATTACAAAGATGACACAGAGCCTTAAAGTCAACAAAATCTCCCCAGCGAGCCTAATACTTAATGCAAGCCAATTAATACAGATAAATATCTGTAATCTTCTCCATTGAGCCTCCTCAAAGGCCAAGAAGCATTAAAATGTATTAATTGAGCCTGTAGATCTTTCTCTCATTCCACCTCCTCATTTTCCTATAAAATCTTCTTGAGGAGATCATTGTAAAGGGTTGGTTGATCACTAGTTGTAATACTGAAACTCTCTGAAATAATACATAGTCTGTTGAAGTTGAAGAAGAAATTGAAGTCTTGGAAGCCCTGATGATATTGTTGCATGCTTGTTCTTGAGAAGGTTCTATCATTAGATCCATGAGCTTGGCTATTGGTGAAATATTCTGAACGGTTTAATGTTTTCTCCTATTTTCATTTTGTTCCATAATTTCTTACTATAGTAGGATGAAAGTTTTAGGTTAAGAAATGACTCTTGGAAGCACCTTAGACCTATTTATCCTTCACTGTTCTATGTTTTCTTCTGTTGAGGTAATTTAGAGTCTTTAATCTCTCTCTTTAGTCCTCATGCTTGTTTATTTCTCTAATAGTTCGAATAGTTGGTTTCAACATGATTTATGGTTTTCCTTGCATGTATGTTGCCACTTAAAGGCTATTATTGAAGTCTCCCTTTGAAGTATCTTTGTTTATAGTGAGCCAAGGAGGTCTGTTTTGATCATGCCCTTTGTCCTTGCTTGAAAATTTGTCTTAAAGGTCTTTATAGTTGTGATCATAGATGTATTTATGTGTTCCCTCTTCTATGACCATAATTATCAGTGAATCTTTTATGTTTTCTAATTCATTTGAAATAAAATATTTGAGGAAATAGAGTGTTCCCGGAATCTTAGATTTCATTTTAAAAGTTGTTTTTAAGTCATTATTTGCTTAAAGTGTGGTTTGTAGAATTCATGGTTAGCCCTGTCTATCAAATAACTCTTTATTGTTCAAGTTATGCTTTCAAATTCCCTTTGTTGAGAATTAAACTTCTCTTTTATAAAACTTTAATGTCCATCTCATTCGTAAACTAAAGGATCCTGAGACCAAGATAGATTTTCCCTTTGATATCCCATATCCATTGATAAGTTTGTCATAACCTCTTTTTGACTCCATTGCCCAACAAAACTAACATTTCCCTTTTCTATCTATCTTTCCTAGACCTTTTATGTTCTGTTGTATCAATTCAACCAAACAAAAAAACAAACACTTGCACTTAATAACTAGTCTAAAACCAATATTCAAAGCACACAAGATAAACTTTTGCAAAAAAATAATAATTTGAGAGATCCCTCTCTGAGAGCAGGAGGACTAGATCCTGTAACTCTAAACATTGGTTCTGATGTTGCCTTGTCTTTTGATTTTCCAAACTATCAAAACACAGGAGACTAACACCACCGTCAACTAACATATGAAGAGTTTTATATTTAGTTTTCAAACATGATAAGCAGCCAACAAAGTGGACACTATTAAAAGAACCTATCTAGTGATGCATCACTAACACATTTGGAGTCAAGGCTTGCTATACATAGGTAACCAATGATCCAAACTACAAAATAGCACCCTCAATTTCTTGTAACATAGCATAAAAATTATAATGGGTGTGCTTTAACTATAGCAAGCTTCCTAGCACACTACTGTTTGAATGAATTTGAAAAATTCCTAGAATATTAGGTTGTTAAGGATTAAAAATATTGCTCAATTCCCATCATTTTTTTGTTCTATATTTTATAACAACCCTAAAGCTAAAAGTTCATAGGGTTAAGATTTGGGAAACCTCTATTAAAAGGTGATTAAATTTATGGAACTTAGTAATACATCATTTATACCTGTAGGTTTTTGATGTGTGGTTGTCATTGATGTCAATCTAAGAAGCACTAGGTAATGCCAACAAAATGACATGGCAATTCAGGATGTTTCAAGTCAAGGTCATCCTTGTTGGATTCTCTGCATCAAGCTATTTCTGATGGTATGTGGCACACCACAAGAGGCCTCATGATTTGTGAGTTATGGCTAATTGAAGATGGAGGACAAAATCTATGGGTAAAAAACCCAAAGGGTGGTGATGTGGCACCCTATCATTGGCTAGCACAATATGATCATGAAATTAGGGGTTATATCCACTATTTATGCTTGTAATATTGCAGGGAGGGCCTCATAAATTAAATTTTGTCTCGAATAAAAATGAAAATCTGCCCCAAGGGATGAATGTTACATTCCTTGGGCTTCAATGTATTCTTAAATTTTTTTGTTTCCAATAAAGTGAAAAATGGCCTACATATTTAGAAGCCCCTCCTAAGTCTTTAAAAATGAACTTGATCTATCATTCAAGTTAAGCACTCAAATAAACATTAATTGAATAATTGATCTATATATTATGAAACTTACTTTGGCCCCTATGGAGAAATTTTCAAATTAGAAGAGAGGGTTTGATGACAAGGGTTTTTGGTTTGGTTTTAATTGGTTTTGGGATTTGTTTAAGCAAGGTTTCTTGCAGGTGGAAGATCAAGATTCACAGCTATCAAAAGTTTGTTTAGTTGATTAGCATGTCCTTTTCTGCCCTTATTAGGGCTTCATTCTCTAAGGATTTCATTGTTTTTAAGGAAGAATTATTCGGCCCTCTTAGGGCATCAAATTCTGAACTGGAAAGTGTCTCTTTGTGGCTTGAAGAAGACTCCAAAGCCACTGAAGATTGTTACATAACTACTGCAAGCTATATCTCCTTTTAAAGAAGAATATAGTGCTCTAAGTTTATCTGTCCTATGGAACAATGATCTAATGAAACAAAAGGCTTAGTCTCAACTCGATCCTTATACACTGAAAAGAAGCGAGGAGCATTGACTATGATTACAGGAATTTGTTGTGGTGTCACTGTAAGAATGAAATACAAGCTTAGCCATAACACTAAAAACATCACCCTGCCTTCCTTAAGGACATAATTTTGAGTATTATATTCCCTCATCACATGTGTGGAACTTTTAAAGGATTTGTCTGAAGTTAATGGCATATAAAATGTATGGTTCATTGGTATACTTTTGAGCAACCTTTTATTGTTAATACAAAGTTCTTACAAGCACAAGAGATTTTCGTGTATAGTGACAAGTTTTGGAAGGTTTTTCATCCATTTCAGTACTTCAACTCTTCTAGATTAGTGAAGAGTATTAACCGGTGTAGCTAATTTTGAACATGAGTGCTTTTGTGTGGAACTGTTGAACGAATTGTCTGAAGTTAATGGAACATAAAATGTATGGTTCATTAGTATACTTTTGAGAAACCTTTTATTACTAATACAAATTTCTTACAAGCACAAGATATTTTCATGTATACTAACAAGTTTTGGAAGGTTTTTCATCCATTTCAGTACTTCAACTCTTATAGATCAGTGAAGAGTATTAACCGGTGCAACTAATTCTGAACATGAGTGCTTTTGTGAGGTTCCTGAAGGGATAAATTGTAATCATAAGGGATTGTTTACTCATGTGTTTGTAGGAGCTATCCCTACAACCTTATTTGGCAACTCTGTGGTGAATCTAACCAAAGCACTTCAAGATTGACACTCACCTATTCTGAAACACTGTAGTGGAACCATAAAGAATGGAAATACCTTTGTTTCGATGTCTTGATTTTGTGGCATCTCAGTATAGAAATGATTTGTGGTTCCTTGGTATATTCTTGGGAATTCATTGTTGACCTAGTCATAGTTTGAAGGTCAAATATCAAATATTATCTAATCACCAATATTTTACAAATATTTGTTCGATGTGACTCCTCAATTGTCAATTGGTTATGTTTGAAGCTTTCGTCCAAGTCCATAAGCATCCTCATTATTGTTTGCATCGAAGCCAAATATAGTTACTACATGTGCATCTTAAGAAACACATTTTGTGGATAATCTGAATAGTTCAGTCTTGTATATACCTATGAGCTGTCACCTGAAGACTTGAAGTGGTAGAAATATCAGTGCATTACAAGTGATATTACGTCCTAGAAAGGAGGCTAAAATAAGACAACAATATAGCACAAGTATGAAAGTTGTCTTTGAGTCGCATTGATCATCTAACTCTTGGAAATTTTAGCATACAAATCTTTGTTGTCATTAAAAAGGAAAAAAAGTATTGGAATCACCATCAATTCGTAGTCAGAGCTACAAAATTAGAAGACATTGACATCACCACAATTTTTCAAGTAGCAAAGATTCTTTTAGGATTGGAGTAGCATTGGTCTGTGCATTTAAGTAGCATGTGTACAATATGATCTAGCAGTTAGGGACTTATTAAGCAATCATCACCTACAAGCATAAACATCAGCACATTTGGCTACAGTAAACAAGTAAGGGCATGCAATGATGTGTTCATAGGGAACATGTTTTTGGTCTATGCTACATCAAGACATGACTGAAAAATAGAAGTAAATTAGCCAAGTAGATGCGGGATACATCATTCATGAAGAGGATCTAACAAGCCATATTTATAGCTTTTTTAGAACCTTTGGGCTGAAAACAAGCATGGTTATAGAGTAATACAAACAATCTAACTCACATTAAAAGAGAAATATTAGTCCTATGGTCTAACTCGCATTACTAAGAAAACATTGTCTAGATTTTTCATTCAGACCTAGCACCTAAACCAATGGAAGTCCCTCGTGGGAATGTTTTTTGCAGTGATTCTTATTATTAATTAATAAATATATAATTGAAAAATAAAAATGAAATGCAGTTAGCTACCTCTTGAGTGGGTTTAGTAGCCTCTGGAAGCTTCTCCTCTGGCATGGAGCCTTGAGTGGGCTTAGTAGCCTCTGGAAGCTTATCCTCTGGCATGGAGCCTCAATCTTGCCGGTCTGAGTCCACATCAATTTCTTCTACATCCAATTTCCTTACTTTGGGACTCTCAGAAGCCTGGATTCCATGCCAATCCGAAGTATTTTTTTAGGGTTTCTGCCATTTTTAGGTACAACTGGATCAGCACAATCCATCTGTGCCAAAGCATCTGGCTGGTGACTTCCTATGGTTTTAGGAAATTTGATTTTCTTGTGGAACTCAACTCATTTCTTCTCTCTTTTTTGTTTTTTGTTTTTTTTTTTTTTGGGGTCAAAAAGGCACTTGTCGAGATCCGATGTATCAGAATAGATTGGTGTAGCCATTATCGCCCATGCCTTTGGCTCTTTCTACCTTCATGGAATCCTAAAAATATAGGCTCTTGAGTGCCTCGTCGCACTTGTCAATATGTATTTTGAAGTTGTGAATAGAGATGGAGGTCTTGGGATGGGCCGTCGCCCAACAATGTGGGTAACCTTGAGCAGATTCTTTTTGTAGAAGGAAATAAATCACCGGACTTCAACCAAATGTATCAGAGAAAACCTGCAACGGGCACTCGGGATCAATTTCTTGACTTCTTGCATCCTTCCTCCAAACCTGTGACAGTATGGCTGCATCCTTCCTCCAAACCTGTGATAGTATGGCCACATCCTTCCTCCAAACCCTGGACAAACCATGCAACCGGAGGGAAAAGAATGAGGGAATTAAAACTTTTCAGATTTGAAAATTTTTGACATTTTGAAATGAAATACGTGTGTTTTTTTAAGGCCACTCAAATTCCATTAAATGAAATGTGTAAGTATTTTTCTTTGCGTTAATAAGGGGTTTGGGTAAATAAGTGGTATTGTTGATTATAAATGATTATTAATCAGGTTAAATTTTAAGACATTTATTTAAATTATTAATTATATAAAATTTTTGAATTTATATTTCATAAATTATTATTTTAGAGGATTTTGGTTGATTTTTTAATCTAATTATGTGATATTAAAGATGAATTATGGTAACTTAAAAATAAGTTTTATGTGGTTAAAAGGGAAGTAGTAATGTTATGGTATGAATGATTATTTTCAATGAAATGTTTGGTTTAGTAAGGATAACTCATCTATGGACATTTTCCATGATGTTTAAGACTGAGTCAATATAGGAAAGGTGATACTTAAAGGGCTCCCACATGCATTAGAAATTTTATATCTATTGTTTTATAAACATTAGAGGTGGAAAAATATCCTAAGCTCTAGAGCTAAGTTTGTTCCAACTTAGCTATATCTTGAACAACAAATTGTTGTTAACTTCAAGGATATGATAGAAATTTGGTGGGTTGTAGGGTAGTATTGTCATGAAATAAATGTAATGTAGTTACTAGGTAGGTAGGGGGAACCCTTTTGGTGGAACTTGGCCATAAATGGGACATCTATCCATGCATAGTTTTTTAAGAACAAATACACCTAGTGGATTATCATTGTAGGGGAATCACTTTAGGATCTAGGCTACTGTGTACACACTAACTAAAGGGATATTAGTGAAACCCACAAAAGTGTTATAGGTGATTTTATAAAAATAGGTGTTCTTGTGTTCTCATTGGTTAGGTATGGGCAAATGACAATAAATTAAGAGAAGTTATAGGTGCTTTTATAGAAATAGGTGTTCTTGTGCTCTCATTGGTTAGGTATGGGCAAATGATAATTGGGTGTATTGGTGGAGGGGGTGGGGGGAGGGTTTAGAGGTATTAGGAAGTATACAATTAGGTATTTAATAAAAGTAGGGAGCCTTAATAGGAAATATGTATTAGGAGGGGTTTCAAGAAAATTATTTTAGGAGATCTTTATCAATATCTATGGAAATTGAGAGTATTATTCAAAATCCCATGAATGCATGTGCTATGTCATGAGTTTAAAAGTGAAGGTCTTATGAGATGACCAAATCAACCTACTCCTATAATTGATGTGGTTAAGGGGTTAGGGATTGGGGGCTTAGGGGTTAGGGGATTTAGGCACATTTAGGGGTTAGGGGAGTAATGATTTAGTGGTTAAGGGATTGGGGATTGGGGTTAGGGAGATAATGAGCTAGTGGTTAAGGTTGGTTTAGGGATTGGGGGTTAGGGGTTAGGGGATTTAGGTGCATTTAGGGGTTAGGGGTCGAATAATGAGTTATTAGTTAAGGGATTAGGGATTGGAGGCTTAGGGGTTAGGGGATTTATGCACAGTTAGGGGTTAGGTACTTGAATAATGAGTTAAGGGTTAAGGGATTAGGGAGGGGCAACTCTAGTTAATAAGTTTGCCTGATATTATGTTTCAATAAATATGTACAATATGCAATAATTATACAACCAAGCTTGCATAAACCATTTATGCTTCTTTCCAAATGTTCTTGTATAACCTTGGTCTAGCCTTAACAACTCCATGACAATGCAAGCAATCCAAAGGAACCCCAAAATTCCCTTTTAGAACATGTTTATGAAGTTTTCACCAATTCTGTTTCAAGTGGGTCACTCGAGTCACAGACGCCCTCGGCACCCTGAATGCGTTTCTGCACATGGGTCACTGGGGTCACAGTCTACATGTACGTCACCCAGGTCATGGCCTACACGTGTCTCCTGAATGCATTCAGGTCACGTTCGACTAGGCCCGACCCTGATAAATGACCTTCGTGCCTTCAAAAAATATTGTTCCGCATGTCTTGAACATGGACACATTGTACAAACCCGGCTCAACCCTGCCCTAAACACTGTTCTACACACTCCCTATGGAAGTAACCTAACTCCACCTATGGGTGAATGTTGAACACATTTTTACCTGACTCGACCCAGACTTTGTTTCCTTGCTGCAGCTTCGCCCTGACCTAAATGTGTTTGGGTGGGTGCCCTCACATGGCACACCCGACCGAACGAATTAGGCACAACTAGGGAGCAATCGACAAATGGGCCACACAACCGTCATGCACAGGGAACCTGTGCGGCCACAACTTAGCAAATTTTATATGGGTGCCCTCAACAGAAATGACCCAACCCGAATGCATTTGGGTGGGCACCCTCAGACGGTGCAACACAATGTGCTCGACCGAATGAAGGAACAAGGGAGAAAATGGCAAACAGGCCACACGAATGTGCACAAGGCACCCATGTAGTCACAACTTAGCAAATTTGATACACCCGCCCTCAAACGAAATGACCCGACCTGAACACGTTTGGGTGGGTGCTTTCAAACGAAACGACCCGACCTGAACACGTTTGGGTGGGCGCCCTCAAACAAAATGACCCGACCTGACCCAAATGCATTTGGTCATGCTCCCTCAAATGAAACGACCCGACCTGACTTGAACGCATTTGGGTGGGTGCCCTCAAAGGAAACGACTTGACCTGACCTGAATGCATTTGGGCAGGCACCCTCAAACGAAATGACCCGACCCGACTCGAATACATTTGGGCGAGCACCCTAAAACGAAACGACCCAACCTAACCTGAATGAGTTTGGGTGGGTGCCCTCAAACGAAATGAGCTAACCTGATGCAAACGCATTTGGGCGGGCACCCTCAAACGAAATGACCCGAACGCATCTTGGCGGGCACCATCAAATGAAATGACCCAACCAGAACATGTTTGGGCGAGCACCCTGACATGGCGCACCCAACCGTCAAACAAAGGCACAAGGGAGAAAATGGCAAATGGACTGCATGAATGTGCAAAAGGAACCCATGCGATCACAACTTAGCAAATTTGATACATCCTTCCTCAAATGAAATGACCTGACCCAAATCAAACATGTTTGGGCGTGCGCCCTCACATGATGCGCCCGACCGAACGAAGGCACAAGGGAATGGATATCGAAAATGAAGACTACGAAACTCGGTTAACATTTCTTAAAAAAAATTGATTAGTAATTTAATTCTTGGATTCCTTGATCACTAAGATAGATTATTTCTTTTGAATTATCATATCTTGCAGATGATTTTGATCCCTTTTCGCTTGTCTTTGATTGCATATCTTACATGCTGGATCAATATCTTCTGGAGTGACTAAATTGAATATCGAATAAGCATTAGACTTCAGGTAGGAGCATCTCTCCATAGTTAATTAATAATTCTTAAGCATAATGGTCTACATTTGTCTGTTCTTTTCTAGATATCCTTAGGATACTAGGGAGATCGTTCTTGTCCGCAAGAGGGATTTGTCCGCCCAACATGGGTTTAGCAGGGCATCGGTCAGTTCAACGTTCAACATTCAGGGGTTCAGCGTTCAGCAGGGCATCGGGCAGTTCGGCAGGGTCAAGTCAGGTTCAACCCAATTTTGCGTGCAGAGCAGTAGCATGTTCAGGAAAATGATTCGAAGGGTGTATTTTTTGTAGGTGGGAATAGGGAGGTTGGGTGAAGGGTGAAATTTTTTTTGTAGGAATTTATAGGGTAAGTTCCTTAGATCAAGAACCAAATTTCACCGCTCACAAAAAGATCATAAATCAGTACACCAGTATAATCACGTGGTTATATAAAACCCTCAAAGAGGGAAACAGTCCATGGCCTGAGCCAACACGGCCACTTCAGGCAATTTATTAATATAGAAAGAAAAGTTACATATGTTTCTCTCATAAATGGTTACTAGACAAATGACCCTCCATGCTCTTTAAATACAGATCATGGACCAATCGGGTGTTAAGCCATGGATCAAGTGTCATTAATACCGAGGTGAGAGATAGTCATAGGATCACTGCAAATCGTGACCGTCGGATTATAAGTTACAAATGTACATGGTAAAGAAACACACTTTACCTAACTCTACACTAGTCTAAGTTATTCTTAACTATTTCCTATGTGTTGGAATATCCTAACATCCCCCCTTAAGAAAAACTTGGCATAGGATTGAAAGTTTTACAAAGGTGACACAAAAGGACCCTATTTCCTATGTGTCGAAATATCCTAACATCCCCCCTTAAGAACAAATTGGGATAGGATTGAATGATTTACAAAGGTGACACAATAGGAGAAGGAAGGAGGCATTAGAGCCTATCCCCCCTTAATTAAAACTTTCCTAAAATCCAAGCATGGATCAAAGTTTGGTAAACTTCGCATCTGTGAGAGCCTTCATAAAGATATCGTCCACTTGATCATTGGTTGGACAATACTGCACTTCAAGAACACGATCAAGAATGAGTTTTCTGATGAAGTGTATGTGGAGTTCAATATGTTTCATACGATGATGCTGAACTGGATCTTTACATAGCTGAATGGCACTCTGATTATCACACCAAAGTGTAGTTGGATGCTTCTGATGAAGACCAAATTCAGAAAGGATCTGACGAAGCCACATGGCTTCCTTGCTAGTTTCAACTACACGAAAAAAGAGAGATGGCACTTTGTTTCACACGGCACGACCCAACCTGCCTAAATTAAGGCACAAGGGAGAAAACAGCAAACAGGTCACACAAACCTGCACATTAAGGGACACAGGTAGTCACAAATTAGCATTTTTTTATACAGCCTCCCTCACACGACCCGACCCGACCCAATGGCCTGAACGCATTTCCTTGGGCACCCTCACATGAAATGACCCAACCTGCCCGAACAAAGGCACATAGGAGCACCAAATGGCAAACAATTCGCATGGACGTGCACAAGGCACACGTGTAGTCACAACTTATAATTTTTGATATGGCCACCCTCACATGACCCGAACTGACCCAAATGTGTGTCCATGGGTGCCCTCACACGACATGCATGACTCGACCCGCTCGAACCAAGGCACAAGGGAGCTAACGGCAAATGGGTCGCATGAATGTGCACAAGGCACACGAGCGGTCACAACTTAGATTTTTTGATACGGTCGCCCTCACACAACCTGACCTAGTCTGACCTGAACGTGTTTGCTTGGGCGCCCTCACATGACACGACCCGACCTAAATGCGTTTCCTTAGGCGCCCTCACACGACCTGACCCTGCGACTTGACCTGTCCTAAACGCGTTCCCTTGGGTGCCCTCACATGACCAGATCTGACCTGAACATGTTTCCTTGGACACCCTCACATGACCCTACTTGACCCACTCGAACGAAGGCACAAGGGAGAAAAAGGAAAACGGATCACACGAATGTGCGCCACAAGGCACATGGGCAGTCACAGCTTAGCATTTTTTATACAACCACCCTCACACGACCTGAACCAACCCGACCTGAATGTGTTTCCTTGGGCGCCCTCACATGACATGACCCAACCTGCCCAAACGAATTAGGCACAAGGGAGCTAACAGAAGATGGGTCGCATGAACGTGCACAAGGAAAATGGGTGGCCACAACTTAGCATTTTTTATACGACCTCCCTCACACGATCCGACCCGAACACGTTTCCTTGGGCGCCTTCACACAACATGACCCGAACCAAACGTATTTCCTTAGGTGCCCTCACATGAACAACCCTAACCCGACCCGCCCCAATGAAGGCACAGTGGAGAAAACAAAAAATGGGTCACACGAACGTGCACAAGACACACGAGCGGTCACAAATTAGCATTTTTGATACGACCTCCCTCACATGACCTGACCCGAATGTGTTTCATTGGGCACGCTCACATGACATGACCAGACCCAAACCGACCCAGATGTGTTTCCTTGTGTGTTTCCTTGGGTTAATATCATCCTTTCTCACTTTTATTTCCAAAAAAGTTAAAAAAATAAATTGTTTAAATGTATTGGAAAAGCATGAGTGAAATTGATTTAGATTGAAACCATAACTTCATTTTTATTATTTCTTATAAATTTATCTTTCTTTACACTATTCAATCAAAATAAAAAATTTATTAGAAAATGTATAAAATTAATATAAATATTATTTAGTGAAAATATACTTATAATATTATTATTAGGTGTTTTTTGAATTTGCAATCACACAAGTTGTGATGTCAAAACTAGTTCGGTGCATGCTTAAACATTTTATAATATATTACTCAAATGATGAATATTTGATTTCATTATGCTATAATATAAATGACGTATTTAATTAAAAAAATAAATAGCATGAAAATTTTTAAATATTTAATATTAAATTTTCTTTTTTTTGAAAAAATAAAAAATAAAAATAAAAATAAAACTTTTAAAGATATAAATATGAATCAAATTAATTTAAATGAAAAATTCAATATTATTTTATATGAATCTCTATTTCTTTACACTCTCATATAAACTCCACTAAACCTCAAAAAAATATATGTAGTGAGAAAAATAATGTTTAATATATCTCTTAATTTTTTCATAAATTAAAATCATAAATTTAATTTCTCCCTTTATATCAAACATTGAAAGTAAAAAATAATTAACCCAAATATTAAAAAAAAAATTATATGAATTTAACTTTATAAAAAAATTAACCTAATACATTTATAACAAGTACTTAATATCACACTTTTATATCCACATCCTCCATTTAAATGAATTTGCAGCTTAATGTTGAAAACTTTAGGATATATATATATATATATATATATATATATATATATATATATGTGTGTGTGTGTGTGTGTTTGTCCAATTTAATCCCACCATAAACCTTGGTTCATGAAATTTGGCTATCCAATTAATTCCATTAGCCTTCCATGGTGGGTATGTGGCATACCACTATGTTTAAATGTTCAATGTCGGAACGACGTTTTGGAGGGTGTCGCAAGACTGACGACTCTACATTCATCGCAGGACAGACGCTTCGGAGGTTTTCGTTGCAAGACCGATGCTTGCAGATATTTCTTCGCTTGACCGACGCTTTGGAGGTTTTCATCGCAAGACCGAAAGTTTGGAGAGATTCGTTGCAAGACCGACAGTTGGTTTCGAGTTTGTCACAAGACCGACGCTTCAGAGGTTTTTGTCGCAAGACCGACTCTTGTGGATATTTCATCGCAAGACCGATGCTTTGGAGGTTTTCATCGCAAGATGTCCCAAGACCGATAGTTTGGAGAGATTCGTTGCAAGAACGATAGTTGGACACTTCGTCATTTTTCCGACATTATCAACATTTTGGTCACAAGACCAATGTTTAGAGAGGTTCATCGCACTTCCAACATTTGCTCCAACGCTTTTTGGCGGGATTAAAAAAATTGAGAAAAACTTGGGAACTTTCCGACAATATGTCAAAAATTTCGGAACTAAAGTGTCGAAAAATTGACCATATGTACTAGTGTAATGGCCATCTCCTCATATTCATTATCATTGTCAAGGTTAATGAATTGGGGCTTTTCTTTAGTTTGCCTACCTTTCTTACCTTTCTTACCTTTCTTCATCTTTTGTTTTCCCTTGTCAAGCTTTTGAGCTGAGGTGGATGGCATGGTCCCTTGCCTTTTAGAGGCAGCAAACACAAGCCTTGACCCTCTCTGGTATGTGAGTGAAAGAGGTGTGATTGTGGTCTTGTTGGTGTCTTTATCATGGTTGTGATACTTGCTGCTGTCATAAAATTCTTCATCTTCATTATTGGTATCATCAGTCATCATATTTTCTGCCTCATCATTGTCTTCTACATCATCACCACACTCATCCTCTTCACTGTCTTCTACATTGTCATTTTCTTCTTCATTTGAGCTACTTACCTCTTTGCTGTTGTGATCTTTAATTTGATTTTCAGCCCCTTCACCTTTTTCACTGTCATCATGATTGTCATGATTTTCATCCTCTTCCATATCTTTTGCATTGTCATCCTCTTCTTCTTGCTTGGTCAGCTCGTCATTTTCTGCCCTTTTTTCACTGTTTTTCTTTTCATCTTGGTGATGTTCACTGCCCTTTTATTCATTATCTACCTCTGTCTCTCCATCATCATCTACCTCTTCTTCCTCACTGATTTCATCACCTTCACTTTCATCACTTTGTTCATCATCATTACCCTCCTCTTTTTCTATATCTTCTACCTCTTGTGGGCTCAATCGATCATTTCCTTCATTTTCACTTTGGTTTGACTCATGGTCATCCTCATCGTCATTTTCACTTGAATCTTCCTTTCCACTTCCTTCTTCACTTGATGCATCAAGATAAGGGAAGGAAGGGAGGTTTCTTGAGGTGAGGACACTTGTGCAGATGATGAGGGCAAGTTTGATGGATGAGAAGGCTATGGTTTTGTGAAGAATTCATGGGCTATGAATACCTCCCAAGGTATGCCCTTCTGTTCCAACTGATGTAGAACCACCATCTTGATCAAGGAGTAGTGGAGAAAACTCTGCATTTGTTGGGAATAACTTCTCCTCTGGGCAACAAAAGACATTTTTTCAATGCTCCTATATAAATAGTAAGGAAAGTGAAGCATTTTAACCCTTGCGAAATGCATGAGGAGTCTAACATGGTAGGAATAAAGTTTGGAGTACCTCCCTTCATAGGTAAAGTAATTCATGATAACTTTTATCAAGGGTTAAAATCTCTATTTTAGGTGTGAGAAAAGGAAAATAGCCTTGCAACCTTCTCTGTACTTAGTCTTGAAAAATGGCTCATAATATTTTTTGTTCAATTTAACTTTCTTAAACCACTTTTCACCAATAGCAGGTATACCTATAGCATTAGAGATGGCATCCATTGATAGTTCAAAATCCACTCGTACAAGATTGACCTGTTTGTTGTGAAGGTTGAGGACAAACAACCTTGTAAAATTTGGGTGGTGTTGTAATTGTTTGACCTTCTCACAAAATTGAACACATCCCACATTCTGGAAACATGAGAGGATCATGGGAGATGAGGTGATATCTGCTGTGCTCTGGGAATCAAATCTGTTCACTTTCCCTCCTTTGTGGTTTGGCCTCATAGGCCCTTGCCCTCTTTCACTGCTGCTACTGTTTTCTGCTCCTGACATGGTGATTAGGGTTGTCTGTAGACAAATTAGGTTTGCTTGTGACACTTAGGCAGGAGGAGTAAAATGGAAATTATGGTGAGGGAAACCCTTGCAAATGAGTGAGATAGAGGAGGGTTTATGGTTGGTCTCAATTGAGCTTGATGAGGGCTTAACCTGAAATGATGTGTAATTACCCTAATTCACCCCTCTCAACTAATAATTTAACTTGGAGGTCAAAACAAAGGGTTGTTTGCCATGAAGACCTAGGGTTTTCAAAGGCTAGAGTTTGATCATTCTCTCTTAATCATTAAAACACAAAAACCTTTTGAGGAGGAGGGCAAAAGGCCACCTACCATTTTAAAATTTCTTGCAGGTCCTTGAAAGGCAATTTGAAGGTGTCCTTTGTGATTTTTAACAAATTTGTGCACTTGGGAGGGTTTCAGGGATAAGCTCAGCATTGAACGCACTATCTGGTCCTATCTGAGCACAATGTTAGGTGAGTCGGATCTTATGTGCGTAGCCCTGAGAAGAAATGGGCCTTTCGGGTCCCTTAGACGCAGCACTGGGCGAGTTGGGCCTGTTGGGTCCCTGTAAGCACAACATCAGGCAGAAATGAGGCCTGTCGAGTCCCTGTGGGCATAGTGCCATGCCCCTGTACATGTCGGTTTTCCTGGGCATAGCGCTAGGCTATACGTGTAGCGCCACCTGGTGTATGTGCATCGCAGAGTAAAAAATGAACTTCGGAGAGCCCCATTTACGCAGCGCCAGGGTCTGTGAGCACAACGCTAGGTTTTGGGCGTAGCACCAGTGAACTTTCCCAGATTTCGACAAAAACTCAGAAAATTTCCCCTGATGGGTTTTCTCTCCTTTCAAATGATAAGTGAGCTAAAAAAAATGATAACTAAGATGCCTTTATACCTTTGAAAAATAAATTGAAATCAAAAATCCATTTTGCTAAGTTTTTGTCACTTTATCATTTTGAACGATATCTTTTGACCCTTTTTTGCAGGTGATTTGAAACTTTTCAAAGTGAATTTTATTGCTTTGGTGATGGCTTTCTTGAGAGATGAAGAGGTCCCTTTTAACCTTGAGGGTCTGAGCACTGTCAAACCTGTTTCTGCTTGCACTGATAAACTGAAAACATGTTTTTATCCCTTTTCGCATTTATGAGTGTAAATGACCTGAAAACATGTTTCTTTACCTTCTTACTGATTTTTAACAGTGATATATCCAATTTGAAAAATTCTAAAAATCATGTCTGCTATGTCTCCTCTTGGCCACTTCTAGTTTTTTGTAGGTGCCATGACACAATTTTTTGTTGTCTCCTTTGTCATTCTTGGAGTTTGACAACCTCAGTTACTCAACAGTAAACTCATGCTCAGCTAGGTTTTCCATTTTGAAACTCAACCTCATGCCTTTTTTCCTTTGACCATTTAGAGGGCTATGACTGAAAATGAAGGCTTGATATCTATGAAACTGATACTATTTGCATTCTCCCCCCTTTGATGTAGTGAAGGATGGTTACCTTGGAAAACCCTAGAAATAAACTTCAACAACTTCTGAAAACTTTATGCTATCATGATGGAGGCTCATAGTCTTCAATTCACTTGCTCTGCCTATCTTTCCAAAATCTTAGGTTTTAGGGCTGGTAGAGAAGAATAATTAGTGTTTTCTTCTAAGTTCTCTATAGCACTTTCAATTTCATTCATTTATGTTCAATTCACCTCACCTTTTTCCCTTCTTCATTTATAACTTCTAAGAAATCTTCATTTCATGCTTGTTTGCGTTGATGTGGCTCTGTCCTTGTGGTTTTATACATTGGTTCCTTGCTTGGAAAACTGCTGGTCTAATCAATTAAAAACCCTGATTTTCCTTGAACATAGGTATGCTTCCTCCTTCTTTGTTGTGGATGTCCTTTAGTAAAGAGCTGGCCTCTTACCCTACCTAATTTTCTGCTGATAGCCATCTTGAACCTCCTGCAGAAATGTCAAAATGGACAATTGTCCTTTTGTATAATTTTGTCCTTGGCACAGTAGTCTTTCTTGAAGGTTTTCTTGATTTGTCTTGGAACAATAGATGCTGACCTTCTTTCCATTGGGTTTAATATTATTGGCATAAGAAAAACAGTGACCTAGAACACCAAAGACAATTCTACAACCTATGAAACCCTAGTGACCTAGCGAGAGACTCTTTATACTTGTCCTTTGACTGAAAGCTTGGCTTAGGGTCCTCAGGTATGGAAACAAAGTTTTTGGATATTTGATGTATTAAAGATCCAAAATGCAATATACTTGTTTTATCTAAAGAGCCTACAGAGATAGTTTTGAAACCATTAATTCTAGAGGCATCTGGGAAAACACAAGAAGGAGTAAGTTGGTTGGTGATCCTAGGTGGAAAGTGGAGGGGTGAGGCAAAGGAAAAACAAAGTACTGAAGTCATGGTTGGAAAAACATGATGAATATGAGTGGCATGAGTCCATGATGGGTCTTCTGGGAGTGATAGGCTAACTATGACATGATGGAGTAGTGAGATAGTGAAATTTATCCTAAGGATAATGAAGGTAGTGAGATTTCTAAAACTCACAATACTCATGAAGTTTGTTTTTAGATATCTAGGATAAGCATTTAGTCATCTACAAAATAGAAAAAATAACCGATGACCAACAGAGCCATCAACTGCATATCCCCCATTGTAGAATTGGGGTCCCAAGTATCCAAATTTGTCAGCACAAGGTTATGCACATAAAACTCTGCCATCTTTTCCTGATCACCCATGTTAGATTTCCTATATAAATCCATGAATTTCCTACAATCTTGGAAAGGTAGGGATCCATGGGAGGCTATAGTTTTGATTTGAAATAGGATCCATTGCCCCTTTAGGTACATAGCATATGAGTTAGTAGAGAATCTATTTTGAATGGATTCTATACACAAGTTTTCCATGGTGGTTACTTGTTTCCCTTTTTGTTGTAATTGCTCCTTTAGTGTTATATTCTTTGCCTATGCCATATGTAGTTGCTCCTTCAAAACTGTCTCTCTTATTCTTTCCTCCTCCCTTGATGATTATTCAATGATGATGGGTCTCTTGGGAGGAGCTTCTGGCTCTTTCTGACTTACCCTCTGACTCTTTTTAATTCTGAAATAAATGGAGGTCTGCCTTTTTCTCTTTTTGCTCAAAGAATCTAACGTGACAACTTCCTCTTGGTTTTGAGGGGATTTTGGGTGGTGCTGTGAGTATTCTTCTTGCACACTTTCTGCTACCTTTATGACTTCTGTCTCCATTTCCATTTCTTCCATTTCTCCTTGGCCCTCTATTTATTCCTCTTCTTCTTCTAGTTATTCTTCTGGCTCTTCTTCCAGTTCTTCTTCTTCTGGTTCTTCTTCTGGCTCTTCTTCCTCTTCATCTCTAAGGCTAGGAGTAGAATTCTGCCTTTTTTGGGTTGCTATAAAAGCTTCCCTTGGTTCCTTTCTACTATGTCTGATATGCAGTATACTTCGGAAGCTAGCCCGACTACTGGTGATGTTTTTATGTTGCTGATGTTGCACGTTGTTCAAATACGCAACCCAAACTAGGTACTATTGTGCTCTGAGCTCCCTTCAGTCTCTTTCCCTAAAAAATTCTCAATTCACTGGTTTGGATGAGATGGGATCTCTTTTTATTAGATTCCGCAGCTAATTTTGGAGCGCTTATGTAACTCGGGCTCAACTCAAGTTTCTGTTAGAGACCATTGTTTCCTTCTCTCTGTTAATTCATGATGGACTGCGTGTTTCCTCCTCTTGTTCTCCTATACTCCAATAGATTTAATTTTATTTCTTTTTTTTGCATGCCTAGATGGAGTGAACTTGCAGTTCTCCCCAGTCATACTTCACAATGGTGGCCAAGCTAACTGGCCACTTTTTTGTCTTCTAAATTCCAAATCTTTGCATTTAATTATTGATGGCTATTATGAATGCACAACGAGGGGTGAAAGGATATACCTGAGCTTACTTCTTGTTTTCAAGGTGTTTGCAGGATTTGGGTTGAGGAGACAAGCTTTTTAGATGTTTTGTTCTTCACTACTTTCCTATTTTCTGAGTGAGCAACTTGCTGAATGAGCTGCTCTCTGAGTGAGTTGTTGCTCTTTTCTTGATGTTTCTTCCTATTGTAGATGTCGTGTGGGGTGCTTGAGATGTCATGGGTGGCATTCTCGTTCTCTTGGATTCTATCATGCAACTTTCCTTTTTTTTTCCTTTTCAGTCCATGAACAACTTTGTTTTTGAAGGAAATTCCTAATGTTTGTAGCAGTTCGTGGCTTTATTTCTTTTGCTACATTGTGCTCAGTAATGTAGGACTATGGTGTATGGATGTGATGGAAGGATTTATGGAAATAAATGGAGTGAATGATGGGATGGATGTGTTAGTCATTAGTATTTTTTCAATTGTTTAGATGACTATATGCTTTATATAGGTTTTCTAGAAACGAAATTCAAACAATCATTTTGTCCTCTAGAAATCCCCTCAGAGAAATTTTATCACTTTTCCCCTTTCTTATCTGCTGTGATTAAAATGGTGATCCTCGAAAAACCCCATCCTAGACTGATAGGCCTTACTCTTTCCATGATTATTACTTCTGTCTATAAAAAATCTTACTTCTGATGCCTAAAATCTTCCTATTTCACAAAATTTCCTAGCCAAGATAAGTCAAGTCTTTCCTTATATTTTCTTGCTGCCCAAGTCACTATTGATTACAAACGTGTGTCTAGAAAACCCTTCACTATAATGACAAAGTATCTAGGTTTATAGGTGATGGTGCTTACGTAAAATATCAAAAAAAATCCCTGTATCTGGTTAAAAAACTTTGTTTTTAACCATCAGTCAAGATCCCTTTCCTAAAAATATAGCTAAAAAAATCTACTAGTCTTCCTTAATTCATGCACCATCATGTCTCATACACTTATGTTTCAACAGAGCTTAAGGGTAAAATTAAGAGAAGCAGAGCTGACATGGTCATTTTTCTAAAAAAAGGCACTCAAAGAATCTCCAAGGTTGCCCCTCTTGAACCAACAGTAAAATCTGCCAAGACTAAGTCACCCTATCAAATACATCTCTGCAGGGATGTCTTGATGTTTGGCCTAAATCAAAAGAGGGCAAAAGAGAGGCACCAAAGAAAAGCTTCAGTCAAGACAGTTGGCATTTTGAATATAGGTACAGTGAGCTAAAAACACAGGAAAATCAAGTTTTTCACTACAAATCAAGGTTACCTAGAAATATTTCAGAACATCATCCACAGTGGCTAAAAATCACACCAAAATGGAGGCTACTGCAGAGGTCTTGATGTCACTATAAGAGGTAACATACTGCTCTTTCAAGTCTTCACGCAAAATCTTAGAAAAATCAGTAATATGGGAACAGCAGGGCACATTTTTGCAAAGGTGCCCTTAAGACAGTTGTGTGCCTCAAAACATAAATGAGAGAGAGATAGCTGCTCTTTTTCCATGCACCTGCAAACAAGAAAAAAATCATCAGAGGCACCATTAAAGGAAAAGACTAAGACTACTACAAAATGACAGTCACACTAAAGAAGAAAACAACATGTATGTTTTGTTCAAAAAAAGACAAAATCTGTTTGTTGACCCCACAGTGGAAATTTTTCTCAGACATTTTCAAAAAATTGGAGAGATAAGAAAATAGGCATAAACACCTCCTTCATCAACAACAGAGGGTGTAAAGTTTTTCCTGGTGTTATCATTCTGAAGATAAGGAAAAAGATACAAAACTCCATTCAAATCAAATAAGTGTTTTTGAAGTTCAAAAGGTGAAGAAATTTGATGTTTTAAGGCTCTAGGTACCTTTTGCATTAAAGGAGTAACCATCAAGTTTTGATTGGTTAAACTGTCACACAAAGGATAGTCACAGGTTTTTTTCTAAGCATTGAGGCATGATGGTTTTTAATTCACCCTAAAAAGACAAAGATTGGCTCCCAAAAGGCTGTCATATTAAAAAAGATGGTCAAAAAGGAGGAATAAGAAGTGTTCTCTTTAAAACATTAGAGAAGTGGGTTTTTGGCCTAAATATTTTCAAAAAAGGGGATACAAGTCACTTTAGGAGTTTTCCCCTCTCTCATTTTCGAGTTCGGCTGAGCACTGTGCAAGAATATCACCTTCAGGAGCATCCTCGTGCAAAAAACCAGAGATGTTGCACGCCTGTAGATTGGTGTTGCATGCTTGTAGATGCGCTCAGTGAATTTTTCACCGGATGTTGCATGCCTATACAGTGGTGCTGCGTGTTCTGTTGATCACCCGACGTGCAAAGCCTGCTAGCTGACAGTGCCCCGACTCCGCGTGCAGACAGTACCTGTGCCCGCCGGTGCTGTGTGCCTACCGCTGTGTCTTTTGCCCGGGCCAAAAGATGCTACGAGCCCACCATGGTGCCTATCACAACATCATCCCATGCAGACAACACCTGGACAGATGCTGCGTGCCCACCACTGCACCCATCACACACACGACGTGTAGACATCGCTTGGGTTGAAGCTACGTGCTTGAAGGAAAAGCACAGCACCACCCAGGAATTCACAAAAAGGGCCAGAATTTATTGCTTTCACCCAGAATTTGTTTCTCATCATGGGGAAGAGTTTCTTAAGTTATTTTCCATCAATTTATGTCTCCTCAATCAGTTTTTAAGCTGTGGAAGTGCCAGTTGAGGTTAGGTTTGAAGTCTAAGGTAGTTTGAGATAAAAAATATAAATGACAGTGTGGCCTATTCTCTGTTAAGCATATTGATTTTTTTTAAGGTCCTAAGACTCCTGAAAGCCTCTCTCCTCTGCACTTCATCTACAAAAAGTATTTTTGTTTCAAAAATTGAAAGAAAGATAACCTAGTCACTATGTCTCAAGAAGAAAGTGATGTGCCTCAAAACCCAAGAAGACATGCCAAGAAAGGAGGCAAACCCAATAGGTTTGAGCCTACAGACACCAAAGGACTGATTTCCTCACCTTCTGTCTTGTCTTATTTCCAAGAATTAAGATGTTTTGAGTTCTGCAACAAGGTACAAGAAATCAAAAGCCATCCTAAATTGACTGAGTTATTTGCCTTAAGGCTTCACAAGCATCAGGTTCATCTGGTAGGGTTAAATTTTGAGTTGACTGCTAAAGCTGTCTCAAAAGCCACTAGGATCCCTTTCATAGGAGAGAGATGGTTTAAACAAACACATCTTGACTTGATCCATTATCATTCTTTTCTAAAGCCTAGTTTTCAAGCTGCATGTAAAGCCATTTTTCCTTTTTCCCATCTACTGGATAGGTATGCTCTCCTTATGAATATTTTCATGAAATACTTTACCTGTGAGGGTTGTTTCTCCCAAATCTACTCCTATCATATTAGACTCATCATGCACTTCACCAAGACCAAGCTGTTGAACTTGCCTTATTTCCTGCGCAAAAGCATTGAAAAAATGTCTACCATCATGAAAAAGAAGCCTCCAGCTTAGCAGATTGCAAGACTATTTCATCACTCTCTTGTCAAAATCATTATAACTCACCAACTAGAGCAACAAGGCATTCCTTGGGAAGCCTTTATCACCCATGATGACTTTACCTCTTCATCCTCCATCCCATTGCAAAATGTGCCATCCTCCTCTCAAAATCTTCCTCATACTCCTTCATCGCCCTCCACTGACTATGTTTCACTTTCCTCCCATGAATCACTCTCCCAAGAAAACATCCTTCAGACACCTTCTCCAAATAGAAGTGATCCTAATGAAAGCAGTAGTGAATTTAAAGAAAGTAATGCTAATCCTAAGGAAAGCACTACTGAAACTGATGAAGACAACAAAGAGGAATTTAATGAAGAAGAGTAAATTAATGAAGATGAGGGAAACAATGAAGAAGATCAAAGAACTCAAGAGGGGGGCAGTCAAAATAGCAGCAGCTCTAAAAGAACTGATTAGGAAGAAAGCAGAAATGATCAAAGTGAAGAAAAGTGTGAGGAAATGAGAGTGAGGAAGAAAATAATAAAAGTGAGGAAAAATGTGAGGAAGATGAAGGTGAGGAAGAAGATACAAACAGTGAGGGGAAATATGATGAAGACCTTGAGGAAAAGAGTGTTGATAATGAAAAAAACAGCAGAGGAGATGAAGATAGCCAAGGGGAAGATGGAAAAAACAGCAGAAAAAATGAAGACATCAAAGGGGAAAGCAGTAAAGACAATAGCAAAGAGATAGATAGACAAAAATAAGACACTCAAAACAACAACAGCTCTAAAAATACAAATCAAGGAGAGGAAAAAGTTTCAAGTAGTAATACTCATGGTGAGGAAGGAGGACAAGGTGTTGAGACTCCTAGTAAAGAAAAAGACATTGACAGCCAAGGGCAAACCAATAGAAACAACAACATAGATAAAGACAAGAAACAAGAGGAAGATGGTCACAACAAAGACGAAATTGATGAGGATAGTCTAGAGACAGTTTTTAGAGTGGTCTTAAATACACAAGGAAATGATGGTAAAAGTCCTAATGATGAGAACAGTCAAGATAGCAGAAAAAAGGGTAAAGGCATGGACAGTCTTGAAGATGAAAAAATATCAAACTTGGGCACCTCCAACAACAAAGAAACAGAGCATGACCTTTTTAAAGATCCTCATGGTAGTAAGATCATTACAAATGTTGAAATTGATAATCAAAGGGACTGCCAATAGCAAAGTGACACCCAAAGAAAACATTCTTGAAGAAAAAGACAGTCCTAGGGCTGTAAGTGACCAGATTGAACAAGCCAAGTCTTTAACACCTCCCATCATCCCATATCAGAAAGGTATAAGGCATGTGTTTTCTCCCTCCAAAAGGCAAGGGACCACGCGCTCCTCCTTAAGACCAGTGAAGTAAAAAATCACCAAAATAGTGAAAGGAAAATTCACTCAAGTGGTGAAAAAAAATGTCACCAGGGCATTAAGTAGAAGAGGTAAATTTCCAAAGAAAGGCAAGGGTGGATTGCCAAAGAAAGACAAGGGTAATAAGCCCATGAAGGACAAATGAAAGAAGGAAATGGAAGAACAAGAAATCAACCATGAAAAAGAGAGGGAATTTGAACTCATCCACATTGACAGTGATGAGGACAATGAAACAAGGATTCTTAATTCCCTCTTACAAGACTGGGATGCAAAAATTAAAGATTTGGTGAATGATTTGGAAAGATGAAAACATATCATTCATTTTCTACAGACACAAAATGTACAAATGAGTGGCCAACTTGCCATTTATGAAGCTCGGGCACTCAAGTACAAAAGAGAGGGTCAGAAATCACAAGTGAAGCTAGAAGAGTACATGGGTGACTATGAAGAAGATGATGAAGAAGAAGGGCCAGCTAGGAAAAGGCCTAAGACTATGGGTCTTAGGAGAGCATTAGAAAAACAGAGAGAGGAATAATTAGCTCGAGTGCAACAATTACCTCTCACTGAGCTTCTAGCCTTGGAAATTGAAAATGACAAAGAATCATGGCTTGTAATGTTCCTTTTTCAGGAAAATGCTACCACAATGTGAATATCTCAGGATATTCTAAAGTTGGAGCTCCAGCAATAAGCAAGCACAATAATGGTGTAGTAGCAACACTCAACTCATAGAAACATGAGAGAAATCCATAGCCATTTCATTAAATAATAGCAGCAACAAATGAGTACAAAATCTTGAGGGGAATGATACTCAAGATAATCAATGCTCAACCTCAAAGAACAAGTGCATAAATCACGACAAAACCACTGCTACATATGTATGCTCAAGCTATAACTGCACAGTCCATGAAGGGAAACTATTGCATAAAAGTGTCAATACACAAATATGTCAATATGAGGCACAAATACAATAGGGGGAGCAAGATCTCAACCCCTAGAAACAATAATGCACAATCCCTAAAAGGATTGGCTGCAAAACATACAAAATGGCAATTCCACAGAAATGCCGAAGTTGCTAGGTAGCAGCAGCAACTCAGAAATATAACTGGATGGAGATGGCTCTGAATGATACCAAAACTGAAAGTACCTCCTCCAATGGATCTTTAGGATGAAAGGCTGATCCCTTCACCAAAGATTTTCCCCTCCAAATGTATATGTAAAGCCCTACTGCAAATGCTCCTCTAAAATAACGCAGTCACTAGATGAAACTGCACTGTAGGGAAATATAATGAGTTGGCCTTGATGCCAAAGTCTTCAATGAGCTCTGGGATGCCTCCAATCTGATATCTCAAAGATAAGAGAGACTCCTCCTTTGAAAAATAGCTGAAGTAAGTGGTGTAGTGAACCCTCACTGCAACACCTAGCAACACAACATTACTCTACTGCAGAAATAACGTTGTCTTTATGGAGGATGCTTGGCCTCAAGCCTAGATGTGATGAAAATGAATAAAAATCCCTCAAGAGACCTCTCAAGAAGGAGAAGGAATCCTAAACAAGAATTCCTCTGGAAATTCTTGCTAAACGGCAAAGAATACTCAATTGTCTCAATAGAAAATGAAATGGATAATACAAGCATGAGAAACAATGGTTGCCTTGTCCTCCTTTTAAACAAATGAAAACTCCATTAGGGTTTCCTCCACCAAATTTCCCTTTCCTCATTCACACTACGCTAGCTTCCTAAGTAAGCCACTCCTCCTATGGCAACGTTGTTGACTTGGTCAACTTAACCAAGCTTCCTTGCAAATATCCTTGTTCACACATGAGGGTGTGCAAACCAGCTCCAAAGATGATCCCCTTTCATACTTAGAGGGATTTTATTGAGGTTTTTATTATGAAATGGGTTTCCTTACCCATTTATTCTCCTCCTAGGTGAAATTAGAAAAATTAATGTTCCAAATTATTGTCAGAAAATTTTGGAACATTACAGTCCTCCCCTCCCAAATGTTGCTTGTCCCCAAGAAACTGCAAGGACCGAACTGGATAGCCTCTCCTCAAGGCATGGAGTCTATATTGTGTTGAGGAACATCTTCCTCATGTGGATCCTCCATCCCCAAGCAATCATCCATACAAAATGAGCTACCTCCCAACAGGGTAACTCCTAGAAACTGTCCTCCACCTTTGGCTCTGGCAAAGTAGGTGGGATGAAAATATGCTCATGGTAGACAATGTAGCCTACCTTGCACTCTCCTTCTCTCCACTCATGAGAAGTGTAGATAAAATGTTGATCTTGGGCTGCAAAATACTTTCCCTCAAGTGGCAAGATGAACACTAGATCCCCAACAACCTCTCCTCCAACGCTGCAAATCATGCTGGCCCAAGTATCTCCAAATATGATGAGTTGGAAGTCATCATCATATGGCATATTATTCCTCATATGGCTCACCTCATAATGAAACAAATGAGTTGTTGTATTGGTCATACCATCTCCCATGATCCCTTTAGAACATGTAGTGCAAAGTGTGTGGGAGTTTTCTCCCTCCAAGGACACATCCACCTAATGTGTCTCCCCTCCCATCATGCTCCCAAGAAAATGTCTAGCAATAAAAATTAAGGGAACCGTTAAGAGAATCATGTTGGCTGTCATGTGTAGTAAAGGAGAAGGACAATGGTCCCTCAAATGTAGCCAGTACAATTTGACTCTCCATTTCCATAGAAAATAAAATGATGGGTGGCCACCCCACCATTTGCTTGCTGCCCCTATCTCCTAGAGAAAGTGAATGATGTAGTATGCAATGTGAGTATGTTCTCCACAATAAATCTCTTCCACATCTCCTCTTAGGGAGTGATCATCCACAATGGCCTCATGTAGACCATCATATCTAGAAGGAAGAATATCCTTCCTGTGAGAAAATCCTTGCACATATACGGTTAAGAGATGCATATATATGGACAAATGCAAATCAACAATACTCTCACCATAATTTTTTCTCATATCAATGGAGTGGCTCATAGATGAGCCTTCCCTTATCCTCAAAGGAAAAAGAGTTGACTGTGCTAACTCCTCCATCTCCTCATGATCCATGGAGTGCCTCCTCAGGTTCTTCCAATGGTTTCTCCCACAAGAAGTAAAGAAATATAATGTGGCCCTCATGGTTGGCCCATGGTTTCTCCTGAAATGTACAACATGTATAGTAAGGAGAATCATGCTCCCAATGGGCATCCTCAATCTCAAGCCCACTCTCCAATAAAAGCCTCCCATGAACATATACATATCAACAATACATGGAAGCAAAAACCAATAGAAACAAGTTGTCACATCACAACCAAAAAAGTGGATCAAGGTCCCACACAAGGAACCAGTGCAGTGCATGCCTTGCCTGCATCAAATCAAACAAAAACAAGTGCTCTCCCAGCCACTTTTTTGCTGCCACAATCATGTTACAAGATATAAACATGGAAGTACAAAAACGTGTCAATGGTGCACACCAAAAATCATGTGGCTTTCCCCACAAACCACCAGTGAGATATCCAATACCAATGCTACGAATGGCTTCAAGTACATCATGATACAATATGCAAGAAATAACAATCCTCCTTGGTACAATATGCTACTCATAAAATGACAAGAAGTACAAAACATAAAGTGGAATTGTACATTATCCATCATGCACTAGAAGACTTGAGCTGAAATGGCTCAACTGAAAATGCTCCCTTACTCTCCATGAGTAGGAAGGTGGTTTTAACATCCTCTCCATCATCATCCGGGCTCTGCATCTCTTCATATGCTGAAATATGTCTTGCTGAATGCCCTCCCAAATGAACTCCTCTACCAAGGCAAGATATGCATCAAAGTGCATGGAAAAGAAGTCCTCCTGTGCTGCATGCAACAACTTCTCCTTGAGACTAGAAATTCTAGTCAAGAAGACTCTGCCAAGGGAATAGATGACCATATCACCATCATATACACATCATCTCTACCCGAGTCATCTAGAATCATGCATGCATAAAGATGCACGGAGTACTCAACTAAGTGTTGAGATCTCCCGTAAGGATCAATCTTCCTCAGGGATAGCGCTGGTGATCTGGCATGAGTAGCTCTCCTCAAGCTGTTGTCTACTACTTTGACATCCCTCATTCCAAATTTCTCCTCCAAACTCTTCACCTCTCCAAAATACAAGAGCGGTGAATCCAAATACAAAATGTCTCTCATCAAAGATAGATCAGGTGGCCTCTCAGTGGAATGCCTCTATGTAGTGAGACATTTATGTCAAGAGTGGACTGCACATATGGTTGGGAAATCTTGCCCTTGCTTTCATAGCACAATAAAATCTTCCTCCTATTTGCACTAGCTTTCTGAAATAGAGAAGGGTGTGTGCCTCTCATCACCTGATGTTGCTCCTCCTTCCTTCCTCCTTCTTCCAGTTGTAGTGCTACACAATCATGTTGTTCATTGATTGTTCTTGGACCTCCATGAATGAGATCCTGGGGACCTCCTTACCAAGATGCAATAATCCCTCTAGTTGGAGCTAGGGCTCCTCCTTCCTTTGCATGAGGTACTAGATCAACTCTAAAAATGACAGCGATGTTGCCCTCAGCTTCCTCAACATGAGTGGACAACCCTCCAATGGTTGGATCCTCTTTTAGAAAAGGGATCTCCTTGCCTCTTTGTGCCAAGAATGAAGATCTTCCCTCTACTAATACATCATGCAAGATATCAGCCTCCTTTATAGCTTTCTACAGTGATTATGATTCTATGGCTTTCTTCGATACATGCAAGGGTTTTGTTTGTTTGAATGTGTTTGCTTCCTCCACATGTGTTTCAGAATTTCTTCTGTCAAATCTCCTCATCAAAGTTCTAATGAACATTGCATATGAAGAGGTATTTACATTTTTCAAAGTAAAAGACTCAAATAACCACCATGCATAGACTTTACCTCCCAAGTGCAGCGCTGCTACTCTGATGGCTTCATCTTCAAGAATTTGATGTTGCTGCAAAAAGGTGTCTAGCTCTTCAATCCAAGCCTTGGCTGAAAAAGTAGGAGAACCATCAAAGCTAGATAGAAGAAATCTATCCTCATCATGCTGCTTGCTCCTCCTCACCATGATCTTGCAAAATTCCAGAAAAGTAATATGATCTCTAAACCTCTGGGTTTTATATTCATACTCATGCAAGAAACCTCTAAGAGTTCCTTTCTTTGGAATTTCTTCTTCTTATTTTCCTCTCATGGTAAAGCTGGCTATGTGACTGCACTATGTATTATAGGGTGTAGCTGCATGCTCACATCCCCTACAAGAAAATCTAGAGTTTGACTCAATTTCAAACCCTTTTAGAAATCCTGTAAAATCTCCCTCCTTCTCTTCTCAAATTCTTCATGAATGCTCAGTAAGGATCTTGGAAGAAGCTTTGTAAGCTTTCCTTCCCTCTTTTCTCCATATGATGGAGCCTTCATTTTATCTCTCTGATATGATGGCTGAGATCCACGGGCTTGTTAGATTCCCTCTTCAGGAATATTAAAGCTCTATTCCAGAGATTGACTGCAGGGGCATTTACTAGATATGTCACCTTTGAAAAAGGATGAGATCTGTTGTGGTTCCTATGTTTTGGCTAGATTGGCAAGACCAAAAGATAAGACAACATCAAACCACTTTAGGATCCTAGGATCTAGCCCTCCTGGATCCAGAGAGGGATATCTCTATAAATGCAAAGAATGATATATCATTGAAGCTCAAATTGAGGTATTAGTCTAGGTATGAAGCACAGGGGTTTAGATTTGTTTGTTTGTTTGGTTGGAGGTCATTAAATGAGAAGGTCATGGAAGTAAGGAACTAAATAGAATGATGTTTCACCATGGGAAGATAGGTCAAGAGAAGTGCCAATCCATTGGGCTATGGAGTCATGAAAGGGTTTAATTTACATAACAACTGACCAAGGGTTTCCATAGGGCAAGTCATCTATACTAAAGGATATTTTTAGATAGGTAATGAGGTGGAAACATTAAAAGGTGAGGAGAAATGAAAGAAACCAAAGTGTAGCCTAAGATCATGTAAGGACTTTGAACCTTTCCTACTTTTGACATACTTCAAAGGAAACTCCCAATAAAGGCACAAAGGGTAGCTTAAGATTAGGTTAGATGTCATTTAAATCCAGGCTTGCTTTCAGCATACTCTAAAGGAAAACAATCCAGCAGTCCTCATAACCACTTTCAGAAAGTAGAAAACATTAAAGATTTAAACACACAACAAGGCCTAAGACCAGAGAGGACTTTTAAGCTTCAATGCTTTTGACACTAGCTCAAAGGGATATTAGAAAGGCTAACTATTGGAAAAGGACCCTAGTGGATAGGGCTAACTCTAAATCCCTAGTATCCCAATTCTTCCAGCTGAAACCAAACAATAACATCTAAGAAACAAACTCTAAACTCATACATCAATAAGCATGGGTAAACCAACCTCTTTGACTCGTTAAATTATGTGAATTTGTTCTCAGATATAAAACCAGCAGAAAACATAAAGGATAAGAAGAGAAAGAAGCATTAGGGTACTTTGCAATAGTATATCCTAAGCTAGATTACTAATTCTTATCAGAGAATAATGGACAGTGTGGAAAGCATGAAATGAGACAATCATAGTAAGGAGAACATCACCCGTAATATAGACCAGGATCCTATGAAATTTTCTTGTTCAATTGATGTGCAAAACCAGTCACATACTTTGAGCTCAGTGGATCTTTAAATTCCAAATTTCTCCTCCCAGCCTACTAAATTGCAAACTACTTAGCTACTTCCCCCCCAATAACAATTCTAACAGTCGTTAAAATCCATATCAACCAACAACCTTTCAATATAATTTATAGGGGTTCTTATAGAAGAGGAGGTGAAGTAACAGAGGAGATATTTGGCCCTATTAAATGAAGAATATTAATGTTTATCGAGCTCTAGGAGGCTTGATGAAGAAGAAGTGGCATGCTCCATACTTCATTGAATGGGTGTTTTCTTGTATTTGTACTCTGGCAATTTGTTTTTGACCTTCGGAAGCTCTAGTAGGTGGGAAATTTCTTCTGAGCTGCATATATGTCGATAAATATCTGACTGCTTTGACTGTGACCTACGTTAATGGAGAATAGGACTGCAGGTAGTAGTATGGGTCAATGGAAAGTGACTAGCCTCCCTGATTTGGCATGTAGAGGCTATCTCTGCTAATCTGTCCTTTATGCTTCACTGGTGCTCTGATCTTCTTTGTTTAATTGTTGTTCACTGTGTTTTTTGTTGTTTTACAGGCGCGTAGATGGCTTGCACGGTGGAGATGTTCATTTAATGAGGAAATATCAGATCCCCTCCTATACTGAAGGTTGGGAACAGTCATCACGGGCCTTCATGCAATTTTTAAATCTCTGTGAGAAAACCTTTATAACCTGCAAAAATCAAATAAAAGTAAAGAAAACCTGGCAGAAATGGTTTACAATTGGCTTTGGAGGTTTGGGTGGGAGGTTAAATCGCAACCATTAGATCGAAATGATCAATGGCTGAGATCGATCGGTGAGGTCATTTGAGAGGAGACAAGGTGAAACATGACATGGTGGGGAGGTTATATCATGGCCATCTAATTAGAGAGTTTAACGGTGGATATCGATGGAAGGAATTCTTCGGGAGCAAAGTAAATGGAAAATGGGCGGCGGTGAAGTTGAATCCAAACCATCAGATTAGAGAAATAGATAGATAATATTGCGTCGGAGAAATGATTTTGGGACTTGGTGGACAGATATAAAATGGGCGATGTGGTTAGATCCTGGCCGTTAGATATGTAAGAATGAATGGTCGGTGGAAATTAAATTGACGGCGTAACGATGGAGAGTTATGAGCGGAGCGTGATTAGATCCTAGCCGTCGGATCTGTAGGGATGGACGGTTAAGATTAGATCAGAGGATCGCACAGGCAGAGGGCAACATGGTGGATGGGCGCGATGTGATTTAGCACTGGCCGTCGAATCTTTCTGAATGGACGATTAAGATTCAATCAGGGATCGCAAATCAGTGGAGGTCAAAGGCAAAGGATTGAGCTTTTGCGATTGTGCAATTATGCGAGGGCCGTCGGATTAATAGGGGAGATCAACGATCCATAGGAAATCAGGGGGGTAATGGAGAGAGGTGATGAGCGGAGATGAATAAATCGCGATGGCCATCGATCTATGTAGATCAACTGTGGAGATTGTAGCAGAGGTCGAGAAGAGGAGGACTAATCGCATCAGAGATTTTGGAAGAACAAAGGAAAAGGTGTTAATAGAAAATTTCGATTGCGATAAGCGCCTAAGGGCATAGCACATGGTTCTGGCACCAGGTTATATGTGGAGAAAGGGGCTAAGGGCTAGGCCGAAAGGGGCTTAAGTCCTAAATGTAAAAAGGGGTGTTTTTAGGCCAAAATCAGTGTTTTTAAGGACAAGAAAGGGGTTCCTGTAGGTAGAAAAGGGAATTTTAAAACCAAATAAAGGGAGTTATAAGGTTCAAAAGGGAATTTTGATGACTTGGAGGGTTAATGGAGGGATTTTGTGAGATTTTTAAAGGGAAAAAGGAGGTGAAAATGGAGGATTTTTTGAAGCACTCTTTTTCTCAAAACAACAGGTCTTTTTCAATGTAAACAACAGTGTAGATTTTTCAAGGAACAAAAGACACATAGAGGCTTCAAGAATGAAATATTTTCAAGGGAAATGTTTCTCTTGAAGGCTTGGAAACATTTTTAGCCACCTATTTTCTATGTCAAAGATTTATAGGTGGCTAACAGTGGCTCCACATGGGGATGGCATCTTCTTGAAGGTGTCAAGAATCTCAGAAAATGATCTTTGGAGGTAGGCCAGATGCCTGGTACTTGACCATCCTTTCTTCTTTGATCAGCTGCCAAAATCATGATGGATATTAAGTCAACAGAAATTTTTTTCCCAAACAACTACCTACCCATCCTACAATCCTAACATTTTTTCTTCAAGGTGCATTTAGACTTGCAGACCTTTTACATCATTAATTTTTTACAAACAGGAAAATAAACCTATCTACTACTACCCTTATTTCTCCATGAGACCAGATTAAACAATTGGACTCATAGCTTTTCTATCTAAGATAATATCTGCCAGGATTAAACTGTATAGCATATGTCATTCTCTATGTTAGGTCTCTGTAATAAGCAAGATTGGAAAAAGTCCGATCACAGAGTTAACATCATTTCAACCAACTTTGGGATTCTAGGATCTAGCCCTCCTGAATCCGGAGAGGGAGCTCTCCAATAAGTACAAAGATAGATTTATCTTTGAAAGCTTAAGATAATGATGTTAGGCTAGTTATGAAGACCAAGGGTTTTGTTTTGTTTTTGGATGGTTGAACATGATTGCTGTTAGAGGCGGAAAGATCTATATGCAAATAGGCTCAAAGGTGAGAAGTTGCAAGCAACAAGAGTAAGCTTCGATCAAGATGAAAAATGGTGGCAGTTTTCAATCCATTAGGCTATGGAGTCATAAGAGGATTTAACTGAAGCAAATCAGGTTCAAGAGTGGTCTATGGGGCAAGTCATTTATGCCTAAGGATCTCTTTAAGGTTTGATTTATGGAATGGAGCGATACAATAAGAAAAGGAAGTGACGGATGCAGAAGAAAGAGCAGCCTAGGATCTGGTAAGTACTTTGAAACTATCCAGCCTTTGACTAGGCACTTAAGAAAGACATGAAAGAAAACTAGGATCTGGTAAGTACTTTGAAACTAGGCAGCCTTTGATACACTTCCAATAGAAAACACATAAAAACAAAGGGAAACTTGAAGGAAACATTTGGAGTAGAAACTAGCGGGCCGGACTCACCACAAATCCTCTCCTAGCTCTCATTTACTTGGTTACACCCAAGACAATAAAAAAGATAACACAGAATGGCCTAAGATCTGATAAGTACTTTGAAACTAGTCAGCTTTTGACACATTCCAAGGGAAACAATCAAACATCTATGCAAACAAGTCTGGGACCAGGGCTAACCATATCTTCCTCAGTTCATATTCACACAAAATATACAGAAAGTAACATTCAAAAATAATATTCAGCTAAAACAATAAGATGAGGGAACGCCAGCATTCCTATGCTTAAAACTGAATTAAATCATTTTCAAATAACACAGTGGAAAGAAAACATTTAAATAAAGATTTCTCAGCCAGAGAAGGTTACTAGTATACAACAGGTCCTAACCCTTTTTAAACTTTTCTTTATAGTGGAAAATGAAACAAAATGAAAACAGAAATAAAAGAACAAGTCAAAATGAGAAAAACATCACCATCAACATAGATCAGGATCCCATAAATCAGCTTGTATTGATGCTCAAAACTAGTTACAATCTTCAAGTTCAATGTTTTAATTCATCTTTCTTTCACAACATAATTTATCTGCTACAAGCAGAGCTCCAAGAGCCAGTGAAACCACTATTTACAACAGAAGTCTTCAGCTCAATCACATTACAATGCTTCAACAATTACATTAGCAACCAACCCCTCACTCATCTTCTACTGAAGTATTTATAGAAGGATGAGGAGGTGAGATCTAATTAAAGATATCAAATACAATTTATACAGAGTTAATGTTATCTTGGCCCTTGGGAGGCTCAACGAAGAAACTATACAGGTGTTCCGCTGTATTAACTGACTTACACTTATGATTTTAGCTTGGTGGGAGCTTTGTTTGACATTTGAGGCTCTGTGTACTATTAGGGTTACTCTACGAACATCTGTCAATAAATTCCATGGCAGAAGTAACTTCTTTGGCTGTGCAGAGGCACAATATCTGATCCTGTTCAATAAATTCATCTCCTGATTGAATACTTTGAGGCGATAGGTGGCACTGCGGTGGTTAAGGAATCAATTTGCCTCAGATATGGTGGTGGAGGAAACCTGTCTGATAAACACTTTTTAGGTTTACCTTTTAAACTGCGTTTGATTTGGGGATTAGGAGTTTGATAACTATCTTAGCTGTAATCCCCACTCATTTGTCCAATAATCCTCGGCTTCTGGTTAGTTTTCTGATTTTCTGCGATCTGATACTCTTTTTCTGTGACTTCTTTGCTGTTTCCAGGTTTTACAGAGGCGCGTGGCAGCGAAGGCTCATGGAACCTCGTTGAAAATATAATTTACACCCTGCGGATAATCTCTCCGATGAATTCTAAAGGCAGAGGATCGTCATCCTTGCCCCATGAAATTTTTCCATTTAATCAAGAAAAAACCTTAAACCTGCACAAAACAAACAAAATGAGGAAATCCTGCGATTATATGGGTCAATCTGCATCGGAGGACGTGCAGAGGAGTGGGGCAATCTGAGCCGTTGATCGCACTGTGATCAACGATCGAGAGTGACTAGGAAGTTCAGCGGCGGAGAATAGTTGACTAGGGAATGGAATCAGGAAATTGAATGGGGACCGTCGATCTGCAGAGATCGACGAGGGCGATTGATTCCCCACCGCGCGACGGCTTGGTTATCCAGTGGGCGCTTTGGTTAAAGGTCGGGCATCTTGGGCGATCATCAACCGTTGAATCAGTGGGCCCAGATTGGATGGCTATCATCAATTCTGCTGGGCGGTTATGGTCTGATGGATAACGTGCAGGGGACTGAATTTATGCAGCGGTTTTTGAAAAGTACAGAGGACGTGTGTCAAGAGGTGTGTGGAATCGTTGGGCAAAACAACCTTTGCCCGAAGAGTGGTGCTGAATAAACCGTGGTTTTGGAAAACAGTGCAGAGAATGGCGGGGTCCACAGGGCAAGTAGCATTCTACGCCAACTGATCTGCGAAGTAGATCGACGTTTGAGATCATCCCATACATTTCACAGGCGGAAAACTTTGGAATTTAAATAAAACCCGATTTTCAAAGGTTTTTGAGGTCTTCGGTCAGAGGAATTTCTTTGGAAAGATAAGCGCCTGATGCTTAAAGCAGTTGGTTCTGGTGCTCAGTTATATGGATGGAGATATGTTAGGAACTTGGCCCGTGGGGGCTCAAGTCCAATGTATAGGAAATATGCATTTCCTATGGTTTTTTAATGGGTTTTTTTCAAGGGAAATGAAGGTTCTGAGAAGGCTAAGAAGGGGTCTTAGACCTTATGGAATGGATTCTGATGAGGGGGAACAGGGAGAAATATGAAATTGTGGGGTTTTCATGGGAAATGGAGGAATAGAAGAGGAGGTTATCTTCGAGGGGAAGGAAAGGAAAAAAGGGGTTTTGCAGCAGTATATGACTGTGGATTTTTATGGGATTTTCAGAAGCCTTTGAGATGTGCAAAAGTAATGAAGGAATTTGGACAGAGGGAAGGAAAGTAGGAGGCCTTATAGAGACTTCAAGAGCCAACAATTTTTAGAGATGAAATTTGTTCCTTGGAGGCTCCCAAAAGTTTTTAGCCACCTTTTGGTATAACAAAATATTATGGGTGGCTAACAGTGGTCCACATGGGGATGGTGCCCTCCTGAAGGCATCAATAATTCAGATTTGATTCTTCTGGGATGCTGACTTGTGCCTGATCCTTTGGATTGCTTTCTTTTGCTGGATGATTTTGCTCTGCTTTTGAAAAACAGGGTCAATAATGAAAGATAAATGGACTTCATCAATACAACTTTCTACCTACCCAATCCTACTGATCTAACATTTTTTCTTCAGCAGAGTGCACTTGGATTGGAAAACTCTTTTCATAAAATTTTATTATTTTAAAAGCATAAAAACTAATCTAATTCTACTTCTTATCTCTCCCTAAACTTAGATTAGACAGTTGAGCCTAGATCCTTCTCTACCTAATCTACTGTCTGTTGGGATTAAACTGTCCAACAGACTTTCATTCTCTAAATTCTACAACAGAAATTTAAAAACAGCCAAGTCAAGATTAAGCTGTTTGACTTGTTGTGATCTATGGCATAAAAACAAGCTGCACATAGATTATTATTTGCGGAAAAATAAAAACAAAATGGAAGGCTTAAGATCTGAAAGTCTCTCATCACGGCCTTCTCTTTTCTTCACAGATCTGTTTTGACTTTTATTTTGAGTTGTCTTTGCTTTCTTCTAGTTCAGATTTTAGGCTTATTAGAACCATATCTCCTATCATTGTGACTCAAAAAATAAAATAGATTTGAGCTCTTTCTCTTTAGAAACTTAGGTTTGGGTTTTGAGCTTGTTTGAACCTTCAATTTCTATCCTAATCTATCTATTGATAAGCCAAGATTGAACAGTTTGGCAAATCGGATTCACTAACCTATTAGCAGAAAAATTTAAAAGCTAATTAGTCAAGATTAGGAAGTTTGACTAACTAGAAGTGTGTTTTGAGGAGTGGCATTTGAGCTTGCACACTTTCAGATTTATTTCTCTTTTTGGCATGGGGCTTTGGCTTTCTTGTTTTCATTCCTGCCTTCTTTTCATTTTTTTCTTTGTTTTTGTATTTTTTGATTTTTCATAACTTTGAATGCAATGGTGGATGGACTATTCATAATGGAAAAAGATAAAAAGGCTTCAAAACACAAAATGGATCAAGAGAAGTAATGCTTAAGCATCCTACCATTGACAGGACCCCCAAACAATCGTGTTCCATCCAGTTCCTGTAAGAAAAAAATTTATTACCAGCAACTGAATGAATAGAGTAAGGGCCAAGCCATAGATTGTCAAATTTTCCATGCTTGCCCTTTTCTTCCCTTCTTGAGTCCCACTTTAAAACTTTGTCCCCAATCTTGAAATTGCTGGCCTTTATTCTTCTGTCAAAAAGCTTTTTGATGCTTTCCTGTTTTTGTAATGCTTTGTTGTACACTTCCTCCCTGGTTTGCTGAAGATGAATGGTCTGATTTATTCTTCTGATCATGTCATTTTATTCAGATTGCAACTCTTGAATGAACTTCATCACTGGTACACCTAGGCTGTTTGGAAAAATTGCATCAGTACCATACACCAGCTGGAAGGGTGACATACCAATGGATTTCTTCAAAGTTAATCTGTCAGCCCAAAGTGCATGGATCAACTTTGTGTGCCAAGACTTTTTATTGCCCTCCAATAGTTTCTTGATTATGTTCACTAAGCTTTTGTTGGAAGATTTTTCAAGTCCATTACCTTGAGGGTAATAAGCTGTGGAGTGTCCCAATGTTATCTAATACTTGTGACAGAATTCAACCATTTTCTTTGATCCAAATGCTGCTGCATTGTCTGTAATGATCTTGGTAGGACAGCCAAATCTGGAGAGGATGTTAGTCTCCATAAATTTTATGATAACTGAATCATTGGCCTGCCTACACGAGATGGCTTCTATCCACATAGTGAAATAGTATGTGGCCGTAAGAATCCACCTATGCTGAGCAGAAGATGGTGGATGGATTTCTCCTATGAAGTTGAGTCCCCACTGTTGAAAAGGAGCTTCAACAGTGATTGGATGTAGAGGAAGGGGTAGCAGTTTTCTCTTGCCTTCAAATAGTTGGCATTTATGGCAAGTAGTGGTCATCTTATGTACATCAGGAAAAAGAGTGGGCCAATAGAAACCAGCCCTCAAATTTTTTTTGGCTGTTAACTTCTAGTACAAATGGCCCCCACATTCTCCTTCATGGAATTCCTACTTAACCTTCTCTGCATAAAACTCAGGAAAACATTTAAGAAATACACCACTTGCATTTTTCCAATAAAGACATTTATCAATAATGCAATAGTTTACAGCTTTTAACTTTAGGAATCTTGCCTTTGTTTTTGTCAAACCAGGAGGTGCATTTAAATTAAGCAAAAAATAAACAATATCGGCATACCAAGGAGAATTCATAAAATGGTCTTCAACAATGGGAGTCGAGAATTATTCTTGGCTATCCAAAGCACTAATCATATTAATATCAAGAACTTCACAATTTGATTCAGCCATTAATCTAGCTAGACCTTGGACTTTGATGAGTTTAGTGGGTTTTATCTCTAAATCATATTCAAGGATAACAGCAATCCACTTACCTCTCTTACCATCTGGGTCCTGTGTTAGAATATCTTTGACAACTGAGTTTGGGACAAAGGCAATAATGTGTGAGTGAAAGATGTATACCCTAAAGTCTTTCAATGCTTTCACCAAAGAAAAATCTTGCTTTTCCATAATGTTATACTTCAAAGGGGCATCCCTCAATGCCTTACTAAAGAATGCAATAGGATGTTCTTGTCCTTGTGGGTTTTTCTGTAAAAGGACAGCAGTTATGGTATGTTCTGATGCAAACGAGAAGATATAAAAATCTTTTGAAAAATCAGGGCTTATGAGAACCGGTGTTTTGGTTAATGCTTGTTTTACCAGTTCAAAGGATGTCTTTTCTTCCAAGGTCCATTTTATCCCTTGCTCCTTCTTCAATATGTTTGTGATATTCCTAAGGAGCTCAGCTAGGTTAGGGATGAACCTTCTCAAAAAGTTGATCTTTCCAATGAAAGACTGCAACTCTTTGATGTTTCGAGGATGAGAGATTTGCAATATGGCCTCAATCCTCTTTGGATCTATCTTTATACCCTCCTCTGAAATAATGTGCCCAAGAAGTTTACCTTCTTGGAGACCAAATAGCGTCTTCGTAGGGTTCAAAGATATCCCAAACTTTCCACACTTCTCGAAAACTTTCCTCAAATGTTCTAAGTGTTCTTCATCTATTTTTGAAAACACAGTGACATCATCAAGATAGATAATGATGAAGAATCCCAATTCTTCCAAGAATGCTATGTCCATGGCTCTTTGAAAAGTTGCCCCAGCATTCATTAGACCAAAGGGCATTTTCACATACATGAAGGTGCCCCAGGGTGTAGTAAAGGCTGTCTTTAATTAATCAGCACGGTGAACTAGGATTTGATTGTACCCTGAATAGCCATCCAGCAAATAAATTCTTCTAGACCCTACCACCCTTTGTAAAATGTGATCCATCTTGGGTAAAGGGTAGTTGTCTTTCAACGAAGCTTTGTTCAAGTCTCTAAAGTCTAGACAAAGTCTGATTTCTCTAGTCTTCTTCCTAACATACACCAAATTAGATACCCATTCAGAATATCTAATAGGGACAATAATACCAGCATCAAACATCTTCATGATTTCCTTCTTAACCAAAGGCAGCTGCACAGGGTTTATTCTGCGCAGTTTCTGTTTGAATGGTTTTTGGCTTTCTTTAAGAGGGATTTTGTGATGTATTATTTCAGTGTCATAGGACTTAAGATCTTCATAAATCCATGCAAAAAAATCAGAAAATTCCTTAAACAGCTCTATATATTTGAGCTTAATGCGAGCTGGTAAGGTTTTAGATAGTTTAACCATCTTCAATTTTTCCTCACTGCCTATGTTGCATTCCTCCACCTCAGTCTCCACAGGTTCCAATTTTGGTTTATTTGCCACATCGTTTAAATCGAACAACTCCTCCAAGGGTGCAAGACCACTGGGAAAACCTTCATCTTTGGAATGCAGAGTTTCTAATTATTTTGTTTCTGATTCTGCCTTCAATCTGGTTTTGTTTCTAAGTTTACTAGTCTGAAGGTTGAGATTGACAAGCTCAGGAGAAAGTTATTCTTCACCAAGAAAATTTTCTTCACTGCAGTCTGTATCATAATCTGAATCTGAACTATGAATTTCAAATTCATTTCTGAATTGCATGAAGTCTTCTATTTGTTTATCTCTGTCAAACACCTGCCAATATTTTTTATTATTAGGCACAGCTGGTCTAAATTTTATTTGAGGTGAAAAATCATTGATCTGATATGGCGTTAAACATGTCCTAGCTGCAAAGGCTAAATTGTGGGCTGTAATGTTTCTTTTCCTTGGGACAAAACTCATGTTGGCCTCCTCAAATGTTTTCAAAGGATCCATGATATCATTCCGATAGGCCCTAAGTCTGGGATGATTCGCATTATACTCCCCATTGACTTGCCTAATTATTAACTCAGAATCCCCATACACATTTATTCTCTTGGCTCCTAACTTTTTCAGCAAATGTAGGCCTAAAAGAAGGGATTCGTACTCTGCTATGTTGTTTGAACACTGAAAGTTCAATTTTCAAGAAATACATTATGTGTGCTTGCTATTAGTGTTAGTAATCCAGACACCTGCACCAACATTTGTTCTAGTGCATGACCCATCAAAATACATAGTCCAAAGAGGATCATTTTCAATTTTATCAATTTGGTGCATGTCCTTTGTATGATTTGACTCCTCAAGTTTTTCATCAGGTTGAGGATTGTTCTCTTGAATGTCAAGATTTAAGTTTAATGGATTGATGATTTTTAGTTCAAGACCTATGCTTGGTTTGCTAAGGTTTTCGAATACAACAAACTGCTTTGACACTTCAGTGCTATATTCCTCTTCCTTCGTTTCAGCCATTGATCCTGTTAAAGTGATTTTTTCAGTGAGGGTTTCATCATTAAACATGATAAAAGAATCAAGGCCTTTACTCATGGAATACAGAGGGGAGTTTTGAGGTCTGTCTTAACTTGTAACTATGTATTGCATATGAGACTCCCTGTAAAGTCTTCTAGTCTGATTGAAAACAGGGATAGTCACATAGGTCATGTCCATTTGCATAGTTCCCTGTAACTTAGCCCCCAAAGATCTTGATAAAAGCATTCCATACTTTTGGGGTACATCAGCCACAACAACATCCATGACCAAACACTTGGCTGGAATTTGGGCTAAATTAACACAGAGGTCTTTGATCAATCCTAAACACTTGACTCTTCTTGAGTCAAAAGAGTAAAGATCTTTATAAGGTCTGGTGATTTCAAGACCCAGGCTCTCCATGACAGATTTTGGCATTAAATTATGAGAAGCGCCTGAGTCATGCATAGCATTGTGTATAATTTTGTCATGAACGTTCAAACTTACATAGAAGGGAGGGACAGGTCCCTCTTGAAACCTACCTTCAATCTTTGGACCAAAAATAAGTTCTGGATGATCATCATTAAGGTTGAGTGTATCCTCATTTTCTTCTACGTTCAAAGCCTTCAAAATTTTGGACATGTATACATGTTGGGTAGCTAACTCAGTCAAAGGAACAAAAATTTTGATCTTTGAGATTTCCTGTTCCACACTGAAAGGAAATTGATTCTTTAAGGTGAAGGTTTTAGCCTTGTTTACTGCCACTTTATCAGCAACAATAGCTTGTTGATCTACTTTATCTACAGTTGACACAACGGTTGAAAAAGGAGTACTAGCTGAAGTGTTAGTACTACTGATGTTTGCACTCCGTTTTTCAAGATTTTGAGTGTCTTTCTCTTTACCATTACTAGAATTATCAGCCACTGTTTTGTCTTTTTGTTTGACTGTCTTAGGCTTGGTTGCAGTGCTGCTTTGAGAATATTTGTCAGAGGTTTTGTTTTTGGGGTTTCGTTGATTAGATTTACTTCTGAGTTCATATTCCTTTGAAGGCTCTGTGACGGCATTTTCCATGTTTTGATAATAATTTTCATTATCATCTCTTTTGTCGTTGTAAGGTGTGTAAAGACCTTGTTTTCTATCATAATGAACCTCAAAGTTATCATCATCTACCCCAAATAGGTTGATATCAGCTTCCTCTGTCATTTGATCGGATTCCTCAACCTCACTTACATAGTTTTGATGAAAAGGAGGAGTGATATGTTGATCATCTTCCCTGGGTCTGTTTAAAGGTTGGTTCCTTCTCATATTCTGATTCTGGTTTTGGTTTTTGTTTTGAGGAGCAACTTGATTTTGACTTTCTTGTGCTCTCTCAAGAATACTCATTTTCTTCATCATTTCCTCCATCATTCTTTCCATCTTTGAGTTTGGCATAGAAGATGATGATTCCTCTCTGAAAGATACTCTCTTTTCAGCTTTCATTCTTGCCCTCTTCTCCATAAGGTTAACTTCCACAGAAAGAGCACCTCTTTGCATATCTTCAAGGGTTGCAAAATCTCTTTCTCTTCATGAATAGGTCATATCAGCATCAAACCCTTCAGGAAACTTGTTTAAAGCTGAACCTTGTGGAGGTTTTAATTCTGGGGAAAGCACATTATACACAGTGTTAAATCTGGTACAATAAGCCTATACGCTTTCCCCTGGGTTCCTATGGAGATTGTTATAGTCAGCAAGAACTTGTAGAGGGTTCTTCCTTACATCCCATTTGTTTAATAACATTTGATGGAAACCTTGAAGATCATTAATACTATGGGGGGCTAAACCTTTAAACCATTTTCTTACTTCTCCCCCTAAACTCTGAGCAAACAATCTGAGTTTGACAGAATCATCATCAATTTCATTTCTGTCAAAATAGTCATTCATCTTGTCCACATGTTGTGATGCTGTTATAGCATTGCTAGCATCATACAATGGGATTTTGGACTTATAGTCCTGTGGAAGATTGGCTAATGGTACAGAAAGGACTAAGGGGGAATACCATGCTGCCATGATATGTGGTGGGGGTGGGTTGACAAGAGGAGGTGTGGGCTGAAGTGGAGTGGTTTGAACAATGGGTGAAGGATGAACAGAGGTGGATGGAACAACGGTAGATTGCTGAGATGATCTTGGATGAGAGACACCTAGATTATGTAGAAAATGTAATTCAGGAGGTTTTGATTCTCTATTCCGAAGGTGTTCACTTATTTCAGGAGATGAATGTGAAGACTCAGAATCAAACTGATCTAAATAATCAAGGGACCTAGTTCTAAATGGATTAAATAGGTCAGCTTGTGATTTTTTCAGAGCTGAAAGATTTTCAAGGACTGAATTAGCTCTTAGGAATGATCTGAAAACAGTTGAAGATTCTATCTTAGGAGACTTCCTAAGGATTCTTTCTGGGTTATCAACTATCTCAGGTGGATCAGGGTCAGGATGGGCTCTAGTGTGAATCTTTCTAGGAGCCACTATGCTATGTTTTTAGACCCAAATAAACAAGAAAAACTCAACCAGGTATGACAGTATTTGAAAGCTCAACTGATCTGTTTTCACAATTTTAATCCTACAACCCTCTACCTGAGTTTGAAGGATATTATAATGATAAGGGTTCTTCCCAGTGGAGTCTTAAGGTCTGTTCAGGATTGTGGAGTCGCCAGGTGGAAAGTTCAGAGTGTTTTCAAAGAGATACATTGTCCACCACAGTGCTTGTGAAACATCCTTTTTCAAGGGTATCCCGAAACACAAAAAACTCTAACCAGAGATTGACTGGGAGGGAATTCACCATATATGTCTCCTCTAAAAGAGGATGAGATCTGGAGGCTACCTGGCCCTTTCCATACTTTTTCTAAGAGTATGAAGTAAAACACATCCAATGGTAAGTGAAATGTAAGAGTAAGTGTTTTACTACCAATTTGAAATTCTTTTTGGTATTTTCTGAATTTTTTTTATTTGTGGTTTGCAAGAATGTCCTAACTTTCCTTCAAAACTTAGCTACGGTTATGAGACAAAGACAGTCTACTCTTATGGCTAAGCCAGCTGATTTTTCAAGGTTAGATAAAAGCTTATAAGAATCCTAGGGTTCACCTAGCTTGTCATTGATTCAAACAAGTTTCATCATGATTACCATTTCTTGGTAGTGCTTGAAAAGGCTACTTTTTACTCTCAAGGTTTGTATGAAAATCAAAGGGGAAAAGGTGAAAACTCAACTCAGTTCCCCAGCGGAGTCACCAGAAATGTTAGGTCTCTGTAATAAGCAAGATTGGCAAAAGTCCGATCACAGAGTTAACATCATTTCAACCAACTTTGGGACTCTAGGATCTAGCCCTCCTGAATCCGGAGAGGGATCTCTCCAATATGTACAAATATGGATTTGTATTTGAAATTTGGGGTAATGAGGCTAGTTATGAATTTCAAGGGCTTGGTTTTATGTTTGGATGACTGAACATGATTGTTGTTAGAGGCGGAAAGATCTATATGCAAATAGGCTCAAAGGTGAGAAGTTGCTAGCAACAAGAGTAAGGTTCGATCAAGATGAAAAATGGTGGCAGTTTTTAATCCATTGGGCTATGGAGTCATAAGAGGATTTAATTGAAGCAAATCAGGTTCAAGAGTGGTCTATGGGGCAAGTCATCTATGCCTAAGGATCTCTTTAAGGTTTGATTTATGGAATGGAGCGATACAATAAGAAAAGGAAGTGACGGATGCAGAACAAAGAGCAGCCTAGGATCTGGTAAGTACTTTGAAACTATCCAGCCTTTGACCAGGCACTTAAGAAAGACATGAAAGCAAACTAGGATCTGGTAAGTACTTTGAAACTAGCCAGCCTTTGATACACTTCCAATAGAAAACACATAAAAAACAAAGGGAAACTTGAAGGCAACCTTTGGAGTAGAAACTAGCGGGCCGGGCTCACCACAAATCCTCTCCTAGCTCTCCTTTACTTGGTTACACCCAAGACAATCACAAAGATAACACAGAATGGCCTAAGATCTGATAAGTACTTTGAAACTAGTCAGCTTTTGACACATTCCAAGGGAAACAATCAAACAGCTATGCAGACAAGTCTGGGACCAGGGCTAACCATATCTTCCTCAGTTCATCTTCACAAAACATATGCAGAAAGTACCATTCAAAAATAATATTCAGCTAAAACAATAAGACGAGGGAACGCCAGCAATCCTATGCTTAAAACTGAATTAAATCATTTTCAAATAACACAGTGGAAAGAAAACATTTAAATAAAGATTTCTCAGCCATAGAAGGTTACTAGTATACAGAAGGTCCTAACCCTGTTCTTTATAGTGGAAAATGAAACAAAATGAAAATAGAAATAAAACAACAAGTCATAATGAGAATAACATCACCATCAACATAGATCAGGATCCCATAAATCAGCTTGTATTGATGCTCCAAACCAGTTACAATCTTCAAGTTCAATGTTTTAATTCATCTTTCTTTCACAACCTAACTTATCTGCTACAAGCAGAGCTCCAAGAGCCAGTGAAACCACTATTTACAACAAAAGTCTTCAGCTCAATCACATTACAATGCTTCAACAATTACATTAGCAACCAGCCCCTCACTCATCTTCTACTGAAGTATTTATAGAAGGATGAGGAGGTGAGATCTGATTAAAGATATCAAATACAATTTATACAGAGTTAATGTTTTCTTGTCCCTTGGGAGGCTCAACGAAGAAACTATACAGGTGTTCCGCTGTATTAACTGACTTACACTTATGATTTTAGCTTGGTGGGAGCTTTGTTTGACATTTGAGGCTCTGTGTACTATTAGGGTTACTCTGCGAACATCTGTCAATAAATTCCATGGCAGAAGTAAATTCTTTGGCTTTGCAGAGGCACAATATCTGATCCTGCTCAATAAATTCGGCTCTTGATTGAAAACTTTGAGGCGATAGGTGGCACTGCGGTGGTTAAGGAATCAATTTGCCTCAGATATGGCGGTGGAGGAAACCTGTCTGATAAACACTTTTTAGGTTTACCTTTTAAACTCTATTTGAGTTGGGGATTAGGCTTTTGATAACTGTCTTAGCCATAATCCCCACTCATTTTTCCAATAATCCTCGGCTTCTGGTTAGTTTTCTGATTTCCTGCGATCTGATACTCTTTTTCTATGACTTCTTTACTGTTTCCAGGTTTTACAGGGGCGCGTGGCAGCGAAGGCTCATGGAACCTCGTTGACAGTATAATTTACACCCTGCGGATAATCTCTCCGATGAATTTGAAAGGCAGAGGATCGTCATCCTTGCCCCATGAAATGTTTGCATTTAATCAAGAAAAAACCTTAAACCTGCACAAAACAAACAAAATGAGGAAATCCTGCAATTATATGGGTCAATCTGCATCGGAGGGCGTGCGGAGTAGTGGGGAAATCTGAGCCGTTGATCGCACTGTGATCAATGATCGGGAGCGACTAGGAAGTTCAGAAGTGGAGAATAGTTGACTAGGGAATGGAATCGGGAAATTGAATGGGGACCGTTGATCTGCAGAGATCGACGGGGGCGATTGATTTCCCACCGCGCGACGGCTTTGTTATCGAGCGGGCGCTTTGGTTAAAGGTCGGGCATCTTAGGCGATCATCAACCGTTGAATCAGTGGGCCCAGATCGAATGGCTATCATTGATTCCGCTGGGCGGTTATGGTCTGACGGATAACGCGCGGGGGATTGACTTTATGCGGTGGCTTTTGAAAAGTACAGAGGATGCGTGTCAAGAGGTGTGTGGAATCGTTGGGCCTCGGGCCAAAACAGCCTTTGCCCAAAGAGTGGTGCTAAATAAACCGTGGTTTTGGAAAACAACGCGGGGAATGGTGGGGTCCACAAGGCAAGTAGCATTCCACGCCATCTGATCTGCGAAGCAGATCGACGGTTGAGATCATCCCATACATTTCACGAGCGGAAAACTTTGGAATTTAAATAAAACCCGATTTTCAAAGGTTTTTGAGGTCTTCGGTCAGAGGAATTTCTTTGGAAAGATAAGCGCCTGATGCTTAAAGCAGTTGGTTCTGGTGCTCAGTTATATGGATGGAGATATGTTAGGAACTTGGCCCGTGGGGGCTCAAGTCCAATGTATAGGAAATATGCATTTCCTATGGTTTTTTAATGGGTTTTTTTCAAGGGAAATGAAGGTTCTGAGAAGGCTAAGAAGGGGTCTTAGACCTTATGGAATGGATTCTGATGAGGGGGAACAGGGAGAAATATGAAATTGTGGGGTTTTCATGGGAAATGGAGGAATAGAAGAGGAGGTTATCTTCGAGGGGAAGGAAAGGAAAAAAGGGGTTTTGCAGCAGTATATGACTGTGGATTTTTATGGGATTTTCAGAAGCCTTTGAGATGTGCAAAAGTAATGAAGGAATTTGGACAGAGGGAAGGAAAGTAGGAGGCCTTATAGAGACTTCAAGAGCCAACAATTTTTAGAGATGAAATTTGTTCCTTGGAGGCTCCCAAAAGTTTTTAGCCACCTTTTGGTATAACAAAATATTATGGGTGGCTAACATAACCTAACCCTAACCTTGACCAAACCCTTAACATTAACCTTTACTTAACCTTAACCTTGACCTTAACCTTAATCTTAACCTTACCCTTAAGGTTAAAATTAACCTTAACCTAAACCTTAAACTAACCTTAACCTTAACCTTACCCTGACCTTACCCTAACCTTAACCTTAACTTTACCCTTAACCTAACCTTAACCTAACTATAACCTAACCCTAACCTTAACAAAACCTTAACATTAACCTTAACTTTACCCTTAAGCTAACCTTAACCTTAACTTTAACCTTGACTTCACCCTTAATTAAGCTTAACCTTCACTATAACCTAACCCTAACCCTGGCCAAACCCTTATCCTTAACCTTAACCTTACCCTTAACCTTTACCTTAACCTTAACTTTAACTATAAGCTAACCCTAACCATGAGCAAACCCTTAACATTAACCTTAAATCAACCCTAACCTTAACCTTGACCTTAACTATAACCTAACCCTAACCTTGACCAAACCCTTAATCTTATCCATAACCTGACTAAACCCTTAAGGTTAGGGTAAAGTTAAATTTAAGGTTAAGGTCAATGTCAAGGTTAAGTTTAAGTTAGCATAAGGTGAGGTTATAGTTAGTTTAAGGTTAAGGTTAAGGGGGTATGCCTTAACCTTAACCATCCCCTAACCTTAACCTTAACCTTACCCTTAACTTTCACCTTTAACCTTAACCAAACCCTAACCTTGACCTGAACCTTAACCTAACCTTAACCTTAACCTTACCCTAAACTTAACCTTAACCTAACCTTACCCCTAAAATAACCCTAACCTTAAGGTCAAGGTTAGGGTTACGTTAAGGGTAAAGTTCAGGTTATGGTTAGGGTAAGGTTAGTTTAAATTTAAGGTTAAGGTTATGCTTAAGGTAAGGTTAAGGTTAAGGTTATGGTTATGGTTAAGGTTAAGGTTAAGGTCAAGGTTAAGTTAGGTTAAGGTAAGGTTAAGGTTATGGTTAGGTCAAGGTTAAGGGTTTAGTCAGGTTAAGGTTAAGGTTAAGGGTTTTGTCAAGTTTAGGGTTAGGTTAAGGTTAAGGGTGAAGGTTACGGGTAAGGTTAAGGTTAAGGTCAAGGTTAGGGTTAACATTTTGGTTAAGGTTAAGGTTACGGTTAGGTTAAGGGTAAAGTTAAGGTTATGGTTAAAGTTAACGTTAGGTTAAGGTTAAGGTTAGGTAATAGTTAAGGTCAAGGTTAGGTTAAGGGTAAAGTAAGGTCAAGGTTAAGGTTAAGGTTAAGGTTATGGGTTTAGTCAGGTTAAGGTTAGGGTTAAGGGTAAGGTTAAGGTTAAGGTTACAGGTTTAGTCAGGTTAAGGTTAGGGTTACGGGTAAGGTTAAGGTTAAAGTTAGGGGAAGGTTAAGGTTAAGGTTAGGTTAAGGTAAGGGTTTGGTCAAGGTTAAGGTTAAGGTTAAGGGTTTTTCAAGGTTAGGGTTAGGTTAGAGTTAAGGTTAAGGTTAGGTTAAGGGTAATATAAGGTTAAGGTTAAGTTTAAGGATAAGGTTAGGTTAAGGTCAAGGTCAAGGTTAAGGTTAAGGGTAAAGCCAAGGTTAAGGTTAAGGTTAAGGTTAAGGATAGGGTAAAGGTTGAGGTTAAGGTTAAGGTTAATGTTAATGGTTTGGTCAAGGTTAGGGTAAATTTAAAGTTAAGGTTAAGGTTATGTTAAGGTTAAGGTTAAGGTTAGGTTAAGGGTAATGTCAAGGTTAAGGTTATGGTTATGGGAAAGTTAAGGTTAAGGTTAAGGTTAAGTTAAGGTTAAGGTCAAGGTTAGTGTTAGGTTATAGTTAAGGTCAAGGTTAAGGTTAGTTAAGGTTAATGTTAAGGTTAAGGTTAAGTTAAGGGTTTGGTCAAGGTTAGGGTTAGGTTATAGTTAAAGTTAAGGTTAAGGTAAAGGTTAAGGTAAGGTTAAGGTTAAGTTTAAGGATTTGGTCAAGGTTAGGGTTAGGTTATAGTGAAGGTTAAGCTTAAGTCAAGGGTAAAGTTCAAGGTTAAGATTAATGTTAAGGTTAAGGTTAAGGTTAAGGGTTTGGTCAAGGTAAGGGTTAGGTTATAATTAAGGTTAAGGTTAATTTTACAGGTTTATTCAGGTTAAGCTTAAGGTTAAGGGTTTGGTCAAGGTTAAGGTTAAGGTTAAGGTTAATGTTAAGGTTAGGGAAAAGTTAAATTTAAGGTTAAGGATAGGTTAAGGTTAAGGTTAAGGGTTTGGTCAAGGTTAGGGTTAGGTTAAGGGGGTAAGGTTAATGTTAAGGTTAAGGTTAAGGTGGTTTGGTCAACATTAGGGTTAGGTTATAGTTAAGGTCGAGGTTAAGGTTAAGTTATAGTTAACGTTAGGGTTAAGGTTAAGGTTAAGGTTAGGGTAAAGTTAAAGTTAAGGTTAAGGTTAGGTTAAGGTTAAGGGTTTCGTCAAGGTTAGAGTTAGGTTAAGGGGGTAAGGTTAAGGTTAAGGTTAATATTAAGGTTAAGGTTTTGGTCAAGGTTAGGGCTAGGTTATATTTAAGGTTAAGGCTAGGGTTAGGTTATAGTTATGGTCAAGGTTAAGGTTAGTTTAAGGTTAATATTAGGTTAAGGGTAAAGTTAAGGTTGTGGTTAGGGTAAGGTTAAGGTAATGGGTAAAGATAAGATTATGGTTAAGCTTAGAGGTCAAGGTTAATGTTAAGTTAGGTTAAGGTAAGGTTAAGTTTATGGTGAGGTTAAAGTTAAGGTAAGGTTAAGTTAAGGTTAAGGTTAGGTTAAGGTTAAGGTTAGTTTAAGGTTAAGGTTAAGGGTAAAGATAAGGTTATGGTTAAGGTTATATTTAGGGTCAGGTTATAGTTAAGGTTACGATTAAGGTTACGGTTAGGTTAAGGGTAAAGTTAAGGTTAAGATTAAGGTTTGGTGAGGTAAAGATTAATGTTAAGGGTAATGTTAAGGTGAAGGTTAAGGGTAACGTTAATTTTAAGGTTACGTTAAGGTTAAGGTTAGGTTAAGCTTAAGCTTAAGCTTAAGGTTTTGGGATGGTTAAGGTTAAGGCTAAGGGTTTGGTCTAGGTTAGGGTTGGGTTATATTTAAGGTCACTGTTAAGTTTATGGTTAGGGTAAGGTTAAGATAAAGTTAAGGGTATGGGTTTAGTAAGGTTAAATTTCATGTTAAGGTCAAGGTCAAGGTAAGGTTAAGGGTAAAGTTTTGGTTAACCTTGAACATGACCTTAACCTTAACCTTAACCTTAACCTTAACAGTAACGTAACCTTAACCTTAACTTTAACCTTAACCTTAACCTTAACCTTACCTTGACCTTAACCTTAACCTAACCTTAGCCTAACCTTAAACTTAACCCTAACCTTAACCTTGACCTTAACATAAGAATTAAACTTAATCTTAACCTTAACCTTAACCTTAACCTAAACCTTAACCATAACCTTAACATTAACCTTATCCTTAACCTTAACCTTGACTTTACCCTTAACGTAACCTGAACCTTCACCTTAACCTTAACCTTAACCTGAATAAACTTGTAACCTTAACCTTACCCTTAACCATAACCTAACCCTAACCTTGACCAAACCCTTAACCTTAACCTTCCCCTAACCTTAATCTTAACTTTACCCTTAACCTAACCTTATCCTTAACTTTACCCTTAATCTAATCTTAACCTTAACCTAACCTTAACCTTACCCTTAACCTTGACCTTAACCTTAACTTAACCTAACCTTAACTATAACCTAACCCTAACGTTGACCAAAATATTATCCTTAACCTTATCTTAACATTAAACTAACCTTAACATTAACCTTAACCTAACTATAACTTTAACCTTAACCTACCCTTAACCTTAACCTTAACCATATCCGTAACCTTAACATTAACCTAACCTTAACCTAACCTTAACCTTATCTTATCATTAACCTAACCTTAACCTTGACTTTACCCTTAATGTAACCTTAACCTTAACCTTAACCTTATCTTAACCTTAACCTAACCTTAAAATTAACTATAACCTTAACCTTAACCTTCCTATAACCATAACCTTAACCTTGACTTTACCCTTAACCTAACCTTAACCTTAACCTCACTAAACCCGTAACCTTAAACTTAACCTAACCTTAACCTTGACCTTAACTATAACCTAACCCTAACCTTAACCCTTACCTTACCCATAACTTTAACCTTAATATTAGGGTTAGGGTTAAGGTTAGGGTTAACGTTAAGGTTAGGCTAAGGTTAAGATAAGGATAAGGTTAAGGTTAAGGTTAGGTTCAGTTTAAGGTTAAGGTTATGGTTAAGGTTAAGGTTAAGGTCAATGTTTTGGGAAGGTTAAGGTTAAATTTAAGGGAAAGTTAAGGTTAAGGTTAAGGTTAAGGTTAAGAAAGAATATGTCAAGGTTGGTTGTTAAGGCCGTGCTAAGGTTAGGTTAGGTTAGGTTTGGGCTTAAGGTTAAGATAAGGTTAAGTTGTTAAGGTTACGCTAAGGTTATGTATATACAAGGTTATGGTTATTGACCTAATTTCTAACCCGAGCAAAACTCATCTCTTAATCCCCCCCCCCAACTTTACCCTAATCCCAACTCAACCTAATCTTTAATTTTAATTCTATTTTTTAACTTGATTTCTTACCTTTAATTCTAATTTAATTTACTTAACTTAACTTTAATTTAATTCTAATTCTTATTTTAATATTAATATTGACCAATATTAAATCTCTAATTCTTAACCTCTTAACTTTTAACTTTAATTCATATAACTATAATTTATTTTTACTTAACTTCTTAACTTAATTTAATTTAACTTTAACTTTAATTTAATATTAACCTAACGTTAACCTTAATTTAATCTAATCAGAATTTTGTTAAAACTTTAATTATAATTTTAATTTAATTCCTTAATTTAATTTTAACTTCATTAAATTTTATTTAATTTAATTTAATGCTTATAATTTAATTATAACCCCAATTTTCTAATTTTTGACCAAATATTTAATTTAATTTTAATTTAATTTTATTAATTTAATTTAATCAGAATTTTACTCCAATTTTTTAATTTAATTTAATTTAGTTTTGTCTAACTTTAATTCTAATTTAGTTTTGATTTACTTTACCTTACTTAATTTACTTTAATTTATCTTTAATTTATTTTAACTTTAATTTTGTCCTAATATTAATTTAACTTAACTTTAATTTAATTTAACTTTATTTAATTTCAACCTTAACCAAACCCTTAACATTAACCTTAACTTAACCTTAACCTTTACCTTAACCTAACTTTAACCTTGACCTTAAATATAACCTAACCCTAACCTTAACCTAACCTTACCCATAACTTTAAGCTTAAGTTTAGGGCTAATGTTAGGGTTAGGGTTAGGGTTAAGGTTAAGGTTAAGATAGGGATAAGGTTAAGGTTAAGGTTAAGGTTAGGTTTAGGATAAGGTTAAGGATAAGGGTAAGGTTATGGTTAATTTTAGGGTAAGGTCAAGATTAAGTTAAGGGTAAGGTTAAGGGTAAGGTTAAGTTTAAACGTAAAGTCAAGGTTAAGGTTATGTTAAGGGTAAGGGTAAGGTTAAGGTTTGGTTAAGGTTAGGGTTAGGTTATAGCTAAGATCAAGGTTAAGTTTAAGGTTAAGGGTAAGGTTAAGGTTACGGGTTTAGTCAGGTGAAGTTTAAGGTTAAGGTTACGTTAAGGGTAAAATCAAGGTTAAGGTTACATTAAGCGTTTGGTCAAGGTTAAGGTTAGGTTAAGGTTAGGGTTACGTTATAGTTAAGGTCAAGGTTAACTTTAAGGGTAAGGGTATGTTTAAGGTTAAGGTTAAGGTTGACGTCAATGTTAAGGTTAATGTTAAGGGTTTGGTCAAGGTGAGGTTAGGTTAAGGTTAAGGTTATGGTTAATGTTAATTTTAAGGTTAAGGTTAAGGTTATGGGAGGGTTATTTTTATGGTTAAGGTTAAGGTTAGGTTTGTTAGTGTCGATATCTTCATCCCTCCGTCAGTGATCAAATTATCTTATTGCATTTCATGTTAGGTGTCTCACTCAGTTAGCTACATTCCATTAGGATCATGGATCATCTGACGGTAGTGGCTTGTTGTACCTTTTCCCTCATGCCCTTTACTTGCTGGCACATTTCCGTTCATCTAACTCATCTGCAAGACTCATTTTTAGCGTTTTCTCTTTATTAGGTCTAGGGTTTCATCAAAAATGTCTTCAAAATGTTCAATAATAGTTATCAGGCACATGAGGCAATCGAATAAAGTTTCAGTACCAATAAATTCCATAATCACATGTTCAGAGACTTATTTTTCCTCAAAACCCTGTTTTGAGGAAAAACAGAGTATTCTATGTTTTCATGTATAAAATTTGATGTAATTTTAGTCTTTCCTATGTAAGCAACTTCAGTGGCAACCCTGGTCACCTTACCAAGCTTCAACAACTCCATCCCCTACAAGGAAAATCAAAAAATCAAATCATTCAGTTCATCAAAGGTAAAAATGAAGTAAACTGCCCAAAAAGAGAGTTGAAAAAGTAAGTTACAATGAAAACATTATAAAAGTGGGTTTTATGAGTGAAAAATCAAAATATCTTGTATATAAACTCATTGGTCATGTTCAAGGAGCTCATTTTCATTCAAAGGAGAAAAATTGAGCAAGAGAAGGTCGTGTTGGAGAAAGGGAGCAAGTTTAAAGAAAAACTGTGCAAGTTCACGGGCGCGACGCATAGAGAAGGCGCGGCGCATTGGGCTGCCCTCCACAGTGTAAAAAATACACTGGCGCAATGCATATAGAAGGCACGACACGTTGGGCTTGTGGCACGATGCATAGAGTTGCAAGCCCTATTTCACCATAAACTCCCTCAAATTTCCAAATTTGCTCAATCCCATGGTGTGCAAGTAAGTCAAGATTCCTTCCATTGCTAATGAAATAGTTTTTCTTAAAATTTATGGTGGTTTAGTGTGATAAAAATCAAACCCTACCTATTTTCAATTTTGGGTCAAAAAAAATTTCCTAGGGTTTGCATTTGTGTTTTTGCTACCAATTCCAGTCCATCACTCCCTCACTCTTTGAATCCTCCATTCATTTTTCACTTTCATCCACTCATTCCCTAATTCCCATATTCCAAAAATTCCCTAAACCCCCATTCCCAAAAAAAAACTTGTCCATATCATTCCCAAAACCCCTCATACCCTTTCCCTCCACAATCCCTCATACGTTCTCATCCTTGGTAGCAGAAAACTAAAAACACCATAAATCTCTTCATACTCATCAAGAAAACTCACACATTAGCAAACATGGAGTCTGATCCCTCCTATGACCGAGATGAGGAGACACACAGTGATTCTCCTACAGAAATGCATGCACCAAGGAGACCTCACAAGGGTGGTAAAGATATACAAAAGGAGCCTACTTCACTTGTCGAGCTACAGGCCTGCCCTCTTACTATCACATGCTTTCAACACCAATCCTGTTATCAATTTTATGAGATGGTAGAGAGAGTTCAATACCATCATGAGTTGGCGAGGTTGTTTGTGCTCCATCTTCAAAATGGCCAAGTCACTCTAGCAGGTGTGACATTTACCTTGACACCGGAGTCCATTTCTCTAGCAACTGGAATTCCAAATGTTGGTGAGCAGTGGAAAAAAAGGCAGCAGATTGACATAGAACAATATGATCCTTACATCAAGGTTGGTTATCAGAGACATCTCAGTAGATTTTTTCCTTTCCGGTATCTGAAAGACTCATATGCTCCCTTGATGAAACTCATAATTAAGTATTTCAGCTGTGAGGGCCGGTATTCTTGGCTATATGCTTAGCACATCAGATTGTTGATGCACTTTAATAGGGTGAGAATGATGAATCTCCCCTACTTTATTTTCTGGAACATTGAGAAGATGACCACCTTAGTGCAAAATAAGACTCCCCAGCAGCAGTATAACAACATATATCATTTTTAACTAATCAAGATTGTGGTCATGCATCAGCTTGGTTTATAGAACATCTCATGGGAGGATTTCATTTCACATGAGGTTTTCACCACTCCTCAAGTACCTCCAACAACTTTTCATGAGACAAGTGGGCCTTCACATTAGCAGAAGCTTCATGAGACACAAACTGCTAGTGTGCCAGTATTTGTCACCTACCAAAAGGGCACTAGAAGGTTGTTTGCAGCAGCAAAGCGAGTATTATCTCCACCCGGGGTGGAAGGGGTCTCGCTCCCTCCATTAGTAGAGTAGGTATAAGACAAGGGCAAGCGGCCATTACATGATGAGGGGCCTTCAGCAAGGCAGGAGATAGATTTCATTCTTATTCAGGATGATGACACCGATTTGGGCTCGCAAAGCTCAAAGCTTAAAGAGATCATTCAAGAGCAGCAAGAGGAAGTCCATGGTTTGTCTCTCAACCTAGAAAGAGAGAAATGGATAATTAACTACCTAGAGAAAAGAAACAAGCAGTTAGAGAATCAAAAAACCATTATGGAGCTGCAAAACATACGAGAAAACCGGCAAGCTACCAAGAGGAGGAAAACCAAGTTGACACCACTTGAACAAGAAATTGAAGCTGATCGTGAATCTTGGCTCAATAGGATAAACATACATTTGAAAAATATGCTAGAGAAGGCCAACAAAGAGAAAAACATGTTGAGGCACATGGCCTACCACTACTTGGTGAGAAACAAGGTGTGCAAAGCAAGAATTAGGAACTTGACGGCCAAGTTGAGGAAGGCATCAAAGAGGTGAAAAGAGCATGATAGAATTTAGATATTGGCTAAGGCTTCCTTGGACCAAAACAACTCTTAAAGGAGGACACTCAACCAAAATTTCAAAAAATTTGGGACACTTTTTGTAATTTTTGAATTTTTGGCTCAAAAAACAGACTTTTCTGCCCAATGTGCCACGCCACCTAGCGCTTGCTTTTGATGGAGGCATCCTTTTGAGTAAAATTCAGCATATTTGGATTTTTCATGAAAAATTATGCATGCTCACAAATGGCCAAGAAATTTTGACAGGCTTTGGGCATCCAAAAAGGTCGAAAACAACCCAAAAATGACATTTCTGCCCCTTTTTTGACACACAGGAAGCAGTCTTGGGAGAACTCAGTTTTGGAGGGGCAAATGGAGGCCAAATTCAACAATTCCACATGTTCTAGAAAATATACGGGTAGAAATTTCCAAAAATCCCACTTGGAGAAAATTTGGACATGGGGAAGGCCTCCAAAAGAAGCTGCAAAAAGGTGCTACGCATAGGGAAATCAGCGTGACGCATTGGTGGAAATTTGCTCAGTTTGACCAAAAATACTCTGTTTTTCGCCTAGTTTCTTGAAAGTTTGAATTTTCTCCTTCTAATTGTCAAACTTATGATGTAATTTAATGTGAATTGATGGATTTTGATGTAATTATGCTGAATTTTTACTCATAGAGGTAGATTCATCCATGAAAAGGTAGTTTACAACTAAATGAATCAGTTCCCTAGTTTTTAGAGGCAAGTTGTTCCACTGCCTACTTTTTAGTTCTAAGTTTAGAATTTGTTGGAATAGCTCCTAAAATCATGAGCTCGACCTCTAGAGGATAGGATGAGTTTTTTTTTGCCTATATCTTATGTTTTTTCAGTCATCATCATGGTTGGATTTTTGGGAAAGCTTGGAGCTTATTGTATACTCATTTCAACAGTTTGTCTAAGGAAATAGACCAGTGGTTTGCAGCACTTTATGGGATTCGTGTGGCATATTTCTTTGGTATTCTGTTTTCTTCTGTAATTGCAAGTCTCCATGTGTTTTATGTATGCCACATCTCTCTTTATTTCATCTTAACTAAATCAAACAAAGATAAAGGTAGAATACATTGAAAGTGCAGTGCTCTACCTAGGGTTTGCTTAGTTATCTATGTTTTCAGCTGATTGAAATGGATCCCTGAGTTCTTCATACCCTTTTCAACTCCCTGTCTATCTAAAAACTCTCCATCTCACTCAATTTGAAGTACCAAATCACTTGCCTACCTTGCGCCATAGAGATCTCTGCAAAACTGAGCCTCATTCCCAAGCCCAAATATGCCTTTCACATTTGAGCCAACCAAAACTCATCAAATTCAATAAAACACCTTTGTACACATACCTAGCCTAAAATAAATCATCACATCAGTCATCTCAAGCTTTCATTGGCCATATTTTCTGAGATTGACAAGGAGAGAGCCCTCTCCCGACTTGGTAGGGCTAGCTACCAGGTTAAGCGTGGTATGATGTTATCCTAGATCCTACCTTTCTCAGCCTGAGGTAGATTTAGGCCCTAACATAGTGGCGACTCCACTGGGGATACTGAATATTGTTTGATTATTAGTGTTATTCATTTTATAAACTACAGACGAAGCCTGAAGTTATGTTAGGTAGCCTTCGAATTGCACATTTCTTTGTGAGTGCATAAGTAGATAAACGCTGCTACAGTAAATCTCTGGTCTAGCCTTATAAATGTAACACCTGACTTGAAAATTTCCCTAGTACATCAGATAATTCTAGACTTTTGGATGATGAGTTTAGAATTTGATAGGCTGAACAAGTTGATTTTGTCTGTTTGATTTTTGGGAATAATTCAACACACTGGCTTCCAGACGACACACCAGGGAAAATCTGGATCCTAATCCACCTCCTGTGTATGAAAATCCAAATCTTATTCCGAGAATCCTTCATCGAGAAATTTCTATGATTCCTGTGTTCAAATCTCGTTCACGTCCTATTGTTTTTGGGTATCTTGAAGATCTTGAGTTTGACGAACAATTTGAGCTGTCATTGTTTGAGACCAAATATGAAAGTGTTGTTGGTTCTACTGCCCTAAATCCAGAGTTTTCCAAAGATCTTGAAATTGAAAAGGCCAATAGATCAATTGACAATTATATCTTCAATCTTCAGACTTCCATTGTGGCTACAAACATTCCCGAATTCTTAGAGTCTACATTTGCAACTCTTGGGTCATCTGCAATTGCATCTAGTTCAGAAATTCCTACCGAGCCTCCTTTCATTCCCACCATTCCCATGCAACCTTCTATCTCTGATAAAAAATCTACAGTGGTGTCACCTCCATCCACACCACATACACATCATACATCTACATCAGCTGCTCTAACTCCTCCTACATCCCCAAGACAGGCTGTAAATCCACCTAGAGTAATGGCTGCCCGATTTGCACCCCTTGTGTTGCCTCAAAATTTGGATGACATGCTCGCCGATTATAAAAGAAAAATTCCATTGTTTGATGGCACTCCTCAAAGTGTTACAGCTCAGCAACATATGGATAGGATGGCAGATTTCTTTGACCTTCATGAGATTGATGCAGAAAATGTGACAATGAGACTATTTGTACAAACTTTTGGAGGTGAAGTGAGGAAGTGGTTCAGATCTTTGCCGGCTGCAAGTATTACTACATTGACTAATCTTCAGAGACAATTCTTGGATCGATGGGAAGTGAATAAAAACCCTCTTCATATCCTTTCCAAATATGAGAATATCAAGCAGAACGTTGGTGATTCTATTCAAGTTTATTGTATTAGATTCAATTTTGTTTACAATGCAATTCCTGCTGATATAAAGCCACCTATGGGGTTGGATTTGATTAATTTTCTAGATGGTTTCAATCTTGATATGTCCTATCAATTAAGAGAAAGAGATCCAGCCACTTTGGAAGACATGCAAAAAATTTCAGTCAGCGTTGAAGCAAATCTGCTTTCCAAGAGAGCTAGAATGAAAGATGAAAAGAAGGTAACAATAAAGGAAGAGGTTTCCACTTCAGATCAAGTGTTTCGTAAGATGGAAACTATATTTGACAAATTGACAATTGACAATTCTGAACCCCAAGTCAAAAATCCTAAATTTTGTGGCCAGCATCAACCATAATTTATAATCAAGAAAAGAGAGCAACGAGCACAAGACCAAGCAGTACAGCAGCAAGTGAAGACACCCTTACAACAGAATTTTGTACATGGTCTGGAATTAGATGACGAGGAGAATGTAATTGGAGAAGAGAATCATTTCTTTACACCTGATGATATGCCAATTTTTATCACTGAATACGAGGAGTATTCCGAGAACTCAGCTGCACAAAGGGACGAAAATTTCATCTTGGCGAATGAAACAGTTCTTGAAAAAGAGTCTGATGAATATCAGAGAGGGTACATGAATGCTTTGACAGCCTAGCAACGATAATATTCACTCAAAAGTAGATATGTACCCATTAATCCAATTCAAAAAATAAAGGAGGCAACAGCACCAAAGAATGATCCACTCGTTGTGCAGAAAAAGGGAAAAGAGACAGTTGATCCCACCACTAGCAAACCGCTATCAACAAATTAAAGATCAAATCAGCCAAATATATCAAAGGAGAAAACTGAAATGAAGGATGTCCCAGCTAAAGAGGTAGAGAAAAATTCAGTTTTTAACTTAGAAAATGAAATTTCTAAGTTAAATGTATCTATTCCTTTGACTGAATTGATGAAGAATAGCAGCTATAAAGGTCAGGTGTCTAATATTTTGAATTTATATCCATTATCTGATATGGTAAACGGGGAGGATGATCAACCTGAGTTGATTTTTGGTCTAGCATTGGAAGGTCAGTCTCAAGATAGTGATGTATCTCCTTTTTACATCAGCCTTAGGGTGCATGAATATGTGTTACACAATGCTACGTTTGATTCTGGAGCCTTTCATAATCTCATGCCTAAGGCAATCATGGAGAAATTGGGATTGGATATCACCAGAAAGTATCATGACTTTTACTCTTTCAATTCTGGTAGAGTAAGATGCATTGGTCTTATTAAATATTTGGTGGTCAGTTTGGATCAGATTCTGGCTAGAAATTTTTTGATGGATGTGGTTGTGGCAGATATTCCTCCTAGAATTGGCATGCTTCTTTCCAGATCTTGGGTAGTGAAACTTAAAGGGACATTGTAGGTTGATTTCTCCTATGCTACTATTCCCGTGTTTGGTTAGATGAGGAAATTATACTGGGAGAAAAAGATGAAGTACATGACCACTAGCAAGGAGAAACCGGTAAATCGTCCAATTAACTATGTACATACTGATTTAGAATCATTTGTTTTATATTCAGATAGCTTTAATGATGTAAATAGCCAAGTAATTGAAGTAGAAGACATTCCAGAAATCACTGAAATTTTCAGAGAGGTCTTAAAGCAAGAAAGACAAAGACGTGATAGTACCACTGAGCAATCAGCCTTTCGACAACATCAAAATATTGATGGAAAGTAAGGAAAAGTAAAATAGAAAACATAATTTCAGCATTTGGAAGAGGATGAAGCTATTTTGTGGACCATGGATTTTGATAGCGCAGTAGGAAGGGAAGGTGCTGGAATTGATGTAGTGCTCAACTTAGTGTTCCTAAATTGAGTTCATTAATTGTCAACCAGGGCTAGTAAACTGCTAAAGTGTGGTGCACTATATGTGCCTAGGTATTTGTTTCTCACTAAGTTGTGTTTAGTGCTTTTCTGATGTTTTTGGTTTTATGGTTTTATGTTAAAAAAAAAAAAACTAAGTGTTGGAAAAGAGAAATTGTTGGTCACACTAAAATAGAGTAGGACCTATTCTAACCTATGTATGACACTAAAGAACAGAAAATGAAAAGCTTGATAATGACTCATAAATCATAACATGAACTCAATAACATAAACGTATCCAATTCATTCATTAGAAATATGTTGGAATGGCTTGAAAAAAGGACAAGTTTAGTGCAAATGAAGTTCTCCTAAGTAAAACAATCATCTTAAAATATTACAAAGAATCTCATCCATGGCTAGAGGTTTATTGGAACAAAATTGGAAAAGATTATTTGTAGCAGAATAAGACTTCTACTCTAAATTAACTTGTCATTCTAAGATGAATCTATTCTGCAGCTCAACTTGTAATGCTAAGATGAATCTATTCTACTAAACCTCATTCGAAAGTTAACGATTTTCTAGAATAGTTCTTGGGAAAAAGGCTTATTTGTGAGATTGCAAAAGATTGCAGAACAATCAAGGCCTGAAACTGATGTCACCAATTCCTGTCCATATAATGATGCATTAATATAAAGTCAGAACAAGATTAGTTTGTAAACAATGAAGGCCGTGAAGGAAAGTTAATACAACTTAAAGAGCAATGGATAACACTGAGCTAAAATGCAATTAATTAAACTTGAAACCCAGTGACCAAAACTAAACTAGAATTCCATTATCCTAAATTGAAGTACAATGAACAAAGTGCCATTATCAAACTTGAAATATAGTGACAGAATTAAACTAAAATGACATCTACCTCTGGAGTATTTCAACTGAACTAAAATGCACTAATTCTATGAAATGCTATAGCCCTCTCTTGTGTAATATGAGTGATGTTTTGGAAGAGTTTGTAAAAAAAATTCTGGCTGTATCATTTAATGCAAATGAACAAAAAACATAGAGTTCAATAAAACGTAATAAGCTCTGACACACCTCAGCTATATCTCGTCCGAAGTTAGTGATATTTTGGAAGAGAATAATAAGAACAAGACTAGTTGTACAACTGATGTAATCGAGCACGAAAAAAACATAAGGTTCAAAGAAATGCCACTAACTCCTAAAACACTATAGTTATGCCTCATTCAATATTAGTAGTATTTTGGAATAACTTGTAAGAATGAAACTAAACTGTAGCATCCAATTCAAGTAAATGTAAAACACAAAGTTCAGAAAATTGCTTAAACTAGGAATGCAATTACTTATCTAAATCATATGAACAAAGGCTTCTCAGGTAGTAGGGGCCCTCTACCATTGGAGTAGCACGCAAATATACTCAAGATTGACTCAGCTCTTGTAATAAAGTGATGATTCTTTCATTAAAGGAGAAAATACTTCAAAACATAGTGTTTCAGACTTCTGAGATCTAGTAACCAAAAACGAAATCTAACCAGTTGTTTCTCGATCTCCCGAGCCATACTTATAAAAAAATTACATAACTGTCTTCAAGATAACATAGGAATAAATGTCTTTCCAAATTAAAATCAAACTAGAACTCTGGGGGTGGTATCGTACTATTATTAAGGACATCTGTACAGTCCTTGTTCTATTAGGAGTCTATCTCCTAGTTTAGTTTCCCACGTGCATAACCACCTTTAGAATTCTATTCAAACTTTGTGGAGAGCAAGAGATGATGGGGGGATGATGTGGAATATGACCATATGTGTTTTTCCTTGAGGTGACACCTGGAACCTACTTAGACATGAAGATAGCTGCAGAATCGGAAACTAGCCACAAAATGTCTGCATTCTGTAGCTAGGTGTAGTCAAAAAGTACTATAACAACAAAATCATGAAAATATAGCAAGTTAGCCATTATATACATTCTTAAAGCAATTTTAATTAATCTTATTGATCATTTAAGATTGTAATTAATAAGGGACAAAGGAAATGAAGTGGAATGTGGTGGAAGAAAGGAACATCTTTGGAGCTCAACAATTGGCATTTGGATACACAGCCCTATTTTCTCCCCAAACAAAGTGCCAAGTAATGTAAGGGTCTGTTCTTATAAATTGGCTTTTGATTGTTCAGATAATGAGGCTGAATATGAGGCTTTAATTGCTGGTTTGAAAATTCTTAGAAAGTTAAATGCTAAAATGATTTCAGTGTATGGCGACTCTAAGTTAGTTATTAAGCAAGTGAAAGGGTAATAGCAAGCTAATCACCCTCGAATGCGGACCTAACGCAATGTGGTATTAGATATCTTGAGATTTTTTTTAGATTACACTTTGACATGTGTCCCTCGTGTTCAGAATTTCATTGCAAATTCACTTGCAACAGCAGCAAGTAATTTGAAAATTTCTATGAATTCAAAAAATAAGTTTGAAATTCATGTGAAGCATTGCCCGGATGTCCTTGGAAATCAAAGGTATTGGAAAGTGTTTCAAGATGATAAATAAATCGATGAATTTCTGCAAAATGAAGGTAAATTCAAAGACACTTCTATTGATGGGGAGCATGATGATGGCAAGATGGATATAGAAGTCAATCAAATGGAAGTCTTGCAGCTGAAGTATAATGTTGTTCCTAAAGGTCTAATACCTTTAGAGGAGATTTTCAACCAAGATGATGTAGCTCGAAAACCGAGCTTGCTGCCAACCGAGAAAGGAGTTAAGGATGTGAACATTGGATCAGTAGAGAATCCTGAAATGGTGAAATTATCAAAGGCATTTCCCCCACAGGTAAAAGAAAAGTATATCAGTTTATTATCTTCATTTGCTGATGTATTTTCTTGGGATTATTCATATTTGAAAGCATATGACACAAGCATAATTCAGTATATCATCCTGATCAAGCCAAATAAAAAGCCCTTTCGATAGATGTTAATAAGAATAAATCCAAAGTTGCTGCCCTCAATAGAGAAGGAAGTGAATCAATTGTACAAAGCTAGTATCATCGTCCCCATAAGATTTTCAGATTGGATTTCTAATTTGGTGCTCGTGCGCAAGAGAACAGGTGAGATTCACTTATGTATTGATTTTAGAAATCTGAATGAAGTATATTTGAAAGATAACTATCCATTGCCCAAGATGGATCACATACTTCAGCAAGTAGTTGGAGCATCCCACATGTCACTACTCAATGGTTATTCTGGTTATAACCAAATTCTGGTTCATGAGGATGACAGAGATAAAACAACGTTCACCACTCTGTGGGGAACTTTTCACTATGCCAAAATGCCTTTCGGATTGAAGAATGCTGGTGTGACCTTTCAACGGGAAATGGATATTGCATTTGCTAATGAAAAAGATGTCTTTCTAGTTGTTTATCTTGATGACTTGATAGTTTTTTCTAATTCAGATGAAGAGCACCTTTATCATTTGAAGATTGTATTTCAGCGGTGTAGAAAATATGGTATATCTCTCAATCCAAAGAAGAGTATGTTTGCCATGGATGAAGGCAAGATTCTTGGTCATATTATATCAAAGGATGGCATCCACATCGATCCAGCTTGAGTGGAAGCCATTCAACAAATTGATTTTCCCCGAAGTAAAAAGGAGATGCAATGATTCAATGGTAAGATGAATTTCTTACGTCGCTTTGTGCCCAATCTTGCAGAACATTTAAGGGAAATCACAAACATGCTTAAGAAATATAGTGTAGTGAAGTGGACTAAGGAAGAAATAAAGTCTTTCAATTTGGTGAAATTGGTCCTTTCTTCAGCTTCAGTTTTGATCAGCCCGGACTATACTCAATATTTCATTTTGTTTTCATTTGTCTCGGATCATACTGTTAGACTCCTATACCAATAGGTGTCATTTTTCATAATTGACTTGTTGAAATATGAAATATGTTCAAACCTTTTTCTTGTTGCAAAGGTGTTCCATATTCTTTAAAAATCAAAAAATCAAAAAATTTAAAAAATGTAAAGAGGGTATACCCTAAAAGAAAAATCAAAGGGTGAAAGAATAAAAATGGCCAAAAAGTAAAAGAAATGAACCCCATCAAAAAGAAAGGCCAAGGAAAGTGTGCAAGTATAAATGCCACTACTTTTTACTCTAACGTAATAAACAAATTGTGTGCAACTTGTATCCTATGCCACAATTCATGAGCAGCCAAACTGTCTAAACTTGGCTAGTTCATCTTTCAATTTCATGTTTTAGAAATAGAGAATAAAATCTGACCAAACTGTTTAATCTTGGCAGATAAGTAGATAGGTAAAGTAAATAAAAGGAGCTCAACAGTTTAATCTGAGCCCTTGGATGTAATAAGGCTAGAATTAGATAGGTTTCCATATGTAAAAGAAAAGTGTGATAAGGGTTTTCCAGTCTAAGTGCACCCTAATAAAGAAGATAAAATGATAGGGTAAAGTAGGTAGGGTAGGTAGATGTTGTTGCAAAATTACATGTGATGAATGATGGTTCTAAATGTGTTCAATTGTACTTTCATCACAAGTGCAAAGGCAGACACTACATTGGAAGAAATTCAAGCAGAGCAAAGTCAAATTATTAACTTCCCCTCTCATTTTTCCCTAAATATTTCACTAAATTCCCCTAAGTGCTAAGGTATTTGAAAATTAAAGGGGCTCAAGGCATTTCCTTGACTTTTGGAGCGACCGGACCCTCGGCCCAATAATTGAAAAAACCTAAGTACTTGAAATCATCCATTATCACATTCATTCACCTCTCAAAAATCTTTTTCTAAGTAAAATTCCATTTTACTTAGGAAAATCCTTTAATATTTCATGAAAAGCCCTCAAAATCACTTTTATTCTAAGTCTAAGTGATGAAAGTATAATAATGCCATTTACTTTTGAAATCTTCACTTTCTTGGCTATATTTAAGTGTTTTGAGTTTACATTGTTCCCTTGTCCTATGTATATAAATCCTTTTATAGTAATATCCCCAAAAACCCTTATATTATGAATTTTTAGCCAAAAGTATTTAATTCCTATTTTTTTTAAATTAAAAACCCACAATATACCCCCTTTTGGCTAAAATATAACATTATTATTATTCCCGCCCACATACAGTAAATAAATCGCGTTGATTTAATTATTGTATAAATAAAAATATATGGAAAAAGTGCTTAAACATATTATATATGTGTTTAAAAATAAAAATAAACAATTCCCGACCATCCATCGTACCAGGGATTAATTAATCCACATGATTAATTAATAACCGACCCCAGCCAATCAAACTCCGCCCGATGGGTTTAATTAACCATTGATTACATTGGGTCTGCGACGTTATTTCTCTGCCATCTCCCTGTCCCGTCGACCATCCGATCGACCCATCAAAGATCTACGGCCCTCATCCATTTTGCTGGCCATCCGCGTATGAAAGATAACGCGCGATGGCCAAGCGATTTTTAAACAGTGTCGTGCTACGTGTCAGTTGTTGTATCGAATCACTGCCCTTCCACCTAAAACCACCTTCCCTCATAAGTGGTGCGATAGAAATCGCTTACCACCTTTCTGCTCGTGACATATCCACTGTACCATGCTGATGTCATCCAATAAAATAATAAAAAATTCTGCCACCCATTGACTTTGTGAATAAAAAAAATCTGCCCATGTCGTTTTCATTATCTCGTACACGAACCAGTCTCCCATGCAACCAGTTTCAAAAATCAACTGTTGAAGCCAGCTGACCGTTACTTTGCTGAAGAGAATTGCAGTCGAGTATTCCAAGGTTCTTCCGCCATAACCAGTACCTGTTCGAAACACTGTTCATTCAAAGCTTACCCACCAATATCAACCGTTTACCTGTGTTAGTATGAATCCTTTGTCGAAGTGTACGAAAAAGGACCACTTTAGCTACGCATAACTAATAGCCCTAACAACAAAAGTGGCTGCCAATATCTTCAGATCTGCGGTTAGTTAGACATAAAAGAGCTGCAAAAAACCAAATCTATGGATGGAAAGGCATTAAGCAGAAAAAGTAAGGGTTTGCTCCATATACCAATAGACAAGACAAGAACAATTTTTGAAAGAATTTTTATATTAATGGGGCACCTGGGAGGAAAACAATAAGGCGTATCCAATTCTCCTCAGTGGGATGGGTTCTTGGAAGTCCTCAGCACTTCAGATCTAAGATTTCTCTCTCTTGTTGGTGTAGAAAACCTACACAAAGAATGGAACTCAAAGGGAGCTCACACAGCAAATGGCAGAAAATGGTGACCAAGTGTATAGATCCAGAGTGATCTAATAGGCAACAAAAGGTGAAGAATGGTAGGAAAACCCTCCTATTTATAACAAAATATTGGGTCATTCTAGATCTTGGTGCATGGGTTAACCAGATCTAGATCCACTTTTTATGGAATATTTTATTATATTTGTTAGAGGGAAAAGGTATTTGACTTGGGTCAAATCCCTTAATTTGTCAAAAATAAATAAATAAATGATTTATTTATCTTTTTAAGGAAGCGGTTAGAAGATAATCAAATAAATAATGATCTATTTAATTATTTAAGGAAGTGGTTGAAAGATAATTAAATAAATAGTGATTTATTTAATTATTTGTGGGTGATTTGGTCATATTTAATAAGGAATATCATCTAAATAAGGTTTAAATAATTATTCCTAGAAAATAATAAGATAAATAAAGGTTTATCTAATTATTTTATTTGATTTTGGGTTAAACATGACTGGGAATAATAATTAAATTATGGTTTAATTAATTATTCCATGAGGAAAATCAAACAAATATAGGTTTGTTTAATATTTCCTTTTGGGGTTTCCTGTTTTAACATAGTGAAAGCAGTTTTACTTAGGGTAAAACTGGTCTTACATGGTGTACTTGGGTCCATCTAATGATAATAGTTTAGATGACCAAAAAATGGTGTAACAGATTGCCCCCCAGCGTGCGAGTGTCAGGAGCAAATCGTATGACCGAAGTACGTTGTAAGAACACAATCACTAGACAACAAAAGGGGTGTCAGAGAGAGAAATGTGAGGTAGATAGTGTGCTAAAGGACTAGACCCTGAGGAGACGAGACTCGCAGGTGCAACAAGTCTCTTTTTATGAGAGGGTACCTGTGCTGAAGGCGGCGGGGGAGGCATACCTATGCCTGCCGAGACAAAGTACAAAAGAATAGTGTGTCCAGTAAACAAGGGATCGAACCATAAAGTACATCTGGCATAATCATGAGCCAGATAAAAATACAATGAGGAATCCCACATACATGATGTGCCTGGGATAATAGCCAGGACTTGTACAATAATATCTGAGTACATGAGATACAAATACAACCCAAATGCCCCCTGTAAATGGGGAAGGGCTCACAAAATATGACTGATACATGCAAGTCGAAGAGGCGCTGCAAGTTGCTACGGCCAACATCATCAAATATCTGGAGTTGTATCGAAGGCTGCAAAGAAGAGGTCATCCGGGCATGTGGGGGGCTACCTGCAGGGCCACCCCCTCATGAGGGTTAAGACATCTCACACACACCCGGGAACCATCAAGAGCTGCTGCTGGATCACTAGACCATCAAGTATACGAATCTCGATCATGCTGAAAGGAGCTGGAGAAACAATCAAGTCAAAGGGAAATGAGAGATCCCTTGGCCTGATCCGAGGCACCGAACAAGAGTGGAAGCTGGAACCAATGTACACCGCCCTCTAGACCTGGCTTCTGGAATGAAATTGCTGATGTCGACAGAAGGATGGCCACCATAGGTGAGGAAGTGAGATGTCCCCAACTAAGGCACGAGAGAAAACAGTAGAGCGATGGACAGATTGACACTAATGATGAGAGTGAAATGGAAAGGACTGAGTAGCGAATGGACGGCTTCCCTTGTTAGAGCATAAAGGGCATGAATGACATGGCAGCGACTGACACAATATCATATGGGACAGGGGACAGTGGGACTGAAGGTCATAATGTGCGACACAAGAGAGAGACCAAGCAATGAAGGATGGTGGGCTATAGTGGGGTACAAAGGGACACGGTATAGACTCCATGGAGGGAATGATGACTCAACTTGGATGCTCTAAACAAGGGCGACTCGATGGTGCTTCCACACAGTAAAGGCCCCAATGGGGGACCGTGGAAACATGAGTACATGATGGTAACTTATGACGAAAATCGACACGAACGAAGACAAGTAAGGAGGCAAGATGGTGCCCCAAGTACAAGTGTCGTAAGTGAGGAAATTTGATTTTAAGGAGAGGTGAAGTGACCCTTCTTGGACAAAATGTGTCCTGGTGAAGTATCAGATCACAAAAAACTAACAGATACCCATTTGAGGGCTCGGTGAGAGCTTTCCAATGGTGTAGACAGTTTGTCAAATAGGGCTACGGTGTGGTCGCAGCAGTTGAAAGAAGAAACAGGGGTTCTCTTTTAATAAGGCAGTTTTCCCTCCAAAATCACTCATTTGCTATTGTTGCTGTGGTGAATGTAGAGAGGAGAGAAGGCCTTAAATCTTGGGGCAAACGTAGCAGACAAACCGATTGTTGGAATCGCGATCCGTCAGTTGCAGGTAAGAGGCCTAACCTTTCTCTTGCATTTTGATGGATTAAATTTTCAGTTTAGGGCCTAGAAATCCAGAAACATCCCCTCCTTCATCTCTACGGCTAGGTCACACTTTTTGGGCCAAAAAGTACGACCTGGGAAGCAGGTTTCAGGCAGAAAAGTGCGACCTATCCCAGAAATGGGCAGAAAACTGCGACCTGGGAGATGAGGGGGTTTTGGTGCTGTTTTATGGCCGGAAGTTGGGTTTTGGTGTTTGGTTATGGTTTTCCCGATCTGTAAGCTGACAAAAATGATGTTTTTGTGCAGGTATGGCAGATTTACGGGTTAACTGGAGAGAGAGAGATCTGGGGACACTACAGGCAGAGATCCAGGCGGATCAGGGCGTCCGCCGTGTATTGGCCAGATTTGGGGTTCTCAAGTTTTTGGAGAACCATTTGATGAGAGCAGGGAAACCATTATTGGCCGGGATTATCAATTACTGGGATCCAGATCAGGAGGTTTTTGTAGTGTAGGGGCACAGGATCGAACTGACGGTCCAGGATGTGTATTTCCTGACTAGTCTCCTGCCACTGGGGATGGTGGGAATCACACAACCAGTATTGCCGCGGGGGCGGCATATCATGGAGTTTGTGGAGCATCATTGTCGACCGGGTCTCCAAGTCAAGGGGACTTGAATACCGATCGGGGATCTAGAGATGCTAGAAATCCATGCAGTGGTCGCAGCTGTGTTGCGTATCCTGGGCAACCAGGCACTCCATCACATCACTGGGGGGCAGATGATGATAGTGGAGAGTGTGCTAGGTGGGACCTACTATGGGTGGGCCCAAATGATGTTGGTGTCGCTAAAGCAACAGTTGTCACTATGCAGGCGGCAGGTGAACCATGATTGCTCATATGGGACTTTATTGTGCGCCTTCTTCTTTGAGAAGATCCCGACCTTGAGGCCTCGTGTACAACTTCCAGATGGGGGCCCGAGAGAGCCCAGGATGCGCCGTTGGGGACGGCTACTGTGCAGAGGAGGAGGAGGGGCGGTCGGGCGAGTGTTTCGACCTAAATTTTTTTCCCATTGGGATCAGATGCCATTGTACATAGATGACTATCCCTATAGTGGGATGAGCTATTGTGGAGACCCGGACCTGCCACTTCTGCCTAGTCAAGTCTGGGGGCCCGATGGTAAGTGACAGATTGCTATTCTTGTATGGGCATGTTACAATGTTTTGAATAGTAGCTAGGGTATTGATTCATGTACTGTTGGTATGCAAATATAGCACCGGTAAGGCCGGCCGGATATATGGGACGACCGGCAGCAGCTGGAGCTGTAGGTCCGATTGGGTCAAGAGCAGCGCAAAATGAGGATGCAGCCGCCCTTCTGGAGGACATCCACCGTAGATGTGAAAGGTTGATGACCGGAGTATCAGAGCGCGGGTGGAAGGACTTAGACGACCAATACATAGAACCATGTATTGGTCTGCCCTCGGAATGGCGAGGGGTCATGCGGCGCATGGCGATGGCTGGTCAGGGGATTCGTGATCTACAGGCTGCAGGGGCAGAGCCATTGGCTCGAGATCCACCAGATAGTGATTAGGTGTGGGGCATGTGGTGCCCCCTAGTGTGTATGTAGGGGCAAGTGGTGCCCCCAGTTTTGAATTTTTATTTTTGTAACATGCTATGGGCATGTCGTATGTATCAGAGTAGATGGACTCTAAACACATGTTTTTGCGACACATATTATGGATATGCATCGTTTATTTAAATGATTATGAATGTTATTGTTTTGTATGAAATGCGTGTGATACATGCCAATCTAGAACATGGTTTGCAATACTATCTACTTAGTGATTTTGTTCTCGAGGTACATGGTTGAAAGTTATGGTTTCAAATGCACATATCAAGAGTTTCACTCGTAAATAGCATCTAAACAGAACACGATAAACACCATTTAGTTGCATTACAAGAAGTAGGGAATCCAAATGAACGTGCAGAAGGAGGATGCGATGAAAGAGGGCATCGGCTAAGAGACCACGCACTGCATCATATTCAGCCTGATTGGTCGTGGCAGAACCAATGCATACCCCGTTAGAAAGAACAAGGGCATGAAAGGGGGTGAATATGGCCCAACCTGCCGAGGCTAGATTCCTGGAGTAACGACTTGCACCATCAGCGTAACCGATAAAGGGTGTGGACGAGGGGTCCTGCGGAATGGTGTGACAAGACAACACATGAGGGGAGGAGAGGCAATGACAGCAGCGTGAGTGCACAGAAGTCATCGGGCGGCAACCGCAGGAGGGAGTGCAAGGAGCAGGATGACCATGACTAATATACAAATCAGAGGGTGGGATAGGAGGGCTATCGGAAGTATGGTGAGGGCTCGGGCTACGGAGGTCAACAGAGACATGGGTGGAGTGATCTCGAGTATGGGTAGGAAAGGGGTGGTCAAGGGACACAACAGGGGAGGATGCAGAGGGGCTAGGCTCCAAGTGTCTCGTAGAGGAGAATAGGTAAAGAATGGTTACAGTAGACTTCGTCATCTGAACATCAGGGGGGGGAATGTCGATGGGAGCGGGGGGATTCTCGTGCCAACTCCGAAGCGCATCGCGCGAGGATGGGAGAGGCGGATTGCTTTTGTTCAACCTCATACTCTCCGAATCACCTCTAAAGAGGCGCTGTGAATGCGCCGGTGAGGACAATGGTGGGAGTAATGGCCATGAACGCCGCACAAAGCACAGGCTTGTTGGTGCAGAGAGTCTGGGGTTCTTGAGGCTGCTTGACGAAGAAGGAATGGAGGCTTCAGGGACCGTAGACTCCTGGGAACGCGACTTTAACCATGGGCCGGCAACTCCTTGGGACAAGCATGGGTGGCATGACCTAAGACATCACAAGGCGCAAGGTTTCGATGCAAGTGAGAAGGGGTCGGGTCGGGCCGTGGTGGTCTCTGCTTTTAGGTGCCTCATGGCTTTGCCTTCCCGGGAGGCCGTCACGACGGAGAAGGGTCCCGTGGAGGTGGCTGGGAATAGTGGCAATGGAGGAAGCGTAGGGGGACCGGTTGGACCTAAGTCAAAGCCATATAGGGTTTGGGCCGACTCAAAGAGGGGTGGCGCCTGGGATCAAGGTACCGACGCATGCCTAAGGTCAAGTTAGGGAGAGAGAGGGTGGCCATGATGGGGAAAGAATATACTCCGGAGGGGGAGCTAGAAAGGGATCTCGCTTCAAACAGGTAATGACCAGGAGGGACGGCTTCAAGATGGTTAAGGCCGAGGAACCGATCCAGGAGGATAAAGGGGTTCAGGGATACCACCGTAGGGGAGGGCCGTAAGGAGGAGGTCCTACTGGCCGAGATGAATGGATAGGAGCGGTTGCGGGGAGGGCGAGGGGGAGGTTGCCGACTAGCGAGGCAAAGCCGTTTACTGGGCAGCCAGATGATTGCATCATGCAAATATTCGATGAGCTGGGATCAAGTGATGACGAGGGGAAGGTTAGGGAAACCCTGTGGAGGAATTCAGAGACGCCTGGGAGACACTAGTCAAGGAATCGACTTCGTTTTGCTGGCGCTAAAAAAGAGATGGTCGTCTCTGTGGGAGGTCTCGAGATCTTGGCTCATGATATGTCAACCGGTCAATGGTTATCTTTCACATTATGGGGGAATGACATCTTGTGAAAGACCACGATGGGACACAGCATATAGCATGGTGTGTAGCCGCCCCAATAGAATTTTTTGTAATCTAGCGAGGCGTCGATGACTTCAACGTCAACGCAAACGCCTTACCTACGAGGGTGATAGGACGATTACGAAACATGCCGAAGGGCCGGGAGGCATTAGCGTCCCCACGCCGAAGGGTGATCATGGAAGGGGCCACTCAGGGATCCGGAAAGGTTTCAATCAAAGCGACATCATGCAGGGATGCCCTCATCGATGATACACCGGACACGTCGGCGTTCCGCATTTTGACTGGGATTTGGAAGGCGTGGCTAAGGAGGGAGAGGAGGACGTCCGATTGAGTAGCGTCGAAACAATCATTTGGTCATCGCAAGATCTATAGCGCCATCATAGATAAAGAGAGCCTTCTTTTGGGAAGGGCACGACTGGAGGAGTTCCGCGTGAAATATGAGATTGCGCCAAATCATCTACTATGCTATACGAATGAGCAAACACCGGAAGTAGTGTTTCGCGTAATGGTCCCTTAGGAGTCTTGGTATGAACCTCAAATTTGGGTTGAGGGATATGTAAGGGCTGCCCGTGTCGAAGAGGCTCGTAGAACCTGGGAAGAGGGAGGCTCCTGAGGCGATCGAGCAAGAGGGCCGGGGCACTGCTGACCCAGTTTGAAGATGAAGGTTGACAACAGGAAGGATCGAGGTATCATAAGGATCCGGTAATCGAGGAACCGTAAAGAGAAGGGGAGTGGCGACCTAGCTATCGCGTTGGGTAGCCATGAATCCTGTCGAGGGAAAGGACTGCGCAAACACAACCGGGTCGGTAGTGGCCACATTAGAGGAGCATGAGGGGAGGCGTGTTGTCCGCGCAATGTGGCTTGAGACTCCCACATCTCGCCGCATATGGGGTAAGAGGGGACAATCATGGGTATAATGAGCATAAACACGTAAATACTCTAACAAGGCTTCGAAGCGACTGGCCTAGCTTCTTGGGCCGAATGCCCCGTCATTGGTTGCGCAGCAGTCCACACCGTAATTGGGTCCACTCGGTACCGTGTGCGATGGGTTCACTGCCTTTTCCGCCTTCGAGAATAAGGGGGATTAGTCGCGCCCGCCGGCAAATACTTGCCCGGGAGGGGCCATAGGCGTTAAGCCAAGTGTCTGGAGGAGGCGCAGGGAGATGGAAGCGCATATGCCGGAGGAGCCGGCGCACCAGGCCGCGATAAAGGTAATGTTTAGGTTGGGCAACATCGAGGTAAGCAGGAGGTTGGGCAAAAGGAGGAGGCATGCCGCATCCCCGGATACATGCTACCGGAGGGGGAAGAGTGTTGGAGGTGCCGGGGCCTCCCCCGAGAGGACCATAGCCCATAGGAGGTTGAGCGTACGGATGGGAAAGGGATCCAATGATACTGCCGACGGAATGGGATGCCCCCCGGGCATTGAAGGCCACCGGCCCGGGGAGGTCAGAAGAACGTGCATAAACATAACCGTATTGAGCGTATCGTGTCATATTTCAAGGCTATTTGGAGGGTGACTTCTTTGTTTGAGGGAAAATGAGAGGCGACATCTTTGCTGATGGGAGCGGGAAGGGTGCAAAGGAACCAGTCCATGTAAACCCAATCTTCGAAGGGAGGGGCTCAACATAAGCTCCATATTCTTCGCCATTCCTGAACATGGGCGGAAAGGCGTGTTGAAGAGGATTTCTTGAAGGAAGTCAAGAGCTTCGTGCTAGTATCGTATCGGAGAGGGAGCTGGAAGTACGACAAAAAGGCTTGGGCAAGAGTCTCAAAGGTGGTATGGGTAGAGGTGGCTTGTTCGACATACCATTTGACCACGGAAATGGCGTGCGTTGGAACAATCGAAGACAGATGGAGTCATCGGTAATGGAATTAGAGGAACACCACATGTGGAAATATCGGACATGGTTGGTTGGATCTTCTCCAGCAAGGCCTTCAAACTTAGGGATGTCGGAGGGGAGCTTGGTTGGCATAGCAGGCCAACCAACATCGTGGCGGATAGGGTCGTTGATCAACTGATTGAAATCGGGGAGGCTGAGGCCTGCAATGTACGGCAGCAAGGGTGTGGCCGAAGTAGTTCCCGTGGCGGTTCCGCTAGTGGCAGGTCCGGCATTAGGGCCTGGAGCGCCGCCAGCGTTAGGCCCTAGAACAGACATGGTGAAGGTGACAGGGGGAGAACTAGGAGAGAAAGAGAACCCGATGGATCAGGAGAGGAGTTGGAGTGCGGACTCGGAGGAGGACAGGCTCGACGACGGCGGGTCGGAGTAGGTCGATCGACCGGAAACTGAGGGTGAAGGCCAAGAAGTCTCTGAGAAAGGCGCCTTGGGGGCGCAATAACGACAGGAAGAAGGAAACTGATAGGGGCAAAAAGGGACAGAATCAATTGAGGTCAAGGGCAGAAAAGGTGCAGTGACAATTGATTTTAGAGTCTTGCGGGCGATGTGTGAGCGCTTCTTCGCTTGGTCTGTGTGTGCGTGTTAGCCACCTATATTTTTCAATTATATCAGTTGGTGGCTAAATATTCTTTGCAGCCTTCAAGAAACAAATTCAATCCTGAAACTTGTTGGTACTTGAAGACTGTTGGTAAGATCACAAACTGCTGGTTGGTTCTTCATACTTTTCCTTCTCCCTAGCCTCTGATTCCCCAAGAAAATCCAAGTCAAGAATTGCTGCATCCTCCTCCTTTTTCCCCTCCCTTTCCTCCATTTTTTACCTTCATCCTCCAATTTCCTTTTCTTCATAAAAAAATCCCACTAAATCATGTATTACCCCTTATTCCTCCATTAATTTCTTTTTCCCAAGGTTAAAAACCCACTTTTTGACCTATCGGAACCTTTCTCCTTTTTCAAAAATCAGTTAAAAACCATAGAAAAACATACGTTTCTATGTGTTAGGCTTATTTTAGCCTCAGTGCTTCTCTTTTCTCTCCATCCATATGCATGCCGCGCCGAGCAGTGAGCTAAATCCTACGGGCGCCTGCTGCCAGAATTAATTTATTACCCGAAAACATTGAAAAACCTTTGTAAAACGCAAAGTCGGGTTTATTTTATTTTTTCGCCAAAGAAAATCATATTGAAACTCGACCGTCGATCTATCCCACAGATCAAGGGTGCGGAGTGATTTTTCACCTGGTGGACCCCCCCCCTCTTCCCCCGCGTCCGTTTCCAAAACCATGGTGTGGATCCCGCACCGTCTTCCCTTGATTAGCGGTTTTATCCCGTCGGCCAGCGATTCCACACGCTGGCCGACACGTGTTCGCCACTTCATTCCAAAACCGCCGTGCCATGTCTATTGCCCGCGCGTTAAACCTCGTCCTATGGCCCCGCAGCGGGATTCACCCCCGCCGTCGGATTTGGGCCCTCCCATCCGACGGTCCCTGATAGCCTTTTCTGCTCACCCTTTAACGAACTCGCCCGCCCGTTAAAATCTCCCTCGACGCGTTTGAAAGTCGATCCCTACCGTCGATCTCCGCAGATCGACGGCTCTCTTTTGTTCTCCCGATTCCGTCGCACGGTCCATCTTTTCCTCCGTTGACTGTTCAAAACACCCCCGACCGTTGATCGCAATACGATCAACGGCTCTGATCGCTCCTTTCTCCCGCACGCCTTCCGATGCAGTCTATCCATATAACGCAGGATTTTCTCATTTTTCTCGTATTTTGCAGGGAAAAGTCATTTGTTCGTGTTTTAAACAGGGTTCTCTGGCTTGGAGGGTGACGATCCTCTATGTCTCAATTTCTCTGTAGAAATCACCTACAAGGTCAGTTTTCACGTTTCATCGGTGTTTCTAATGGCATTGATGCCTTTTTCTTATCTGCACAGCCCTACATAGCAAAGAATACCGGCGAATTGACGCAGGGAAAGGATGTCCGATTTTGAAGACAGAATGAACCAGAGCAGCAGTTTTATAAATAAATTGGCGGGGATTACGGCTAAGACGGTTATCAAAAGCCTAATCCCCGGCTCAGAACACGGATTAAAGCAAAACCTAAAAGTGTTCATTAGACAGATCGCCTCCACCGCCATACTTTGAGGCGAATTGATTCCTCAACCACCACAGTGCCACCTATTGCCTCAGAATGCTCAATCAGAGGATGAATTTATTGAAAAAGATCAGATATTATGCCTCGGAACAACCAAAGAAGTTATTACTGCACCAGATTTAAATGACAGAATGTTTGCAGAGTAACCCTAACAGTACGCAGAGCCTCAAAGGTCAACACAAGCTCCCTTCGAGCTTACTTCATCAGTGTAAACACATTAGTGCAATGTAACACCTGTAGAATTTCTTCATCGAGCCTCACGGGGTCAGGAAGACATTAATTCTGCATTGATTGTATTTGAGATCTTTTTATCAGATCTCACCTCCTCATCCTTCTATAAATACTCCAGAAGAAGATGAGTGAGGGGTTGGATTAGTTGGTTGTCAATGTAATTGCTGAAGCGCTGTAGCTGTTTCTGAGTGGAAAACTCTTGATTGTAAATAGTGGTTTCATGGGCCCTTGGAGCTCTGCTTGTAACAGATAGATTAGGTTGTGAAGAGAGGTGAATTAAAACATTGGATTTGAAGATTGTAACCGGTTTGAAGCAATCAATACAAGCTGATTTATGGGATCCTGGTCTATGCTGATGGTGATGTTATTCTCACTGTAACTTGTTATTTTATTTATGTTTTCAATTTGTTTCATTTTCCACTATAAAGAACAGTTTAAACAGTGTTAGAGTGTGCTATACATCAGTGACCTTCTCTGGCTGAAAAATCTTTATCCCAATGTTTTCTTCTAATTGTGTTATTTAGAAATGATTTAATTCAGTCTAAGCACAGAGATGCTGGCGTTCCCTCATCTTTTCATCACTGCTAAATGTTATTTTTAAATGTGACTTTCATATATGTTGTGTAAGGAATGAATTGAGGAAATCAAAGGTTAGCCCTGAGTCCCTTTCTTGTTTGCTCAAATATTTGTCTGTTTCCCTTAGGATGTGTCAAAAGTTGACTAGTTTCGAAGTACTTATCAGATCTTAGGCCATTCTGTGTTATCTTGGTGATTGTCTTGGAAGTAACTAAGTAAAGAAGAACTAAGATGAGGAGAAAGGTGAGCCCTGCCCGCTAGTTTCTGCTCCGAAGGTTGCCTTCAAGTTTCCCTTCGTTTTAAATCAGTGTTCTATCAGAAGTGTATCAAGGCTGGATAGTTTCAAAGTACTTACCAGATCCTAGTTTGCTTCTATGTTTTCCTTAAGTGCCTAGTCAAAGGCTGGCTAGTTTCAAAGTACTTACCAGATCCTGGGCTGCTCTTTATTCTGCATCTGTTAATTCCCTTTCCTTTTTGTATCACCCCATTCCATAAATCAAACTTCAAAGAGATCCTTAGGCCTAGATGACTTGCCCCATAGCTTACTCTTGAACCTGGATGTTTCAATTAAATTCTCTTATGGCTCCATAGCCCAATGGATTGAAAACTTGCCATCATCTTTCTTTAGAATCAAAGCTTATTTTGTTCACTTGCAACTTCTCACCTTTGAACCTATTTGCATATAGATCTTTCCGTCTCAGACAGCAACTATGTTCAACCATCTGAGAAAACAAAACAAAACCCTTGGCCTTCATAACTAGCCTAATACCATCACCATAAACTTCAAAGACAATATCCATCTTTGTACATATTGGAGAGATCCCTCTCCGGATTCAGGAGGGCTAGATCCTAGAATCCCAAAGTTGGTTGAAATGATGTTAACTCTGTGATCGGACTTTGCCAATCTTGCTTGTTACAGAGACCTAACATTTCTGGCGACTCCGCTGGGGAGAACTTAGAGTCTTTTACATTCAAATCTATTTCAAATCTATTCATAAAGAAGCTTGCGTTGGGGTTCATAGAGCACTTGCTTTATTAGCCAGCTTGAGCCACCAGAACCTAACATTTCTGGCGACTCCGCTGGGGACTCTTACCCAGAAACTTCACAACATTTTGAGAGTCAAAAGCAGCCTTTTCAAGCACTACCAAGAAATGGTAATCAAGATGAAGATCAATTGAATCAGTGACAAACTAGGTCAATCCTGGGATTCTGTTAAGTTTTTATCTAACCTTGGAAAATCAGCTAGCTTAGCCATAAGGATAGACTGTCTTTGTTTCATAACCTTAGCTAAGTTTTGAGGCAAAGTTGGGACATTCCTTTAAAACCACAAATATAAATAATTCAGAAAATACCAAAAACATTTCAGATTGGTAGTAAAACACTAGTTTTGATATCTTGTATACGTCTTTGATGTGTTTTACCCTATACTCTTAGACAGAGTCTGGAAAGGGCCAGGTAGCCTCTGGATCTCATCCTCTTTTGGGGGTGACATATCTAGTGAATGCCCTCCCAGTCAACCTCTGGTTAGAGTTTGTTGTGTTTTGAGATATCCTTGAAAAGGAATGTTTCACGAACACTGTGGTGGACAGTGTACTCCTTTGAAAACTCTCTGAACCTTCCACCTGGCGACTCCACCATCTTGAACAGACCTTAAGACTCCACTGGGAAGAACCTTTATTATTATAAAATCATTCAAACTCAGTTAGAAGACTGTAGGATCTGAATTGAGAAAACAGATTAGTTAACCATCTAAAGATTGTCATGTCTGGTTGAACTTTTCTTGTTTAGTTGGGTCTAAACATATAAAAACTGTGGCTCCTAAAAAGATTCAAACTAGAGCCCACCCTGACCCAGATCCTCCTGAAATAGTTGATAACCCAGAAAGAATTCTTAGGAAGTCTCCTAGGATACAATCTTCAACTATTTTCAGACCACCCCTAAGAGCCAATTCAGTCCCTGAAAACCTTTCAGCTCTTCATGAATCACAAATTGACTTATTAAACCCATTCAGAACTAGGTCATTTGGTGATTTAGATCAGTTAGATTCTGAGCCTACCCTTTCATCTCCCGAAACCAGCAAGACTCTTGGGAATAGAGAATCAACACCTCCTGATTTACATTTCTCACATAATCTAGGTGTCTCTCATCCGAGATCAGCTCAGAGATCTACTGCTGTTCCATCCACCTCTGTTCATCTTTCACCCACTGTTCAAACCACTCTACTTCAACCCACACCTCCTCTTGTAAATCCACCCCTACCACATATCATGGCAGCATGGTATGCTCCCTTAGTCCTTCCTGTACCATTAGTCAATCTTCCACAGGACTATCAGTCCAAAATTCCATTATATGATGCTAATAATACCACAACAGCATCTCAACATGTGGACAAGATGAATGACTACTTTGACAGAAATGAAATCGATAATGAGTCTGTCAAAATCAGATTGTTTGCTCAAAGCTTGGGGGGAGAAGTCAGAAAATGGTTTAAAGGTTTAACCCCCCATAGTATTAACGACCTTCAAACCTTCCATCAAACATTTTTAAACAAATGGGAAGTAAGGAAAAACCCTCTCCAAGTCCTTGCTGACTATAACAATCTCCATAGGAACCCTGGGGAAAGTGTACAAGCTTATTGTACCAGATTCAACAGTGTGTATAATGCACTTTCCCCTGAACTGAAACCTCCTCAGGGATCAGCCTTAAACAAATTCCCTGAAGGGTTTGATCCAGACATGACATATTCACTCAGAGAAAGAGTCTTTGCAACCCTTGAAGATATGCAAAGAGGTGCTCTTTCTGTGGAGGTCAACCTCATGGAGAAGAGAGCAAGGATGAAAGCTGAAAAGAGAGTATCTTTTAGAGAGGAATCCACCCCTTCTTCTTCAAGCTCAAAGATGGAAAGAATGATGGAAGAAATGATGAAGAAAATGAGCATTCTAGAGAGAGCACAAGCAAGTCTAAATAAAAACGCTCCTCAAAACAGAAACCAAAACCAGAATCAGAATCTCAGAAGAAATCAGCCTCCAAACAGACCCAGGGAAGATGATCAGCAGGTCATTCCTCCCTTTCATCAGAAATTTTTAAGTGAGGTTGAAAAAACAGATCAAATAACAGAGGAAGATGATATAAAATTATTTGGGGTAGATGATGATGACTTCGAGGTTCATTATGATGAAAAACAAGGTCTTTATACACCTTGTGATGACAGAAGAAATGATAATCAGAATTACTATCAAAATATGGAGAACGTTGTCATAGAGCCTTTAAGGGAATATGAACTCGGAAGTAGATCTAATCAACAAACCCCCAACAATAAAACCTCTGACAAACCTTCTCAAAACAGCACTGCAACCAAGTCTAAAACAATCAGACAAAAGGACAAAATGGTGGCTGTTGATTCTGGTAATGGTAAAGAGAAAGACACTCGAAATATTGAAAAACAGAGTGCAAACACTAGTAGTACTAGCACATCAGTTAGTACTCCTGCAAAAACAACTGTTTTAACTATAGATAAACCGAATCAGCAAACTGTCATTGCTGATAAAGCGGCAGCAAACAAGGTTGAAGTCAATGCTATGAAGAATCAAAACCTTTTTAACCTAGAACAGGAAATCTAAAAGATCAAAATCTCTGTTCCTTTGACTGAGTTAGCTGCCCAACATGTATATAGGTCCAAAATTTTGAAGGCTTTAAACTTAGAAGATAATGAAGACACACTCAATATTAATGATGACCAGCCAGAACTTATTTTTGGCCCAAAGATTGAAGGAAAGTTCCAGGAAGGTCCTGTCCCTCCCTTTTATGTAAGCTTAAACATTCATGAAAAAATTCTGCATAATGCTATGCATGACTCAGGTGCTTCCCATAATTTAATGCCAAAAGCTGTAATGGAAGGCCTGGGTCTTGAAATTACCAGACCTTACAAAGACCTGTACTCCTTTGACTCCAGCAGAGTTAAGTGTCTAGGATTGATTAAAGATCTCTGTGTTAATTTAGCCCAAATTCCAGCCAAATGTTTAGTCATGGATGTTGTTGTGGCTGATGTCCCCCCAAAGTATGGAATGCTTTTATCACGATCTTGGGGGGCTAAGTTACAGGGGACCATGCAAATGGACATGACCTATGCAACTATCCCTGTCTTCAATCAAACTAGGAGGCTTTATAGGGAATCCCACATGGAGTACACAGTGACAAGTCAGGATAGGCCTCAAAACTCCCCTCTCTATGCTGTAAACACGAGCCTCGATTCTTTTATCATGTTCAATAATGAAACACTCACTGAACAAATTATTTCAATAGAATCCATGGTTGAAATAAAAGAGGAGGAACATAACGCTGAAGTGCCGAAACGGTCTATTTTGTCTGAAGATCCTAGCAAACTTAACACAGGTCTCGAATTGCAAGTCATGAATCCTTTGAGCTTAAAACTTGACAGTCAGAAAGACAGTCCTCAACCCGATGAGAAACTTGAGGAATCAAATGATACAACGTCCATTCACCAAACTGAAAATCTTCCTCTCTGGACTATGTATTTTGATGGGTCATGCACCAAAACAAATGCTGGTGCAGGTGTCTGGATCACTAACACTGAAAATAATCATACAGAATGTATTTCATGCAAATTGAACTTTCAATGTTCCAACAACATAGCAGAATATGAATCCCTTCTCTTAGGCTTGCATCTTTTGAAAAAACTAGGTGCCAAGAGAATCGATGTTTATGGAGATTCTGAATTAATCATTAGGCAAGTCAATGGGGAGTATAATGCAAATCACCCAAGACTTAGGGCCTACAGGAATGATGTCATTGATCTTTTGAAAACATTTGAGGAATCCTCTTTATCTTTTGTCTCAAGAAAAAGAAATATTGCAGCCCATAATTTGGCCTGTGCTGCTAGAACCTGCCCAATGCTGTATGATGACACCTCTCAGATAAAATTCAGACCAGCTATCCCAGATAATAAGAAATATTGGCAGGTATTTGATGGAGATAAACAAATAGAAGACTTCATGCAATTCAGAAATGAGTTTGAACCCCATAGTTCAGATTCAGACTATGATACAGACTGCAGTGAAGAAAATTTTCTTGGTGAAGAAGAACCATCTCCACAACTAGTAGATATGAACCTTCAGACTATCATATCTACACACCAAATAGAGTTAAATTCGAAACCTGAAACAGAAGAAATGGAAACTCTGCATTCTAGCAGTGATAGTCTGCCCAAGGGTTTGACCCCTCTAGAAGAACTGTTTGATTTTAATGATGTGGCCAACAAACCAAAACTGGAACCTGTGGAAACTGAAGTGGAGGAATGTAATATAGGAAGTGAGGAAAAACCGAGATTGATTAAACTGTCTAAAACTTTTCCAGCTCACATTAAACTCAAATATTTAGAGCTATTTAAAGAATTTTCTGATGTTTTTGCATGGAGTTACGAAGATCTTAAATCCTATGACACTGAAATAATCCAGCACAAAATCCCTCTTAAAGAAAACCAAAAACCATTCAAACAAAAACTGCGCAGAATCAACCCTGTCCAGTTGCCATTGGTTAAGAAGGAAATCATCAAGATGCATGATGCTGGTATTATTGTCCCTATTAGATATTCTGAGTGGGTATCTAATCTGGTGTCAGTTAGGAAAAAGACTGGAGAAATCAGGCTTTGTATAGACTTCAGAAATTTAAACAAAGCTTCATTAAAAGACAACTACCCTTTGCCCAAGATGGATCATATTTTGCAAAGGGTGGTGGGGTCTAAAATAATTTCTTTGCTGGATGGCTACTCAGGGTATAATCAAATCCTAGTCCACCCTGATGATCAATTAAATACAACTTTTACTACACCATGGGGCACTTTCATGTATGTGAAAATGCCTTTTGGTTTAATGAATGCTGGAGCAACCTTTCAGAGAGCCATGGACATAGCATTCTTCGAAGAATTAGGCTTCTTCATCATTATCTATCTTGATGATGTAACTGTGTTTTCAAAAACAGATGAAGAACACTTAGAACATTTGAGGAAAGTTTTCGAGAAGTGCAGAAGGTTTGGGATATCTTTGAACCCCAAGAAGACTTTATTTGGTCTCCAAGAAGGTAAGCTCCTTGGACACATCATTTCAGAAGAGGGCATAAAGATAGATCCCATGAGGATTGAGGCCATATTGCAAATCTCTCATCCTCGAAATATCAAAGAGTTGCAATCTTTCATAGGGAAGATTAACTTTTTGAGAAGGTTCATCCCCAACTTGGCTGAGCTCCTTAGAAATATCACAAACATGTTGAAAAAGGAGCAAGGGGTAAAATGGACCATGGAAGCAAAGACGTCCTTTGAGCTGGTGAAACAAGCTTTAACCAAAACACCGGTTCTCATAAGTCCTGATTTTTCGAAAGATTTTTATATCTTCTCATTTGCATCAGAACATACTATAGCTGCTGTCCTTTTACAGAAAAATCCACAAGGACAAGAGTAGCCCATTGCATTCTTTAGCAAGGCATTGAGGGATGCCCCTTTGAGGTATAACATTATGGAGAAACATGCTTTTGCTTTGGTAAAAGCTTTAAAAGACTTCAGGTTATACATCCTTCACTCACACATCATTGCCTTTGTCCCGAATTCGGTTGTAAAAGACATTCTAACCCAGGATCCAGATGGTAAGATAGGTAAGTGGATTGCTGTTATTCTTGAATATGATTTAGAGATTAAACCCACTAAGCTCATCAAAGGTCAGGGTCTAGCTAAATTAATGGCTGAATTAAATTGTGAAGTTCTTGATATTAATATGATTAATGCTTTGGACGACCAAGAAGAATTCTCAACTCCCATTGTTGAAGATCATTTTTCGAATTCTCCTTGGTATACTGATATTGTTTATGTTTTTCTTAACTTAAACACACCTCCTGGTTTATCCAAAACAAAGGCAAGATTCCTAAAGTTAAAAGCTATAAACTATTGCATTATTGATAAATGTCTTTATTGGAAGAATGCTAGTGGTCTATTGCTTAAATGTTTGCCTGAGTTTGATGCAAAAAATATTAAACAGGAATTCCATGAAGGAGAGTGTGGAGGCCATTTGTACTGGAAGTCAACAACCAACAAAATTTTGAGGGATGGTTTCTATTGGCCTACTCTTTTTCCTGATATACACAAAATGACAACCACTTGCCATAAATGCCAATTGTTCGAGGGCAAGAGAAAATTACTACCCCTTCCTCTGCATCCAATTACTGTTGAAGCCCCTTTTCAACAGTGGGGACTTGACTTCATAGGAGAAATCCACCCACCATCCTCTGCCCAACATAGATGGATCCTTACTGCCACAGACTACTTCACTAAGTGGATAGAAGCCATTCCATGTAGACAGGCCAATGACTCAGTTATCATTAAATTCATATAAACCAACATCCTCTCCAGATTTGGCTATCCTACCAAGATCATTACAAATAATGCAGCAGCATTCGCATCAAAGAGAATGGTAGAATTATGTCACAAGTACCAGATAACATTGGGGCACTCCACAGCCTATTACCCTCAAGGTAATGGACTTGCAGAGTCTTCCAACAAAAGCTTAGTGAACATAATAAAGAAACTGTTGGAAGGCAACAAGAAGTCTTGGCACACAAAGCTGATCCATGCACTTTGGGCTGACAGATTGACTTTGAAGAAATCCATTGGTATGTCACCCTTCCAGCTTGTGTATGGTACAGATGCAATTTTTCATAACAGCCTTGGTGTACCAGTTATGAAGTTAATTCAAGAGCTCCAAACTGAAGAAAATGACATAATCAGAAGAATAAATAAAACCATTCATCTTCAACAAACCAGGGAGGAAGTGTACAACAAAGCATTACAGAAGCAAGACAATATCAAGAGGATATTTGACAGAAGAACAAAGGCCAGCAATTTCAAGATTGGGGACAAAGTTTTAAAGTGGGACTCAAAGAGGGAAGACAAGGGAAAGCATGGTAAATTTGACAATCTATGGCTTGGTCCTTACTCCATTCATTCAGTTGCTGGGAACAATGCATTCTTCTTACAAGAGCTGAATGGAACAGAATTGTTTGGGGGTCCTGTCAATGGCCGGATGCTTAAGCATTATCTGTCTTAAATTATTTTATGTTTAAAGCCTTTTTACCTTTTTTCCACTGTGAATATTTCATCCACCATTGCATTTAAAGTTGTGAAAAATCAAAAAATACAAAAACAAAGAAAGAAAGAAAAGAGGGCAGAAATGAAAACAAGAAAGGCAAAGCCCCATGCCAAAAAAGAGAAATGAATCTGAAAGTGTGCAAGCTTAAATGCCACTCCTTGAAACACACTTCTAATTGGTCAAACTGCTTAATCTTGACTAATTAGCTTTCAATTTTCTGCTGATAGGGTGGCAAATTTGATTTGCCAAACTGTTTAATCTTGGCTTATCGGTAGACAGAGTAGGGTAGAAATTAAGGTTCAAACCAGCTCAAAATCTGAACCAAAGTTTCCAAAGAGGTGACTCAAAAACTGTTCTGTTTTTCTGAGTCATGAAAGAGAAGACCTGGTTCTAATTTTCTCAAAACTTGAACCAGACGAAAGGCAAAGAGAGCTCAAAGAAAAAGCAAGAACAGAGCTATGAAAATAAGAAAAGGCCATGATAAGAAACTTTCAGATCTTAAGCCTTCGATTTTGATTTTCAATTTTCTGCAAATAATAATCTATGTGCAAATTGTTCTTATGCCATAGATCATAGCAAGTCAAACAGTCCAATCTTGGCTTGACTATTTTTAAATTTATGTTGTAGAATTTAGAGAATGAAAGTTTGTTGGACTGTTTAATCCCAACAAACAGTAGAATAGGTAGAGAAACATCTGAGCTCAACTGTTTAATCTGAGTTCAGGGAGAAATAAGGAGTAGAAATAGATTAGATTTCCTGTTTTCAAAAGAATAAAATGTTGTGTAAAGAGTTTGCCAATCCAAGTGCACTATGATGAAGAAAAAATGTTAGATCAGTAGGATTGGGGTAGGTAGAAGTTGTATTGATGAAATTCATCTCTCTTTCATGACTGACATTATTTTGTCCAGAATGAAAGCAAGAGCAAGTGATGGGTCAGACACCAGTCAGCATCCCAGAGAAATCGAGTCTAAATTCTTGATGTCTTCAAGAAGACACCATCCCCAAGTGGAGCCACTGTTAGCCACCTATATTTTTCAATTATATCTGCTGGTGGCTAAATATTCTTGGCAGCCTTCAAGAAACAAATTCAGGCCTAAAATTGTTGGTACTTGAAGTCTGTTGGTAAGATTCTAAACTGCTGGTTGGTTCTACATACTCTTCCTCCTCTCTGCCTCTGATGTTCCATGAAAATCCTAATCGAATATTGCTGCATCCTCCTCCTTTTTCCTCCTTTCTCCATTTTACCTTCATCCTCAAATGCCTTTTCTTCATAAGAATCACTAAATCTGTATTATCCCTTATTCCTCCATTAATTTCTTTTTCCCACAGGTTAAAACCACTTTTTAACCTATAGGGACATCTTCTCTTTTTTAAAATCGGTTAAAAACCATAGAAAAACATACGTTTCTATCGTTAGGCTTTAGCCCCTCGGGCTAAGCAAACACTCTCATCCATATGTCCCCACTTGAGTATTGAGCTAAATCCTACGGAGGCGCTTAAAGCACTTGGAATTTATTTGTGCTAAACTTGTGAAAACCCTTGTAAAAACGCAAGTCGGGTTTATTTTATTTTTACGCAAAATCATGTTGAAACTCGGCCCCCGTCGATCTGTCCCAGAGATCAATGAGTACCAGAGCGATTCTTCACCTGGTGGACCCCCCCTTCTTCCCCCGCGTCCATTTCCAAAACCATGGTGTGGATCCCGCACCGTCTTCCCTTGAATAGCGGTTTTATCCCGTCGGCTAGCGATTCCACACGCTGACCGACACATGTTCGCCACTTCATTCCAAAACCGCCGTGCCATGTCTATTGCCCGCACATTAAATTTCGTCCCATGGCCCCGCAGCGGGATGCACCCCCGCCGTCGGATCTGGGTCCTCCCATCCGACGGTCCCTGATCGCCTTTTCCACTCACCCTTTAACGAACTCACCCGCCCGTTAAAATCTCCCTCGACGTGTTTGAAGGCCGATCCCCACCGTCGATCTCCGCAGATCGACGGCTCTCTTTTTTTCTCCCGATTTCGTCGCACGGTCCATCTTTTCCTCCGTTGACTGTTCAAAACACCCCCGACCGTTGATCGCCATACGATCAACGGCTCTGATCTCTCCTTTCTCCTGCACGCCTTCCGATGTAGTCTATCCATATAACGCAGGATTTTCTCATTTTTCTCGTATTTTGCAGGGAAAAGTCATTTGTTCTTGTTTTAAACAGGGTTCTCAGGCTTGGAGGGTGACGATCCTCTATGTCTCAATTTCTCTGTAGAAATCACCTACAAGGTCAGTTTTCACGTTTCATCGGTGTTTCTAACGGCATTGATGCCTTTTTCTTATCTGCACAGCCCTACATAGCAAAGAATACCGGAAAATCGATGCAGGGAAAGGATGTCCGATTTTGAGGACAGAATGAACCAGAGCAGCAGTTTTATGAATAAATTGGCGGGGATTACGGCTAAGACGGTTATCAAAAGCCTAATCCCCTGCTCAGAACACGGATTAAAGCAAAACCTAAAAGTGTTCCTCAGACAATTGCCTCCACCGCCATACTTTGAGGAAAATTGATTCCTCAACCACCACAGTGCCACCTATTGCCTCAGAAAGCTCAATCAGAGGATGAATTTATTGAACAAGATCATATATTATGCCTCGAAACAACCAAAGAAGTTATTACTGCACCAGATTTAATGACAGAATGTTTGCAGAGTAACCCTAACAGTACGCAGATCCTCAAAGGTCAACACAAGCTCTCGTCGAGCTTACTTTATCAGTGTAAACACATTAATGCAATGTAACACCTGTAGAATTTCTTCATCGAGCCTCCCGGGGTCGGGAAGACATTAATTCTGCATTGATTGTATTTGAGATCTTTTTATCAGATCTCACCTCCTCATCCTTCTATAAATACTCCAAAAGAAGATGAGTGAGGGGTTGGATTAGTTGGTTGTTTATGTAATTGCTGAAGTGCTGTAGCTATTTCTGACTGGAAACTCTTGACTGTAAATAGTGGTTTCATAGGCTCTTGGAGCTCTGCTTGTAACAGATAGGTTAGGTTGTGAAGAGAGGTGAATTAAAACATTGGATTTGAAGATTGTAACCGGTTTGAAGCAATCAATACAAGCTGATTTATGGGATCTTGGTCTATGCTGATGGTGATGTTATTCTCACTGTAACTTGTCATTTTAATTCTGTTTTCAATTTGTTTCATTTTCCACTGTAAAGAACAGTTTAAACAGTTTTAGAGTTTGCTGTACATCAGTGACCTTCTCTGGCTGAAAAATATTTATCCCAATGTTTTCTTCTAATTGTGTTATTTAGAAATGATTTAATTCAGTCTAAGCACAGAGATGCTGGCGTTCCCTCATCTTTTCGTCACTATTGAATGTTATTTTTAAATGTTACTTTCATGTATGTTGTGTAAGGAATGAATTGAGGAAATCAAATGTTAGCCCTAAGTCCCTTTCTTGTTAGATCAACTATTTGTCTGTTTCCCTTAGGATGTGTCAAATGCTGACTAGTTTCAAAGTACTTATCAGATCTTGGGCCATTCTGTGTTATCTTGGTGATTGTCTTGGAAGTAACTAAGTAAAGAAGAACTAGGATGAGGAGAAAGATGAGCCACAGCTAGTTTTATATCCAAAGGTTGCCTTCAAGTTTCCCTTCGTTTGTATCTGTGTTCTATCGGAAGTGTATCATGAGGTGGATAGTTTCAAAATACTTACCGAGATCCTAGTTTGCTTCTATGTTTTTCTTAAGTGCCTGGTCCAAGGCTGGCTAGTTTCAAAGTACTTACCAGATCCTGGGCTGCTCTTTGTTCTGCATCTGTTAATTCCCTTTCTTTTTGTATCACCCCATTCCATAAATCAAACTTTAAAGGGATCCTTAGGCCTAGATGACTTGCCCCATAGATTACTCTTGAACCTGGATGTTTCAATTAAATTCTCTTATGAATCCATAGCCCAATGGATTGAAAAATTGCCATCATCTTTCTTTATAATCAAAGCTTATTCTGTTTACTTGCAACTTCTCACCTTTGAACCTATTTGCATATAGATCTTTCCGCCTCAGACAACAACTATGTTCAACCATCCGAGAAAACCAAACAAAACCTTTGGCCTTCATAACTAGCCTAATATCATCACCCCAAACCACTCATCCAAAGACAATATCTATCTTTGTACATATTGGAAGATCCTCTGGGATCAGGAGGGCTGAATCCTAGAATCCCAAAGTTGGTTGAAATGATGTTAACTCTGTGATGGGACTTTGATCTTTCTTGTTACGAGGGAACCCTAGAGCAACAACACATTGAAGTTGGAAAATTTATAGGGAGACTTACTTGATGCCCCTGTAAATGGTCAGTTCCTCAAACCTTACTTCCAGTTTTGAACCAGGCCGAGAGAGCCTGATGTATTATACTATACATTAGTTATCTGCTTTCATCTTTGTTTTAATGATGTTTGTCGTGAAGAATCATGAAGAGAAAAATAAAAAGTGCAGAAGAGTGGTGTCTACATGAAGGTTTAACAAGTGGTCTGTGAAGTTCTCGACACACCCAAGGATGAACGTGCCGGCCCCCAGGTGGAGCCAATGTTGATTATATAGTTTACCTTTAACATTTTTATTCTTTGCCTTGAGTATCAAAGCATCAAATAACATTACTCGTGGTGAATATTTAAATGATGGCTAGATAGAAGCAACACTAAGCTAAGTCATGTGCCAAATAAATAAGCACATGTCTATAAGGGGGTGGAAAGACATAAAGGTTCCGAACATTAACCAAACAAATATATAAAAGGTATAAAGCAAAGAATGTTGAAACAAGGCCCGCCTTCACTTTATGTACGCTTGCAAGAAATTCCACATGTGCAATTCCGGGGGGGACACGGAGCAGAGGAGTGAGGTAGAGCCATACCCCCGCGGAAATTTGGTGACATGTCACGAGGGTCGACACGAGGCGAGGGTTATATGGGGAGTAAAGCACAGGTCTTAAAGCCGTCACGCTTTGTACTTCACGTTCCACGAAGATTATGTTTTGAGGACAGAGCTGTCTCCGCGGCGGAAAGGTAAGGTAAAGTTCTTAGGATATCTAGTACTGAGGCTCGTACCAATATTTAACCCGGAACGTGGTGTTTACCTACCTGAAGTCTAACACCCAATCCCTACATGCTGCGTGCTTCATTGTCAGTGTCCTTACGACGCTTATCCCACTTGCTTCACCATTCCGCCTTTTCTTAAGAACCTTCAATTCTATATAATGGTCCCCCATCTTTTACTGCAGTAAAAATTTCAGGTATTGGACTACGGTATAAACTAAAGTGGGAGCCCAGTGCCAGGTCCACCCAGTCACTGTCAGTACCCCCACGTCGCTTTCCCCAAAAAATTTCCTACTGCAGAAGTATTTCATCCCTCATATCCCCTTTGGTTTCCTTTTGTTTTTAAAAGTTTTCATATTAGTCATGGGAAAGGTCACCACTAAGAAGACAGAACCAAAGACTCCTAAGGTGAAACTAGAAATCCTCTAGGGTTTGAACCTTTCTTAGACCTGCAAGCCGAAATCTGTGACCCGCAATATCCATTTCCCATCAGCAGTATCAAACCTGAGCTTTTTAGGAGACATGTCGAAAATAGGGATAGATATCGGGTGGTTCTATCAGGTCTATACCATCAAATTACCCCTCCAGTTTATCTAGTGGTCGAGTTTATCTGCTGGCTCAAGGATTCCTACGAAAAACGTCGGGGCATGTTTCTCTCAGCTCAAGGGAACAAGATATTCACTCTTTCCCCTGATATTATCAGAAAAGCCCTTCGTTTTCCCACCAACGCAAACTACATCAGTTTTAGTGAAATTACTCTAACCCTTAGTTTGCAAAATTTCCATGGGAACAGCAGGGCAATTTCATTGCCTCCATAACCGACGACCATACCACATCCCTTCCTTTCGCAGAGCCTTTCCCTTTGAGTTTGTTCAAAGAATAAGTGCAGCCCATCCTTGTTCTCATCGTAGGTTTATTAGGTGTGGATGGTTTGGGGCAAACCTCCAAGGCATTTGTTGCTTTCTTATGGTTAATGTCTCAAACTGGGGTTGTTCTGGACATTCCTGGTTTCCTAGCCTCCACCATTCAGACCCAGTTCCAAGAAATCTTAGAAATAGGTCGCTTTCGCTTTTGCTCTATGGTTTTATACCTCTTCCTTTATCAACATGCTGACAAATTTGAGGGTTTGGGTTTAGATAAGGTGTACAAGGTAAATTCTCAGCCCAGACCAATTTTCGACTGGATCTTTGCAACACATCAATTACCAAAAAGGGTGGGCTATTCCAGGTTTCTAAACGAGTTCATGCCTATTGACTACACTATCATCCACAACTCTCCTTCAACTAGGGTTTTCCTGAGATGAAGAGATGGTTACAGTATAGTCAAGCCCAAAGTACTGGGGATTGGTACCTCCTTGATAACTACACCCAAATCCAAGTTTATGGAGCTGAAGTTCCCCCCTATTAGTTGCCTGTGTTCCCTGCTCGATGGATTTATGCTTTGGAGTACATTCAGTAGACCCTGAAATATGACCAACTCCACTTCCTCCCTGCAAAAAATGGGTTTATCCTTAAACTTCCCATTACCATTGGCCCCTTTGTTGTCAATTCAAGGCACGCTCTCCCTATCATTGAGAAGCTGCTTCAAGACATGGATTTGAGACAAGGGAAGGTTTGGCCCTACGATCTGATGGGCATCATCTCTAACAGAAGGAGAAGGAACAAATCGACTCCTTATGTGCATGAAACGAGACCTTTCATAGAATGGACGGCTAATCTTGAAAATTGGCCTTTGCTTTCGCAGATGGAGATAGATTCATCTGCGACAAGGGAAAAGGCAGAGGCAGCTTCAGGAAGAGAAGCTGGTAAAGGTCAAGAAGTGGAGGAGGCAGGTACATCAGGAGCATGTTATCCCCCTCATAAAAGGCAGAAATAGTGACCAGTGAAGCAGAAGTTATTGGGGAAGAATAGTTGCTTTGAACAGGAAATACCATATGAGAAACCCGATAAGAGAAAGATAGGGATCAAGGTGTTACGAGATAGTGTTACATCTTCCAATTACTCAAAGGTCTCACAGGCTATCACAACTGACACTTCCCAGGTCACAACCGAAATAAGCCTGAAAGCCAGAGCCATCAGAGATAAGTACTGGGCGGAGCTAGAAGGATTCGTTGAGAAATACCACACCAGAATTTCAGCCTCAATGAACCTGGACACTAAAAATTTAGTGATGGCCATGGCCGAGGCCATTCTAGACCCAGATGCCGGTACTACCAGTTACAGAGTGCTAGAGTATGCGGTCAACATGTCAAAAGTGTCGACAATTGATAAATACAACATATTTCAGGTTTTCGGTGATATGCTAAAGGATGAGGTGATGCGGCTTACAATCACTTTGAAGAAGTTGGAGAACAAGCATGCCCAAGTGAAGGATAATTTTAGAAAATAAAAGGTAAATTCCCGTGCCCTCATGAATCAAATACGTTCTCTCCAGGATTTGATTAAAGGAAAAGAGACCGGTGAAGCCAACCCACAACGTCACCTCATCGAGGAATTGCAGAAGGAAGTTGCATCCCTGAAAGGAAAAATTAGCATACTGGCCTCCCATCATGTAAAAATAGCTGAGTTAGCCCAGGCTAAAAAAGATAGAGCAGACTTGGTTGATTCTCTTGCAAAAGAGAAGGAAGAAAAATAAAAGATAACATAAGAGATGGCTGTTCTTTAGGGCAGGCTAAAAAAATTATAGACAACTTGGGATACACATATGTGTGCACCACCACCAGCCCCACCGGAGACTAGTTCGCTGTCCAAACTGCTGACTACAACAGTGGCTACAAATGATGCATTGGAGAAACAAGTCTCTACGGCGAGACTAAGAATCAGTGAGCTGGAAGCTCTCTTGGCTGAGAACTCCAAAAGAATCGAGGCCATGTGGAATGAAGTCGAGCAGGGAAAGAAGGAGAAAGCAGACCAGAAGAAGACCATCAACGAACTCAATAATCGCCTGAAAGGTAATATCACCCTCATGGAAGCCAGACGAATAATTTGGGCAGAAATTATCACGGAGGTGAAAGGGCATTGGGAATTTCTAAAGGTCATTAAGGAAGTAAATTCGTCCATGCTTTATCTCAGAAGAAAGCTTCATGAGGGGAATACTGATACATCCAGCAGAGCATAGCACACAAAGAGTTATATCTCTTTCTTGAAAGGGTTGAGGCTTGAAGACTTGGAGAAACATGGTATAATGAGCAGGTTCAAGGAAGCCGTTGAATGTCAAAAAATAATTGATAAGGAGTATGCTCGCAGTATAGCTTCAAGAACCTTGGAGAACGTGGCAGTCAATTTAGAATGGTTTGAAATGATTTGGGCCGAGATCACAGTTGCCGAGCTTCCATCATGCTGGGGTCCTACCCCTACCGTGTTACAGCCATTACCAACATATGAGGCACGTCTCAAGGAGGATATGAACCAGACGGATGTACTTTTAGATAAATCCACTCGGCTGAAATTCAAGACTATAGTTTCAGCACTCCGCCAGGAATTTTCCCTCCTGCACCTGGTGAAGCACAAAATTCCTGCTGATGCAAATTTCGATGATCTCATTGAAGCTTATATCAGAGTGGAAGGTTTCGCGTCAATGCCTGAACTTGTAGCAAAAAGTTAGCAAAGGTGCACCAAGTATGCCAGCCTATTAGCTAGCTCATCAGCAAATGTCTCGCCACCTGTGTCAGCAACCGCATCAACTCCGTCGCACCAGTGAATGTTGTTAATTCATGATTCAGCTCTAGTGGCCTTTACTTTTACTTTGCTTTGTTACTTTTAAATTTCGAGTGGAATTCACATTTCACTCCTGCATTTTACTTCTTGTTAAAGACAATTTTTAAATATTTTGTTTTGAAATGGCCATGATCCTAACTGTAAATGATGAGATGCTCCATCTCTCATCATGAATTTTGGTTATTTTTGGTTAAGACTTCAAACTGATTACTAGCACGCGAGGAATATATTTTTCCCAAAAATATCTTCCCGCTCATGTTTCTGAGGGTTCTATATAAGCAGCAACCAAATAGGAAAAAGGGTTCCAGATTTTCTGAAGAATATGCTATGAAATAATTTTGTATGCATTTTGTCGAAACTTTAATATAAATGCGAAGAGCCCGTTGGGTCTCAGTGATGAGGAGTTCCATCTTAAATGAGGATTCTGGTATTTGTGCTTTACAGTCTGTAACTCTTCCTTATGTGTTATAGCTTAACTGTTCATTTCATTATATCCATTTCTCTTGTATCATGTTTTGGTAGCTCACTGGTTCTGGTATGAATTTATCATAGTTGATACTTATGCTAAAACCTGTCTAGCACTTTAAATATGGCTCAGTCATGATATGCTATTTCATTTTCCACTTCAACCGTACTTCTTCTATATTAGCTGCTATGGGATGTTATTTTTAAAGGTTATTGTCATGTATGGATTCTTATTATCATAAGCCCATTACATGTTGATATTTGTTTCTGGATTTCTGTTGAGCCCCAACGATGTCCTTCTCTTTCACCAAATTTCACTTCAATTCCTTTGTCCTTTATCAGTTGCAGGCTTGAAAGATCAATAGGATTAATTAAAGTCACTTTAGGAATGCATATAATGACTGACTTGCTATATTTTCGTGGTTTTGTTGTTGTAGTAGTTTTTGACTAGACTCAGCTACAAAATGCAGTCATTCTGTAGCTAGTCGCCTATTCCGCAGCTATCTTCATGTTCACCCAGGTTATAGGTGTCACTTAAAGGAAAAATTCATATGATTGAATTCCACAACACTCCTAAATCATTATTTGCTCTCTACGAAGTCCGAGCAAAAACCTACAAGTGGTTATGCACGTGGAAGAAATCAAAACTAAGAGGTAGACTTCTACCAGGACAAGAACTCTACACATGTCTTCAGCAAAAGTATGAGGCTTCCACAAGAGTTCTAATTTGATTTTAACTGGGAAAGACACTTATCCCTATTTCTTCTCAAGGGTATTTATGTATTTCTTTTATAAGAATGACTCGGGAGACCGAGAGACAATTAGCTAGATTGATGTTTTGTGGTTAGATCTCAAAATTCCGTAATACTTTGTTTCTGAAGTATTTTTCCTTTAATGAAAAGAAGTCCAACTTCATTGCATGATCTGAGGCAATCTTGAGGAGATTTGTATGCTAATCCCGTCTGCTCAATTTAGTGTTCCTAAATTGATGTCATAAATTGTCAACCAGGGCTAGTAAACTGTTGAAGTGAAGTGCAATATATGTGCTTGGGTATTTGCTGCCTACTTTGTTGTGTTCAGTGTTTTTCTAGTGTTTTGGTTTTGTGTTTTTATGCTAAGAGGAAAGGAACTAAGTGTTTAACAAAGAGAATTTATTGGTCACACTAAAACAGAGCAAAGGCTATTCTAAACTATGTATGGCACCTAAGAATAGAGAATGCAAAACTTGACAAGAAAAAATAACTCATAACATGAACTCAGTCCAATTCATTCATTAGAATTATGTTGGAATAGCTTGAGAAAAGGATAAGCTTATTGCAATGAGGTTCTTCTAAGTAAACAACAACTTACAATATCACAAAAATCTCATCCATGGTCAGAAATTTGTTGGAACACAATTGGAAAATATTATCTATAGCATAGTGAGGAGCCCTACTCTAAATTAACTTATGAAACTGAAATTAATCCATTCTGCAACTCAAATTGTCACTACTAAGCCTCATTCGAGAGTTAGAAATATTTTGGAATATTTTTGGAAAAAGGCTATTTGTAAAATTATAAGAAATTGCAGAACAATCAAGGCCTCAAACTGATATCACTAATTCCTGTCCATATGATGATGTGTTGGAAGAGATTAATAACAAGAGTAGTTTGTAAATAATGAAGGCCTTGAAGTCTAATGGAACAGAACTAAAATACAACTAATTAATAAAACTTAAAATACATTAAACATAACTGAACTAGAATGCAATCAATCAAACTTGAAATACAATGAACAGAACTTAACTAAAGTGAAATTAACCTCCGGAGTATTACAGTTGAACTAAAATGCAACTAATCTCTAAAATATTACAGCTATCTCTCATTCAGTGTCAGTAATATTTTGGAACAATTCATAAGAATAAGACTGGCTGTAACATTCGATGTAAGTTAGCATAAAACATGGAGTTCAAAAATTTGCTTGAATTAGGAATGAAACAGAGCTAAAGTTACTTATCTAAACAATATGCACAGAGCTTCTCGCGCAGTAGGGGCCCTCTACCATTGGATTAGCATACAAATCTCCTCAAGATTGCCTCAGATCATGCAATGAAGTTGTAATTCTTTTCATTAAAGGAAAAATACTTCAGAAACAGAGTATTACGGATTTTTGAGATCTAACCACAAAACATCAATCTAGCTAACTGTCTCTCGGTCTCCTGAGTCATTCTTATAAAAGAAATACATAACTACCCTTGAGAAGAAATAGGGATAAGTGTCTTTCCCAATTAAAATCAAATTAGAACTCTTGTGGAAGCCTCGTACTTTTGCTGAAGACATGTGTAGAGTTCTTGTCCCGGTAGAAGTATACCTCTTAGTTTTGATTTCTTCCACGTGCATAACCACCTGTAGGTTTTTTCTCAGAATTCGTAGAGAGCAAATAATGATGTAGGAGTGTTGTGGAATTCAATCATATGATTTTTTCCTTTAAGTTACACCTGTAACCTGGGTGAACATGAAGATAGCTGCGGAATAGGCGACTAGCTACAGAATGACTGCATTCTGTAGCTGAGTCTAGTAAAAAACTACTACAACAACAAAACCATGAAAATATAGCAAGTCAGTCATTATATGCATTCCTAAAGTTACTTTAATTAATCCTATTGATCTTTTAAGCCTGCAACTGATAAAGGACAAAGAAATTGAATTGAAATTTGGTGAAAGAGAAGGACATATTTGGGGCCTAGTTAAAATCCTAATTGAACATCATTTGAGGAAAGTGGGAGACAATTGGGATGAGTTCCTAGTGAGGAATCACTTTGAAGAAGCCAAGGACTCCATCCGAAGGCAAACTTGCAAGAAGAAGCAGGAGAAGGAAAATTTCCAAATCTGTTGGTAAATCCATACAAGAGGACAGTGAGGAGATTATCTCTGAAAAACTGGCTGAAATAAAGAAACAACTTAAAAAGGAGAAGATAATAAGAAAGTATGCCAAGGAGAGAGGTGAGGGACCATCTAAACTAAGACGAAGCCATAGGCTTAGAGGCATATTAAAGAAGACAGGAGTTAAGCAAACATGCATCATAAAAATTGAAGATGAAGAGACACCAGCTGATAAATCTCCTGAATACTGGTACGAAGAGGATCTTGATGAAGAAACTCCGGAGATAGACCTAGCACAACAAAAAATCTATAATTATGTTGAGACATTAGAAAGGAGAGCCTCAGAAAGTAGAAGAAGAACTCCTAGCCCACCAGGATTTGCAATTGAAGTACTAAGAAGAGATAAATATGAACTAGAAGTACTTAATAGGCACATAAAAAATGAAAATGAAATTCTCAGGGAACAAGTCAAGATGAAGAGTAACATGAACACAAATATCTCTCTGCAAATGGAAAAACTGTACAAGGCTAATGAGAAGCTGAAAAAGAAAAACAAAAATTTAAGTAGGGCACTTATAAACCTGAGATTTAAATTATTCATAAGGAAGCCTAGGAGGTCATTGAACATCAGGAAAAGCAGAAAAAGGAAGTTGGATGTCCTAGCAGAAGTTTCAAAATACATGGATTAATTGCATGAGGACATGCAAAAGCTTTTCAGTGGGGGTATGTTGAGCCCCAAAGATGTCCTTCTCTTTCACCAAATTTCAATTCAATTCCTTTGTCCTTTATCAGTTGCAGGCTTAAAAGATCAATAGGATTAATTAAAGTCACTTTAGGAATACATATAATGACTGACTTGCTATATTTTCGTGGTTTTGTTGTTGTAGTAGTTTTTGACTAGACTCAGCTACAAAATGCAGTCATTCTGTAGCTAGTCGCCTATTCCGCAGCTATCTTCATGTTCACACAGGTTACAGGTGTCACTTAAAGGAAAAATGCATATGATTGAATTCTAAAACACTCCTACATCATTATTTGCTCTCTATGAATTCTGAGCAAAAACCTACAGGTGGTTATGCACGTGAAAGAAATAAAAACTAAGAGGTAGACTTCTACCGGGACAAGAACTCTACACATGTCTTCAGCAAAAGTACGAGGCTTCCACAAGAGTTATAATTTGATTTTAATTGGGAAAGACACTTATCCCTATTTATTCTCAAGGGTAGTTATGTATTTCTTTTATAAGAGTGACTCGGGAGACCGAGAGACAGTTAGCTAGATTGATGTTTTGTGGTTAGATCTCAAAAATCCGTAATACTCTGTTTCTGAAGTATTTTTCCTTTAATGAAAAGAAGTCCAACTTCATTGCATGATCTGAGGCAATCTTGAGGAGTTTTGTATGCTAATCCGGTGGTAGAGGGCCCCTACTGCGCGAGAAGCTCTGTGCATATTGTTTAGATAAGTAACTTTAGCTCTGTTTCATTCCTAATTCAAGCAGTTTTTTGAACTCCATGTTTTATGCTAACTTACATCGAATGTTACAGCCAATCTTATTCTTATGAATTGTTCCAAAATATTACTAACACTGAATGAGAGATAGCCGTAATATTTTAGAGATTAGTTGCATTTTAGTTCAACTGTAATACTCCGGAGGATAATTTCACTTTAGTTAAGTTCTGTTCACTGTATTTCAAGTTTGATTGATTGCATTCTAGTTCAATTATGTTTAATGTATTTTAAGTTTTATTAATTAGTTGTATTCTAGTTCTGTTCCATTAGACTTCAAGATATTCATTATTTACAAACTACTCTTGTTATTAATCTCTTCCAACACATCATCATATGGACAAGAACTAGTGATATCAGTTTGAGGCCTTGACTGTTCTGCAATTTCTTATAATTTTACAAATAGCCTTTTTCGAAAACTATTCCAAAATATTTCTAACTCTCGAATGAGGCTTAGTAGTGACAATTTGAGTTGTAGAATGGATTAATTTCAGTGTCATAAGTTAATTTAGAGTAGGGTTCCTTACCATGCTACAGATAATCTTTTCCAATTATGTTCCAACAAATTTCTAACCATGGATGAGATTTTTGTGATATTGTAAGTTGTTGTTTACTTAGAAGAACCTCATTGCATTAAGCTTATCCTTTTCTCAAGCTATTCCAACATAATTCTAATGAATGAATTGGACTGAGTTCATGTTATGAGTTATTTTTCTTGTCAAGTTTTGCATTCTCTATTCTTAGGTGCCATACATAGTTTAGAATAGCCTTTGCTCTGTTTTAGTGTGACCAATAACTTCTCTTTGTTAAACACTTAGTTCCTTTCCTCTTAGCATAAAAACACAAAATCAAAACACTAGAAAAACACTAAACACAACGAAGTAGGAAGCAGATACCTAGGCACATATAGTGCACTTCACTTCAACGGTTTACTAGCCCTGGTTGACAATTTATGACATCAATTTAGGAACACTAACTTGAGCAGAAAATTTCATCTTAGTGACAGTTAGTATTCTCTCTATATTTCATACACAGCAAATACCTTCTGATTTTTCATCTCTGTGAAGTATTTTAGAATCTAGCCCTCCTTATAGAAAGCTGTCTTTGAAATGTCTGATTCATTTATATTGGGAATTCACACTTTGCCTCTGCAGTATCGATTTCTTTGTGCTGAATTTCTGAGTATTCTGGTTCCATCCAAATTGTACTTTCCTGTTTACCTAAAATAGCACAAGATCCTTGTTATGATAATTCTCCATGTTATATCATATGCTCCTTGTTATATAAGATGTCCTAGGCACTGGTATTTCACAACTCAATGCTGTCTCTAGGGTTAACAACAACACACATATTGTTCAGACAAATTTCCCCTGAAAAACCCAATGCAGGAAAACCGAAGCAATAGCTCTAGAGGGTTTTATTATTATGTAGAATCTGAATACAGTTATATAGGCACTATAAATAGTATGCCTTATAGATAAATTACACGACTATTGTGCCTTTCACTTGAAGACATAAAATATGGCCGATCCAACCCTCTCGGGGGAATTATGAATTCGAGCCCTTTCTGGCCCACTAGAACCCTTAGCGCTGCCTTTGCAGCCCCTACTAGCCAGTGTCCCCACTGCTTCATCCTCACTAGTGCTACACTATCTCTGCGCTGGCCTGGCTGGGCCTGTGTCACCCTAGTTGGTGTTGCGCCGCCCCTGCGTTGTGCTTGTTGCGTCTGCGTCACCCTGGCTGGGCTTACACAGTCTCTGCATAGTCCTCTGCATGGTGCTGGCTAAACTGCGTCCTATTGGATAGCTTTGCGTTGTCTGGTACAAGCTTCCTCTTCACTGTTGTATTCTCGGCCTCAGATCAGACCATCCCTTGCTGATCTCTGCCCCTCACTGCACTGAAAACTCACTTTGAATTCCTCAACAAACCTCACCCCATAAATTTGACTTAGCTTCAGTGCTATGATTGTGTGTGTGTTCTCCAACTAACCCCAAGCCCTTCCTTTGTAATTTTCTCATTTTCAAACCAACGACCGTGATATAATCTCCAATCAACAACTCAGATTAAAAGACTACATGATCCATGTCACTTAGAACATTTCATCACATGTGTTAATTAATTCAATTTAAATTTTCTATTTCCTTAAGTTAGACTTAGGGTCATCATTAAAAAATTAATTATTTGAATAACTCATACACTAGATGAAATTTCTCCAAATTATTTCTAGGTCTTGGAGATCTCGTGTGTCTTAGGCCCTCCACAAAATTTCAGAGCTAGAGCACACACGATGCTACCCCAAAATATCATCGTCCAAGATTAAAAGATAATTGATGGCCCAGATTAATTCTCGGTCGATCCATGTGAGTTTATAGATGATTCTCACCTTATCTCAATTAATAATGATTAATTAACCATATTACCTAAGTTTAGACTTAGGAAATATTTAAAATTTTTTTAATATATAATTGAGACACTTCTAGGTGGAATTTCCAAAAACGATTTGTGGTTTTTGGAGAACTCGTGCATTCTAGCCTCTCCACAAAATTTCACGGCTAGAACACATCGATGCTACAAAAAATAAAACTCCCTCTTAGCGAGGAATGTGTTCTACTATTGAACCTCCTGAACACCACCCTATCTCTGCACCATCTCCTGTCACACTATTTAAGTCTAGTTTTTGTTTCCCACCAACCACTGCACAACTCTAATATGCACTGCATTTGTGCTGTTGCTAACCCTATTGAACTGCTGCCAACATTGCATCTGCACTGCAAAACCCTCTCATCCATTGTTGCTGCAATTGCAACATATGCAACTAAGAATTACTCAAAGTAACTTGTCCCTACTACTGAAATGAGTTTTCCACCACACCCATTTTTTCCCTGAAATGGACGAATTTTTCTCTCCATAGAGATTTCATGAGTATGTCTGCCACTTTCTCTCCTGTGGGAACATATTATAGCTAGACTGCCCTACGTTGTACGCAGTCTCTGATGAAATGGAATCTAATATCTATGTGCTTCTACCTATGATGAAACATTGGATTCTCATAGATATTTATGCAACTATGATTATCATAGTAGACGTTGGTTGCTCCCATCCTCTTCCTGAACAAGCTCACAAGAAAATTCTTAAGCCATATAGCTTCACATGTAGTTGTGATGGCTACCATATATTTTTCTTCTGCTGAGCTCAATGCTACTAACTTCTGCTTCCTGCTACACCAAGAAACCATCCTTGACACAACACTGAAGCAATACCTGGAGGTACTTTTCCTATCCACTGAACTGCCTGCCCAGTCTGCATCTATGAATCCACATAGTCTCATGTCATTCCCTAGGGTTTACCTCAAACCATACCCGATTGTGCCACGAACGTACCTCAGAATGTGCTTCATTGCTTCCCAATGTACCCTCTTCGCCTCTACAATGAACTGACTTAGGGTATTTACTGCAAAGCAAATGTATGGTCTAGTGTTGACCAGATACATGAGAGACCCAATGAGCTATCTAAACAATGTGGGGGCGACTTCCTTGTCTCTTGATGCATCTATACTCTTCCAATTTTTTATCATGGTTATAGCCATGGGTCTTCAATATTGCATTGTGAACCACTTCATAATATTTGTAGTGTATCTTCCTTGTCCAAAGAAGATTTCCCCATTCTTCTGCCACACTCTCAATCCTAGAAAATAGTGCATCAACCCCAGATCCTTCATGTAATTTTGTTTCCAGGTTCTTCTTGAAGTCTTCCGTGAGCCTTGATGATTCTGTCAGAAATAGATCATCCACATATAGAACTAGAATGAGTGGCTCACCTTCTATCATTAAATAGTAGAGATTGGGATCTACATCACTCTTGACAAATCCCAACTACTGCAAGTAACTTTCAATTCGACCATATTAGGCCCTAGGAGCCTATTTGAGCCCATTTAGAGCTTTATTCAATCTTCACACATGAGTGTGTCTCTCATTAGTTTTGAAGCCCTCTGGTTGTTTGATGTAGAACTCTTCTGCTATCTCCCCGTTCAAGAATGAACACTATTACCGTTCAAATAGGTAACCTGACCTCAAAACGAGAACTCTAGCCCAAAAAGACTAAAAAAACACGAAAAAACACCCCAAAAACAAAAAGTGTGTATTCCAGAACGCACTTTGTTTTTTTTGAAGGTCAAATTTCAACACTTTATAAAATTATGGTAAAAACAAAATTGTTTCTTGAAAAAAGGATTGAAAAAACACCCTCAAAACAAAACAAGTTGATGCTGGAATAACAAAAAAAAAATTGTGTCATACTTTTGGCATTTTTAAAAATAGAAATAGCATTTTTTAATTTTTAAAATTCAAACGTTAAAAAAAAACCTAAAATTTAAGACAAAAAAATAAATTTAAAAAATAAAAACATTTAAAAGCTTAAAATTTAAAAATATATGAAGATAAAAAAAATAAAAATAAAAACAAAATAAAAATTTTAATTCAAACATAAAAAAACCTAAAATTTAAGGGAGGAAAAAAGATTTAAGATTAAAATTTAAAAAATATAGAAATTAAAAAATAAAAATAAAAACAAAATAAAAATATTAAATTAAAAAAAAAACAAGTTAAAAAAAGAAGGAAATTATAAAAAATAAAATATAGAAATTAAATTTAAAAAAGAAAAAGAAAATGCTTATTAAATTAAAAAAAAAAAAATTTAAACAAAAAATTAAATTTAAGGAAATATATTAAATTAAAAAAAAAGAGAGTAAAAAAATGAAAAATTAATTAAAAATAAAAAATAAAAATAAAATACAATGAAAATATTAAATTTAAAACAATATATATTAAAAAAACAAATAAACTATAAAAAAATAAATTAAATTTAATTATAAAAAATAAAATATATATATAACATACCAAATATGTATATATCGTGATTTTATTAAATTAAAAAAAAGAAGTTAATATTAAAATAACAAATTAAATTTAAAAACAAAAATTAAATTTTAAAAATAAATGAATAAACAAATAAATTTTGAAAGAAAAAAATAAATTTTAAATATAAAAGAAAAAAACATTGTTATGAAAACTTTAAAAACTTTAAAAATTAATTAAAAAATTGAAAATTGAAAAAAAATAAATATTAAAATAAAAAAAAATAATTTAAAAAAATTAAGTTTAATTAAAAAAATATCTAATTTTAAATACACAATTTTAATTGAAATAAAAAAATATCTAATTTTTATGTAATTAACAAAAAAATAATAATAAAAAAGTAAAACATTTAAAAAACAATATTAAATCCAAATAAATTAAAAAAAAATACAAAATTTATTAAATTTTATAAAATTATATTAAAAAACTAAACTTAAAACTTAATAATAAAGAAAATCATGAATTTTTTATTATAAAAAAATTCAATTAATTAAAAAAAAAATGCAAAATTTAATAAAAATTATTAACCCAAAAAAAAAAAAATTTAAATAAAAAAATTAAATTAAAAAAAAAACAAATAAAAAAACAAAACAATTTTTTTTTTCTTTTAATAAAATTAAATTAAAAAATTAAAAAAAAACGCACAGGCCGTGGGGGCGTGGGCTGCGTCACGCAGCGCCGCCATCGGGGCGCCATTGCGTTGTACGTACTGCTTCTCGGTTTAGGTCGATTCTTGTGACCGGCCGTTGATCTGAGGTTGTGAGGCAGTTGTTGCTTTACACAAATGTCATTGGTACCACCACTCAAACTTCTCGTTTTTTTTAATTTTTAATTTTTAATTTTTTTTAATTGATTTTTTATTTATTTATTTATTTTATTTTAATTTAATTTAATTTAATTAATTAATTTATTTTTTAATTTAATTTTTTTTTTTAAATAAAATTTGTTTTGTATTTTTTTTTTTTAATTATATATATATATATATATTTATTTATTTATTTGATTTGATTTTTATTTTTTATTTTTAATTTTTAATTTTTAATATATTTTTTTTTTAATTTGATTTTTTAATTTTTTTTTTTTAATTTCAAAAGATTTAAATTATTATTATTATTATTTTTTTAATTTTAAATTCAATTTGTTTAATTTTTTTATTTTTATTTATTTTTATTTTTATTTTTATTTTTATTATAGATTAAAATCTATAAATTGTTTTATTAAAAAAAAAAAACACTAAATTTATGTATATTTGTTTTTTAATTATTTGCACGTGGTTTTTTTCGTTTTTTGTTTTTGTTTTTTAATGATAGTTTTTTTTAAATTAATTTTAATTTTCTTTTTCAATTCTAATTGTTTTTTTTTTTAATTTGTTTTTTTTTTGTTAATTTTAAAATTTGTATTTTTTTTTCTGATTATTATTATTATTTTTAATTTAATTTTTTTTTTTTTATTTAATTTTTTTATTTAAATTTTAATTTTGTAATTTTAATTAATTTTAATATATATATATATATATATGTTTTTTTTAATAAGTTAGAAAAAAATGTTTTTGATGGTTTTTTTTATATTATTTTTTTGGTCAATTTTTGTTTTTTTTTGTTTTTAATAAATTATGTGTTTTTTTTTTTCAAAATTTGTCATTTCCTTTGATATAATTTTCAAATATTTTTGTTTTATTTATTTATTTTTCTTTAAATTTTTTATTTTTACGAGCTATTTTTGTTTTTTTTTACATTTTTATTGTTTTTATATATATTTTTTTATCTAAGTTTTGTGTTTTATTACGAACATGAAAATCACCACTCTAAAAAAAAAAGGTTGATGCAGCATCAATACGTTTCAAAATTAGCATGAAAATCACCGCTCTAAAAAAAAAAAGTTGATGTTGCATCAATACATTTCAAAATTAGCATGAAAATCACTAACATTTTAAAACAAATATTCATACTTCATAAATAAAAATATTAGAGTGTCAAAAATGTGCACAAAAAAAAAATGGTGATTCTGCATCACCACTTTTCAAAATCTGGTGCTTTTTATGCTACCAAAAAAAAGTAGGTAACATTGCGGTTACCTATTTCATCGGTAACATTGTTAATGTTGTCTTGATGTCCATCTGGTGAATCTCCCATCCCATATGAGTTGCAAGGGATATAACCAATCTAATATATGTGTACCTGTAAACTGGGACGAAGGTCTCCTCGTAATCTATTCCTTCTTTTTGTGCATACCCATTTTCTATAAACCTAGCCTTGTATTTCTCTACACTGCCATCTGCAGTGTACTTGATATTGTAGATCCATCTAGAACCTACAATTGATATGTCTTCTGGTCTCGATACTACCTCCAAAACATCATTTGTCATGATAGAATTTTACTCTTCTACCATGGCATCCACCCACACCTCATATATTTCAGTTCCTGAAAGTTGGAAGGTTCTAAAACCTAAGCTACCAAAGCTTGATATCTGTCAGGTTTTCTATGCTGCCTTTTGTCCATCCTAGGAGTTTTGATAAACTCCTCTGCATCTCTCAATGTCTAAAGAACTTATCTATTGGCTCTTCCACTTGTGGTGGGAGGTTCAACCAGCTTCTCTTCCTATCCCCGCTACTATGTCTGTTGCGAACTTCTCGGATATCCTACTCGTGAAGAGATACTGATATTAGTCACTATACTTGATCCCTATGATTTTCCTCCTGATGGTCCCACTGGTTTCCCCTGCTGTTGGACTAACGGAACTTCTTTTGACTGGTTCTGATATCCTATAGGAATTTCTCGAGATCTCTTGAAAGCTCGGTCCTCCATGAAATTTACGTCTCGTATTACTAAAATATACCTACTACTAGGAATTTAGATCCAGTATGTCTTTGAGGTCTTGTTATATTCGACGAGAGACCCCTTCTCTGCAATCTGATCCAACTTGCTACGTTTTCATCTGGCACTTGGCAGTAAGCCACACTCCCAAAAATCCTAAAATGACTTACTTTAGACTTATTCCTTGTGAAGATTCCTTTTGGAATTTTCTCCCCCAATGATCAATGAGGAGTTCTATTTTGAATATACATTGTTGTGTTATATGATTCTGCCCATAAAAATCTCTACAAATACTAATCATATAACATGGCCTTTTTAGCTCCAATAATACTTTTGTTCTTCTGCTCTGCTACCCCATTATGCTGAGGGTTATATGGAGTTGTCCACTCTCTTTTGATGTCTTCCTTAGCACAAAATTCTGTGAAGTTTTTATTAATATATTCTCCACCATTATCTGAGCGAAGTACATGATCTTTCTCCTTGTTGCATTCTCTATGTGAGATTTAGACTCTTTGATCAGATAAAAGGCATCGTATTTGGTCTTTAAGAAATAGATCCAGGTCTTTCTGAAATGGTCATCAATAAAGGTTACAAAGTATTTTCCACCACTAAGAGCTCTAGTGAATTTCGGTCCACAAATATCTGAGTGTATAAGTCCCAACACACCATCTTCTTTGTTGTCACTTCTAGTAAACGTTGTATTTGCATACTTCCCAGGTACACATCCTCTTCTCACATCGTCTTTCTCTGTATTAAGATATGGAACCCATGTTACAGTTTCTATGAGCATCTTGTGTGCTCCACGATGTATATGTCCCATCCTCCTATGCCATAAATCGTTCATCTCCTTCCCACTGCTACTGTCACTACCTATTAGTGACATTGGAGAGTTGAGTTGAAACCAGTGCAACGTATTGCTTCAAGATCCAATTTGTTTCACCTTCTTTCAACTTGAGTGCTTGACATACAATTTCTTCCCCACAAAGTGGAGATCATACCCCTTATCCTACATCTAGGATACTGAAATCAAGTTCATAACCAATCTTGGAACATGCAATACGTTTGTAGAGCTGATGCTGGCCCTTGACTCCCTCTAAAAATATATGGTGCCTCTTCCTACTAGAGTACATTTTGTTATGTTTCCCATAGTAATATGGAAATCCATTTTCTCCTCCTTGTAGCTATAGAAATATTATTTAAATCATGTCATATGAGATGATGCTCCACTATATATATACCAAACACTAGGTGAATTTGATCCTGATAAGAAAGAAAATTCTTCCTCCAACCTGGAATATAAGTCTGAAGCTTCCTGACTGTTAATTATGTCCATGGTGCTATTTATCTTTCCTCCTGACGTTGATTATGCTCTAGCAAAATGCTGCAAAAATTACTGCGTCCAGTTAGAGATCTTCTCTACAAATAAATATTGGTTGTTCCCTCTCCCTCTAGAATTTATCGATCTAGAGAAATCAAGTTTGTCCATCTCTCTCTCAGAAAAACTGATTTTCCTAAATAAATACGACCTCTTGTCCAAGGAACTACGTAGCCCTCTAAGGTTTTGATCTGCTGCTCACACTGAATAACGAAAATACTTCTATATTAGTTACTGAGCTCTCTGAATGATCATAATTTCTTTGATACCATGTGAAAATTTCATCTATTGTAGCAACTAGAAAATATTCTTCTAACTATAAATTTAGTTATGCAATTAATTTTCTATGGCAAACAATGAATAAATTCACAAGTGAAATTTTCACAATAAAATTATTGTGGAAAATAAATACTGAAAATTAGAGAAATTATATCACACACACAAGAATATTGACACCGTTATTTTTGGACAATTTTCCGTGGAAAAACCCAACTTGGGAAAACCGATGAAAAAAATGAGGGTTTTCTTATTAATCTTTAGCAACAAATATGAGTATAAGAATTTTATATGCCTTACTAACAATATAAACTGAAGGAAATACTGAGAGAAATTCTGTGAAAAATTTATCACAATCCACATCAATCTTCTGCCTCTGAGATGGACCATCAACCTTTACGTTGTCCCCTCTATGTCACCCTCTACACAGTGACTACGCAGAGATCCTGTGGACTTCGCTCTTCCTTGCTCTGCCTCTTCCAGAATCTAGAAAAAATTCCTTCTGGATTTTTATTGCTCCCTTTCTCACCTGCTACTCAACCTATGGCTCTACCTCTGTTGAATCATAGACACTAAGAAAATTGAAGTGTCTAGGCAACTGAGTATTTTCACTAGTGTGTTCTCCATCTACCCATCGACTTCTTATAATATTTTGCTGGAGCATCAACGTCCAAGATTAAAACATAATCGATGGCCCAAATTAATTCCTGGTCGATATGTGTGATTTTCTAGATTATTATCACCTTATCTCAATTAATAATTATTAACTAACCATATTCCCTAAGTTTAGAAATAGGAAATATTTGAAAATTGGTTAATACTATAATTGAGACACTTCTAGGTGGAATTTCCATAAACGATTTATGGGTTTTGGATAACTCATGCATTCTAGCCTCTCCACAAAATTTCGTGGCTAGAACACATCTGATGCTATAAAAAATAACATATTCCACATGCTATCAAGGAGATTACAAAAACTTGGATATGAGGCATGCAATAGTATTTTAAATTAGTTGAGGTTTCCTCTCATTTCAAGAGAAATTCCCTATATAATCTTATGGTGAAGTTCCAATATGATCACGTTTTGAAGTGATGACTGAATACGAAACTTTGGAGCAGCACTGGAACTTAAACCTTGATTCTTGAGACTTTGATATTGAGGTAGAGACTTTGATCTAGCTTCCAAGTCTTTGATTTAGGCCCAATAAAACTTCTCCAAGCAACAACATCCAACAAAATTAGCTTCTACTTCTCCTCCACTTAGCTGCAACAACCTAGCAGTAACTGGTGTAGCAACTACAACAACAAAAATTTGAGAAATTCAATCTCCCAAAATATATCTCGGAATGCAGTGAGAGTAGTACCAAAATTTCAATTTCCTTCAACTCTATAAATGTGCCAAAAACCGAACCCAAAAGGTCCTCCTCCAAGATTTCACAAATTCTGCTTGTATCGGCTTCCAGATCAAATTTTAGTGTTGGAGATTGATGTCTTCAAGTGAGTTCAATTCCACTGTATATATAGGCTTTTGATGGGTTATAAATCCATGATTTGAGGCCGACTGGATCACCTTTAGGCTGACTTGGTGTAGAGGCTTAATAAATTATATTTACTCAATACTTGACCTAATTGCACAATTCAAAAGCCCAATATGGATCAATTTAAATCTGCAATAAACCTATAGATTTAGAATAAAACCTAGAAGTCCACAATAGGGAATTTGACCTAAAATAAATATGACACAAGCATGAAACTCATGCTTTAATAATTCATTCAATAATAATATAAACTTTGGCTCTTTATTCTTTTGACAATTTATGAAGACTGAACCTAGTTACATTCTTCAACACTCACTCTTAACTAGGGAGGTATTCATAACTCAATAGTATACGGTAGATCTCAACTATATTAACCATGAATAATTTTAGACACTTAAATGTCATGGACTATATTTTTGATGATGAAACTTTATCCATTGGTCACTCAACACTTTAGGCATTGCAATGCCAAGGACTAGATTCCCGACCAAGGCAATCTATCCAAGTGGGACTAATATGGACTAAATATTTCAGCCTCTATAGGTACCATCAGGCTTACTTAATAACTAGCAACCCAGGGAACTAGGTGCACATCCACCTGATGCCACCATCCCAACCAGACATCAACACAAAGTGTTGGCCTGACGTCTTTCCAAGCAATTCTTCACTCACAAAGCCTCAAAAAAAAAATTGCAAGCAATACTTCACTCACAAATCCTTTGTAAATGCTTCACTTGCAAAGGAAAAACATATTCAGTAGATGCTTCACTCACAAATCCTCTAGAAATGCTTCACTTGCAAAGCCACAACACACTTTGATCAAGTAGATCAAGTACAACCAATCTATCCCAATCAAATTGATTGGTAACCAACATGCTATCAATTCCTTCGAGATATTTACTTGTGAAAACAAAAACCCCATTCATCAATAATCAAAACAAATAATTGGGTTTCGATGCTTCCCTTTAACCAATTCTAGTAGGACTATCAATAGAATCTTTCAAGACAATATTCCTCTTCCTAATTTACACGTGGAAACATATATTTCCATAATATATTCTCCAACCATGACTATGATTCTTACTCATTGACTTCACTAAGACTTACGGTTGTTAGTCCCGGTCTAGTGCATGATACATGAAGTAGAGAATCGTAACCATTTCTTCTTCCTCTTAATTTAGGGAGATCAACTTCTATCTAGGCTCCCTCTTAATGTAGGGAGACTTAACTTCTTCTTTAGGTGTTGGAGATATTTCATGGCTTCCATTATTTTCATCATACTTATCAGCTTCTCATATTTATGATGTACTTGCACAACTTTAAACAACAAGTACAACCAAAACTATAGAAGCATGAAGTAAGCCATATCAGAGTCACAAAAACATTTTCAATTTTATACATATCATATGCCCAAACAAGATAATATACTCTTTAGCATTTTTCTACAGGGTTTCATCATAAACCCTAGACTACTTCATAATATCTTTCATTCTTATATAGGGTTTCAAAGTTACTTCAAAGTTATAACATACAGAAAACCCTAGAACCAACATAAATATATAACATATCTGATAATATTTAAAATTCAGATGATAGAACTTTCACTATGGATTCATACACATCCTAAATTTCATACAGTAAGGTCAATAAAGATTAATCACAACTCAGACAGGATCAAATTTCACTAGAGTTAGTTTCAGACTCTAGATTTCAAATCAATTAACAAAGTATATCATGAAGAGCTTCTACTAGAGTTTATTATACATATTAGAACATCATAAGTGACATGCATTAAGATTAGATGTAAACCCTAGATTCGTCATCTATAAATTCTCAGCATACATCATAACAACATACATACTAGAGAATTTAATCATCACTATAGACCCTAGACTTTTCAATCATCCTAGAACTTTCAATCTTTGACTAAGGTTTGTTTCCAAACCCCATATTATTAGGACCATTAAAAAATGGATCAACACACATATCTAGGAGTTCAACATTTTAATCACATCATATGTTAGTCAACATTGATACATTAGACACACATCAACCTAGAATAGGCTAGGGATTCAATCAAGAGAACATATACCTAGGGTTTTATTCCTAGGACTTTCCATAAGGGTTTTGCCTGAAGGCCTAACCAAAACCTAGGATTTTGATTCATTGCCAAAGCAGACCCTCATTATATCAAACTTAAAAGGTTTGAGATTTTGGACAACATAATATTAACTCTAACAATTTTAGAGCTTCCATGATCTTATCAAAATCCCAAACTTGACATTATCAAAACATTAATCAGAATAAAATTTTTCACAAAGAGCCCTAAATAGGTTTAGTGTTTCACATGTCAAAAACATACCCTTAGGTTAGGATTTTCTAGAGAAACTTGTTAAGGTTCTATACAAGCAACTTTAGGTGTATAAGGTGGGTAGATTCATCAAGTGATGAGTCATCCCAAACAAGAAACATTTTAGGATTCAATAGTGCTAGACATATCAACAGTTAGTAATATATGAAATAAATATTTCAAATAGAGTAATAAGACTATAAAATTCAAGACATAACTTTGATTCTTTGACAAAATTTTTGACTTATGTGGCCTTGTTGTTTGAGCATTCTCCATGATTCTTGGACATTTAGGAGATTGATTTCTAGACAAGGAATATAGGTAGACAAGTGATAAGTACATAATATAATCAAAATATTAAACAAGTACATGAATGAAATAGAGGGAATGAGATACTTATCTCGAGGAGATGTTGTGGGCTCCCTCCCAAGCTTGAGGGAAAGCCTAAAACTTATAAAACAAAGAAATACATTTCCAAGAATATGTTAAACCTATACCACATAAAACACGCAAATAGAATATAAGAGAGAAGAGGTTTAGTAGTGAAAATCTCTTTTTTCTTCTTCAGTATTAGATTTCTTTGATGATTATGTCTCTTCATCCATGTTTGCATTATCTTTATCTCTTTTCCCGCTCCTATGGTTTTCAGGACAATCACTACTATAATGTCCCATCTTATGACAATCATGACACTCGATCTTGGACATGTCAACCTTCTTCTTTGGCCCTTTATTCTTGGATATTCCTTTATGATGAGAAAAATAAGCATTTGGTACATCTTCATATTTGGTTACCATGGATACCCTTAACTATTCTTGACTGCATGCTTTTCATATCTCCTCAAAGGTGGGTGTTTCTTTCCAACTGTTGAGGGTTGAGGCAAAGGAACTCGAGAAGATGGTAGTCCCAGAATGGCTGCAAATACTAGTTCTTTATTTGGCACTATTTCATCAATGACAAGGTGCTCATCCCTTATCCTTGCTATTTTCACAAAGAAAGATGAAACAATATCATCTTTTGTCATCTTAATAGTTCTTAGATCATTCTTGAGGCTTGCCACATTTCCAATGTTGTTGATAGTGAATAGTTTTGACAAAGTCTCATACATTTCCTAAGCATGATCAATATTTTATATGAAGGGGACTAGGTTTTTCTTTATGCCTTCAACCATCATAGACATAACTACCAATTCTAGTTCTATGTAATTCACCTTATCAACATCACTTGACTTAGGCCTTTTCAATTTTACTCTGATAAGATCCAAGACCTTGTTCTTTTCAAGGATGATGCCAATCCTCTTCTTCCAAGACCTATAATTTGAAGCTCCTTCAAGCTTGTTTTCTCCTTTGATAGTGTTAGAAATTTTTCTTGAAGATAGTGAAGACTTATTTCTTCTAGTGAACTCCTTCCTTGATCAAGTCCTCGAGACTGCATTTTTCTTCTTCTTTCACCAAAGCTCTGATACCATGTTGGAGAATAAAAAAGGTAGAAATATATTCTTGTTCTTGATTATTTACTTCTGATATTATTTAGTTATTATTCTTATCTTCTTATCTTTCTTATTATTATTTTATCAAGAAAATATCAAAGAAAATACACATAGAACAAGGACACCGATGTAGGCCAGCAACCACGGAAAAACCCCCCTCGAGGGGAAAAATAAGTCAAGATAATTCTTCCTTTCAATCGTGATCCTTGAGACTCTAGGCCTTAACCCAGACTTCCTCCACACCAAGTACACCTTCCTCGTGATCCTTCTCGAATCTAGTAGCATCAACAAAAACAACAACACTTGAACTTCAACCTTGCTTCTTAAGACCGTGATCTTGAGGTAGAGACTTTGATCTAGCTTCCAAGACTTATATTTAGGCCCAATACAACTTCTCCAAGAAACAACAGCCAACATAATCACCTTCTACTTCTCCTCCACTTAGCAGTAGCAACCTAGAAGTAACTAGTGCAACAACTGCAACAAAAAAAAATTGAGAACTTCGATCTCCCAAACTATAGCTTAGAATGCAGTGAGAGTAGTGCTAAAATTTCAATTTTCTTCAACTCTAAAAGTGTGCCAAAAATTGAACCCAAAAAGGTCCTCCTCCAAGATTTCACAATTTCTCCTTGTACCATCTTCCAGAGCGAATTTTTGTGTTGCATATTGAGGTCTTCAAATGAGTTCAATTCCATTGTATATATAGTCTTCTAATGGGTTCGAATTCCATGAGTTGAGGCCGACTTGATCACCTTTAGGCCGACTTGGTGTGGAGGCCTCATAAATTATATTTTACTCAATACTTGACCTAATTTCATGATTCAAAAGCCCAATATGGATCAATTTAAATTTGCAATAAACCTATAGACTCAGAATAAAACTTAGAATTCCATAATAGGTACTTTTACCTAAAATAAATATGACCCAAACATGAAACCCATGCTTAATAAGTCATTCAATAATAATATAAATTTATTTTCTTTATTATTTTGACAATTACAATAAGTATCGACTCAAGTAAAATTTACGAAGACCAAACCTAGTTACATTATTTAACAAAGCCGGGACCCATAGACATGAAGAATACTACAGTTTCCAGTTTACATTGGGATATAGGTTGACAATTCTTCAACATTCCATTCCGACATCGTGAGAGCATGATTAGAATTGGATAGAGTTAGGGGTTGGATTGTAGAGAGGTGATGAGTTGGTATGCAGTTAATAGGACAAATTTCATAGCCGAAGAGTTAACACAACAAGAGCTATGGAGAACTAATGCATGGTAGAATTGGGATCCAGGATGGTTTGTTGATGACATGTTGAGTCATAGATTGGTTTGGGATCCAGGCATTGAGGGATTCGTTCTTGGTGGGTTTACATAGAGGCACAACGCCCCCCAGTGGTTTGTATGGGATCTCAACATTGGGTCTTAGTTGCACTAGGCCAACAGACTGGTCCACAGTTTTGGATTGCTTGAGGGAAAGAAATCTTGGGGTAGGATGATTTATGATATCCCTATTTCTGGTGTTCCTTATGACATGGTTAGGATGGACTCTCAGAGTTTGGGGCAGACAGGTCACAGGTGCAGGTTGGTGTCCTCATTGATCCCAAGGGATTTTGGAGGGGTTTTGAGGAGTTTCTATGAGTTTTGATGGAATTCGCTTGGTATATTCCATCATTCGCACATTTTTCCTTTCGTTCTAGTGCATTCCAACAACTTTAAGAAAACATAGTTATTTTTGGGCTTAACCCAATTAATTACACTTAAGGTGGAATTTTGGGAGGAATAATTGATAGAAGACCTTAGTGTAATAACTCGTTGGAATCAGAACGATAATATCTACATGCTGGGATGGATAGATATTAGTTTCAGTCACGTGAGGAGACATGGTGGCCGATTTACCCTTTTCCAACATTAAAAGGAATATTTAATTGGAATAGAAGAGGGAAAAGTGCTCAATGATTAAAATAATAATAAAATAGGAGGCTTTAGAGGGGTCCATGAGATCTATAAAAGAAGAGGAGGAGGTCATTGGATGTCATCTTGGATTTTATATTTCTTCTTGTATGAGAGGTCGAGAACTCGGTTCTCCACTTTAGCAGTAGCCCCAGGACGGAAACCCTTAGGTGATTGAGAGAGATTTGAAGAGTACACATCTCCCTTTGGTAAATTCATCCATAATTCACAGGTTATCTTAGTAGAGATATTTTTGTTCATTTTTAGAGGGCCAACACAGCATGGGAGCATATTCTTGAGGCAAGTTTCCTATCTCAATGATTTTATGGTATCAACATGTAAACCCTCATTTTTATTATAATAAAGTTGAGATTATTTCCTTCCAATGATGTTATGGAATTGAATGCACTCTATATGTTTTTATTTTACATGGAAATCTTATGTAAATTAAATGATAATTTTAAGGGTAGTTTTTTGTTAAGTTATTTTTTGCAAAATTAGTCGAATATCTCATTCGAGATATTACAAAAGGTCACTCGAGATGGTAAAGTTTAAGCTTATGTAAGGTATAACCCTACTATTTACCTTTATAACCTTTGGCAACAGATAATCCATCATTCTAATCTAGGTTGGACTGACCATTTTGGATATGTCTTTGGCACAATACAAAAATCGAATCCCTATTTAGAACATGATCCAGTCCTATATCATGTTGTCACCCCAAGCCACAAATTTCTGTGCCATCATTACAGGCACATCAATTTCCACCTATGAGTAACCTTTGTCATTATATCAGATTCTAGAAACTTAACTACACTCTAGAAAATTCTTTTTTTGTTAATCCCCTTGTTGCCTAAATGAGTCCAATGGTTTCACCAGGTTGTACATTTTTCAAATTTACAACATTGAATATGTCTAATGCAGTGTCTTCAACGGGTTCTAACAAAAAACAACACCATTGACAATAACCACAATTAGAAACACCTCTAAGTAATGTAAGATCGAGCCATATCCTTCAAGAAATGCCTTTTTGCAATCTTTGAATATTTTTTTTTTCTAGGTAAGATTAATTCTATTAATGAAACATATGATACAGCTAGGACATGGCCTTCAAAGGCATTTAGTCAGCAAGATAACGAAAATTGAACCGTCCTCGAGGGGAAACCGGCCCAGACATCATTTGAGAGCTGCCTCGACAGAGGAAACCAGCTTTGACATGCCAAAATTTAACAAAAAATGGAGCCGCCCACAAGGGGAAACCGACTCGAACAACATTTTAGTGCTGCCCCGGTAAAGGAAATCAGCTTTGAAATACCAAAACCTGTAGTAATCAGAAACAACAAAAATGACATGGAGACTAATCGGAAGTGCTTGGGCAAAGACCTGTGCGCTAGAGTCCATAGTCTCCTGAGGGTGATTCTTCTTCAATTCTGCACCAGCAACCTTCCTCGTCGTCAGGGCCCGGGCTGCTTTGAATTGTAGCTTCGCCTGCTTCACGACCTCCAACCTGCATCTCCATGTCCTGTAGGATACTTGAGCTGCATTCTCCTGATTTGCGTGAAGAGCCTTTGTCCATGGGTGGAGGAGCTTGCACCGCAGAGTGGGGAGCCGAAAAATTGACCGGAGGGGGGTCAGGAAGCTCCTTAGGAATTTCTTTGAATGAAATCGAGACTGTTGCAATGACCATGGGGCGATTGGAGTTGCACTGATAGTGAAAGATGGCGGTGGAAGGGCTATGAAGAGAAGCTGAGACTGCGGAGCAGGATTCAGGAGGTGACAACGAGACCGAGGTGCCACGCCTGGAGGAGGAGGGGGGGCGTCGCCCTCAACCTCTTCCACTTTGACTTCGTGAAGGAGGATAGCGGTCACTGAGGCTTTCAGAGGAAGACGACGGAGAACTTGAGGATGGAGAGCGACACCGACTGGCCCTGGAGTTGCCTCGTCGGCATCTCATTCTATGCCTGAGTCTCGACATGGCTTCACAGAGGCGAAAGGAGAAAGCGGAATTGACAAGAGGCAACAGAGGGGGGTAGGGCGAAAAGAGACCGGGCGACGAAGCGAAGTGCAGGGCGCAGAAGGGACTATGTGAAAAGTGGAAGCCAGGGAGGAAATTAACGCAAAAACCCAGATGGCATCGCCTGCCTATAGAAGTGCGGAAGATAGGCACCTAGGCTTCCGAAGAGCACCTGGTTCCAATGGGCCAGAGTTGCAGTGGCATGGAGTCCTCTAGGTTGCAGCGATACCAGTCCAAGAACCGTGAAACCAAGTCGCAGAACAGGGGCGAAGTACCAGGCGGATACATATTGAAATGCTTGCCTTCTCAGCCTCCCCACCGGCATAAATTCCGCGTAGGGTGACGGCTTGATGAATTGCTTGCATCAAGGTTGATTAAATGCAGCCTGCGGGTGGCCATGTGGCCTCACCACGCGCCATCCCGCCAACTCACTCCCATCATATCAGCAGTTAACACCTGCATCCGGGGTGCAATCTTTAAATATTGTGTTTCTCAACCTCCTATTAATATGAGATACCATACTTCTTACCATTATAAAACCTATAATTTTTCCAAGACAGGAAAATGTGATACATAGTTTCATCATCACCAAGCATTGCAATGGTTGAATTTTTAAAGAGAGATTTGATCTTCTAATCTGATAATTATTTTCCAATAATTTATTAATTAAGTTATGTCACATGTATCATTAAGAAATTATACGTATGAAACCTCAACAATAATATAATAATGACAGTAGCATCATAAAAATACATCCAAGCACAAAAGAGACACAAATTTACCCTTGAAAAACCCAACAATCTTTTCTTTGGAGAAATTGTTCAATTCAACAAAGGTACAATTTTATTTTCCAGCCAAATTTGGTCAAACATACCAAAGAAGCCAACATAGGCCAAACCTGGTCAAATATACCTTCCTGATGCTGTAGAGGATTTCATTTAACCTCAGTCAGCATGCCAAAATTTAGTCTCCTGCTGCTGCCCAAATTATTTGGTTAACCTGTCTAGATTTCGATCAAAATCCCCAGAAAAAAAATCTCGGTCAAGCAGTCAATTTTTGTAGCCACACATGAGAGGTAAGATGTTGGTCAATGCTGGTCAAATTATAGACAAACTTGGTTGCCTCAGAAATTCGTTTCCCTTAGGAAACTCAACCTCTTCATCAGTCCTCTTCGCACATGTTAGAGAGATAGAATATTTATGTGAGAGAGTGATGAAATGAGGGCTAATTCCTTTTTGTATTGAATTAGGGTCCCCCAAGTGGTGTTCCCTTGCATTGGTCCGACTTGTACTTTTGGAGGCAAAATTAAATACAAATTTAAATTTAACTTCTTTCCTTTAAGGGTCGACTTGAGTAGATGTGGAATACCTCTCAAAAATACCCAAAAATCAACTATCTCTCTTAGCTAGGGAGGTATTCCCCTTTAATTCCTCAAATTTCCACTTTGTTGAAAAATTTCTCCATCCCAATAAAATAATTAAGAGCTCACTATGTTAATGTATCCATCCACTTCATGTGGAAAGCATCATGTATCGGCATCATGCAAAGGGATCTAGTTACCCACTAGACACATACTCTTTGCAAAGGATCTAGTTACTAGCCAAATACCCTTTGGCGATATGGTCAAGTACCCCTTGACACAAGACTAGTCCTGGGTCACCCACTATCCAAATTTTCACTTAGAACTAGGTCAGTACCCATGACCAATGGTGAAATATTGGGCCAACTTACCATTCCCTCATGTCGTCACATGATATTGAATGGTAAAACACTTGCTCGATGCTTTGAGGCACTCACTCTACCCATTAGCCAAGTAACCCTTGGAAATATGGTCAAAACCTTTTGATTGGGGGAGAACATCCAACCTTGATGCTCTCTTGGCCAATCTCCCTAGCCACATTACATGGCTCCTAGCTAATACCCTTTACCTATTCAATACCCTTGACCTAGGGAGAATATTTTCCATTGATGGTACAACATCAACAGTCCCTCTAACTGCGAGAAGCATTCTCAACCACTCCAATCTTGTTCTTGAAGTATACAAACTTCATCTTGCGATAGAAGCTTTGTGAGAATGTCAACAAATTTCTTGTCTCTAGAAATGAATTCGAGCCTCACTGCTCCCTTGTGTATAGTGGTACTTGATCTCAATGTTCTTCGACCTATGTTGCACGAAAATTCTAGGAACATGAAATTTTAGGTCGTACCCGTACCTAAAACTTACTTCAAACTCACCAATCATGTAATCATCTATAAGAGTTATTATAGACTTGGTTTTCCTTCTAAATTTTCATCTATGGGTCTTATTCCATTTTTTTCTTGCAAGATAATGTGGTATTCACTTATTTATAAATTATTTATACATATGACGTTTCTGTTGATGTTTCCATTTTTTGGAGTTGACGTTTCTAAATGTACCTATATCAAAAAATATGAAACATTTCAACGCTTTGTGCAACTTAGGTTTTGACCTATCATCACGGTCGTCTCAAGCACCTCATCAAATAATCCTATGAGAAGCTTATGAAGCCACATTTCTTCATAACTTTCCAAATTAGTTGCAATATACTCAACCTCTATAGTGCTAAGTGTGACAAATGTTTGCTTCCTTATCACAAAAATCCTGATGTGCTCTTCCTATCTTCTGCACTCTTTTCCCAATTTGAATTTGTATATCCCTACAAGTGTACTTCATAATTTTTAACATATCTCAATGCATATCCAATTGTATCATGTTAATACCTCAACACATGTTGTGTCGCATGCCTTGGCTCAACCATAAACTAATTGTCTTCCTTCATTGGATCCATCACCAAAACTAATTTTTGGTCACCCTAACTGGGTTCTCCCTCTAAAAATGAAATAGATCCTACTGTGAAAATCCTATGTGTTCCCTCTTCCATTGTTGCTTCATCAGGACCATCTCTAACAACTCATCAAATAATATTGTTAGCAACTTCTGAATCCATATTGCTTCATAACTTGCTAAAGAAGTTGCTTCATACCTCAAATCCCTAAGGTTATTATATGTACATTTACTCCTCAATCAATCTATTGAAGAAAATAATATTTACATCCATCTGATGTAACCTCCAATCCATAATAGTAGCAATATAAATAATAATCTGGCCATGTTTGTCAGAATTTCTGTCATCTTACAATGCCTTCCTGGCTACTGATTTTTTCTCTCCAAATATCCTTAAAATGCATCACAAAATTTCCTCAAACTTCTATAAACAATCCCTTAATGATCTATGTAATTGGCCCTAAAAATTATCCTTCATGTTGTTAGAGCAGACCCAACTCTTCTTATACTTGACTTCTTCAAGACACTTTAATGGTATTCAAACCTTTTCCTTCTTAAATCACAGGGAAAAGAACCATTTATTAACCATGTACATTATTCCTTCAAACATTGTACTTATCAGCCTTCAAAAACAGTTGTTTGAACCTCCTTTATCAAACAAACCTCAAGAAATAGCACTCAACAATCTCCTATACTGATAAAGCAGCCTCATTCATAACCTCATTGCTCTTCCCACATGTTTTAGGTAACTGTGCACCTCCGGGCCACCTTTTGAGGCTTCTTGGCCTTATTCGTTGTCATACTGAGGCCTTTCAACCCTCATGAGGTCCCCCCTAAGGCATTTTTACCCTCTACAACCAATATGGAGGCCTTCTCGACCCTTTGATACAAACTGTTAGGGTCCTATAATCTATAGAATGACAAGGTGACTGATTATTTCTTAGATCTCTCATACTGAAAATAATATTCCATGACTATAATTTATTTTCAGGAAAAAAGGGAAATCCTAACTATAAAGAGCATAAAATGAATCTATCTGCCTTTCAGTTCAGTTGAAAGAGGAAAGTGTTGCTAATTAAGTGTGATGGCAAGCAAAATCCATACTGCCCTCACTCATTCCATCTACCTTCGTTTACCCTTCATTTTTCCATTTGTCTAAAGTCCCACACTTCATTTCATTCAAAACCCTTTCTTAACTATTGAAATTCAAATTTTATAGTTAAAAAGAGCAGCTCCGCCCACCCACTAAAAGTCGTATCATATAAGACTTACCACTTACCGCAGCTCCGCCCGCCCATCGAGCAGCCGTGTTATACAACGCTATACCATAAACCTTACCTCTTGCCTGCACTTCGTATCTCACAAGTTTTAACCTTTTCTTCTTAAGTCATTGACGAAACATAAAACTCCATTAATGCGATTTGGTGGGACCCATCCAACCTTTATGCATTACTGAATCCGCATGCAAACCTTTGTATTCCACATTTTCCTTACCTTTCTCCTTTTTTCACTTTCCAGCGTGTACTGTGTCAGACTTCACACATTTTATAACTTACCTTTTAAGCACCCGCAAGTTATTTTATTTAAGTTGCAATGCGATCGCAAATCGCATGTCGCAAGCTTAGGAGGATAGCTCACATAGCGCCTGCAAGTTAAATATTTTAACTTGCGATGTAACCCGATCGAAATTGCACATTGCAAGTTTCAAAGGATAAGCACGAAGGTAAATGTTAAAATTTTTGAAGTGCAATATGCGATGACGGTGGGACCCATTCACCCACCGTGCACAAATAAACCTTACCCTTTTTTGCCTTTCCTCTTTATCTTTCTACTTTACCTTTTTTACATCGCTATATCATTGTTTCCACTTACCTCTGCATTGCGATTAAAGTGGGGCCATCTCCCTGCCATGTCACCCTTTCCCCCACCATTCATCGCACATCGCAAAATATACCACATCGCATATCAACAAAAATAACTTATTGCATTCCGCCAAAAGTTAAATCTTGCGATTGCCGATTCGCAATATATATCACATCACACATATTATAAATTTTCGCTCATCGCATTTCACAAAATTTAAAGTTTAACCATATTCACGAAACCTATCCAGTACCGACTACGATTTACGATGCGGTTGGCCCCACCATAATACTCTGCTCATTGCTATATGCCGTTCCATTTTTCACCCACTTTTTACTTAGTGTGATCATTATTTGATGTAGGATGATATAAGGAAAGACATGAAAAATCAACACTTTCCTTAACTTGAGGGTTATAGAAACTATCTTCCAGTATTTCCTCTTGTTGTTTGCAATGATTCTCATACTCCTGATGATCAAAAGACTGACAAGTTTGCTGCAAAATTTCATCAAAATCAGAGGATGTATCATAATTTTCATAAATAAACTCCTGCTGGGTTTCATTTTCATTTTTAGGTTTGATTTTGTGATAACATTTTGGTGCATCTGCCGGGAGTCGAAGACTATACTTTCCTGAGATTTTGAAGCTGAACTTCTGAAGGTAGCAGGAGCTCAGGAATATTTTCGAGGCTGCATCTACCTTGGTGACTCCACACATCAAACAATCAATTGGAAGGTGACTCCACTGCTTGAAGATAAGTAGCTTGATGAAGTTTCAGAATGAATTCCATTGCAAGAAAAAATGCCAGGTATGCTCCTATGAATCGGTCTCATATCCATGGCTTTCCAAATCCTATGCCAACGGTTGAATGGTTAGATGATCTTCCAATATTTACATATGAAAATAAAGACAATGTTGCTCTTCATTTGGTTAGATTCCATATGCATGTACACAGTCTTAAGGTTCAGTTCCCTGAATATTGTCTCATGAAGATGTTTTTTGCCACTTTAGAAGGAAAAGCATGGTCTTGGAATCAAAGCTTGCCAAATGGTTCATTATATTCTCTTGCTGATTTCCATGTTGCATTTTATGAGATGTATAAAGAGTGTCATCCCTCCTTATTGCTGGTCAAAGACTGATGTAAGCACTTTGTGAATTTTACTGAATATTTGGAGAATTGTTATGAAGATGATGAGTTCATGGATGAGGAAATTTTAGAGGCCCTTCATAACAACCCATTTAACCTCCAAGAAGAAAGGATAACCTCTCGCTTGGATGAAAATGAAACCCAGAAGGAGCATATTTATGAAAATCATGTCACATCCTCTGAGTTTGAGGAAAATTTGTAGCAGACTTGTCAGCCTTTTGATCACCAGGAGTATGAGAATCATTGAAAACAACAAGAGGAAATATTGGAAGATAGTTTCTATAACCCTCAAGTTAAGGAATGTGTTTATTTTTCATGTCTTTCCTTATATCAGCCTACATCAAATAATGATCACACTAGGGAAAAAGTGGGTGAAAATTTTTCTTTATCCTTGTCTTCTAATTTGAAATCATTCGAGTGCAAGTCAAAAGATAAGATTCAGTTTGTTGATGAAGTTGCAAAGAACATTGAAAAGGAAATTCAAGTTTCAAAAGATAAAATTCAATCTCATAGTATTCATGATCAAGATCAGTCTTTTCTAATGATTTTAATGCCAAACATAAAGAGGGGGTGTTGCTACCTTTATTCTTAGAGATTGAGGAAGAATACACTGTTTTTGTAAATCAGTTTGAAAAGCATTTTGAAAGCACACAACTAAAGCCTTATGTGGTTGATCAAAGCATGGATGAGTTGTCCAAAGTTGAAAAATTTCATGAGAAGAATCAAACATATCATGTCTTCTTTGATCCTATAGTTGAATACATGGAAGAGTTCTACAGTCCAGATTTCCAGTTATGTTTTCATTTTGAAGATCAGTTACATCTCACGTTGCCTTGGTCATTTCAGTATCATGTTTAATTTTGGTTCAAGCACAGTCAAGAGATTCAAGTATCAGATTAGATCAATGACTGGCTTCATTGGAGGTTTCATGTTCCTTGAGTTACAAATGGAGATTGCAGTTGATAGGGTAGGTAGGAGTGTGTGAATAAGCTAGAATTTGACTGAATATATTTTCAGTAGGTACAGATTTGGTTCTTCTGCAGTGATCATCAAGCTTGAGCCTGAGGTGAAGGCCATTAGATTTTGAATAATATCTTGTCGAATTCAATTTTTTTACTATTTTGGTCAATAAAATGGATAGCAACACTGGAACAACTGGTTCTTAGTGTACCACAGGGGCACGCTATCCCAAGTGGAGCCACCGTTATCACCCAATTTTTTTTTCAAAACATTGTGTGTCAAAATTGTTTTTTATCATGGTATTAAATAGGTCTGAAATTAATTTTTAGTTTGGTTAAGGGTAGGTCATAGTTTTTATAAGTTTAAAGGTCATCATTTAAGTTCAAATAAAGTCCTTCAAGGTCCATGCCGTGATCAAAGATTCATATTTTTCATTTAGGGGTCATTCCATTAAGTTTCAGGCTAAATTTATACAATTAGCCAAGAATGATCTATTTTTTAGCGCCGTTAGTTCAAAAAAATGGTTTTTCGCTACGAAAGCGCTGCTACTTTGGTAGCGCAAAGTGGTGAAAGTGATGAAGAAAAAACTCTGTTTTCTGGTTTTGAGTAGTCAACTTCCAAGGAGGTTTCTGAGAAACCAAAAACGAATTTAGGAAAAATAAAAGAGGTTTTTCTTCCTAAAAGACATAGCTACAAAAACCTCTCTGAGTTTCCTCAAATTCATTAGGAGGTGGGATAAATTGATAAATTAAAATGCGCTACGAAACTGCTGTTACAAAATGTCTTGTACATGACTCTTTAGCAGTCAACTTAAAGTTTAGTTTATGGCCAAATGAAAACGTCATTTGAAATTATGAAAGAGGTTTGTGTTTATCACATCCAAAGATACAATAAAATCTCTCACTTTTCTCTTATGTGTTATCAGTGGGGAGATACAAGGCTTTCTTTGAAGCCCTATTTTCAGAAACAAAGTTTTCCTGTTTTACACATTTTTTTTCAAAGGAAGTTTCTGGACAGTAGGAGATATGGTTCAAAAAAAAAATATTTTTTTTTATTCAAGACATAATGGCCTAGAAAATCATTTTCTCAAAACACATCATGGAGTAAGAGATATAGGTTTTGTCCCAAGACCTATTTTCAGGAAAAAAACAGGAAAAACCAATAGGCCAACCTATTGCAAATGAAGAAGGGACCTCAAGAAGGCTGGAATGACTTTGTTTTTTCTAGTGATATGATGAAATAAGGTATATTTTAAGTTTTTTGCACATTCAAACTTTACATTTTGGAAAAAATTGGAAGAATCTGCATACTTAGCAATTTTGTAGCGCATTCAGTGTAAAAAGGTAAAAAAGTGCTACGAAACTGTTGTAGCTGCGTTTCTTGCTCATTTTGGTCAATTTTTGAGAGGTTGAAGAGTGAGTCAAGAGAAAAAAATGATATGGGAGATGTATTAAGGGGTAAGTGAAGTGATTCAAGTGGAAAGGATTCATTTTTTGAAGAATTAAGACTTGAAATGACAATTTTCAAAGGCGCTATGAAACTGCTGTGTTTTCGTAGCACATTTTATTACAGCTTTCTTAAAACAGTTGTTGGAAGTGGTCTTGATATTCTGGAGGCTAGGTATAGGTGAGGAGACATGTTAATATAATCTCCAACATCTAAGGACCACGAAATCAAGCTTAATTGATGATCAAATTGTTCAAATAATGCAAAGGATGTGATGCCTAAAAAACAAGGTATGGTTACCTATTTTTGTGGAGGTCAAACAAAGTGGACATGAAGAGTTGAAGCCGATCATCCAAATTCAAATATGTGTTGTTACAATTGGAAAATGATGTAAATTTAGGTGGATAATTTTGTTTTAGATAACAATAATCAGTTTGAGTCCTAGTTGAAATAGGACTGTCAAGTAGGAGAGGTGTCTGTTTGTCATAAATTTCATGTTTTATGGTTGTGAAAGGTGTCAGTAGTTAGAAATTCGATGTATCTAGCCTAAGAGGAGATCATCTAATGTTGTAATATTTCTATTAAAGTCCAAGAGGTCGAATTATAAAAGGGTTGGAGACTTTTTGGCAAAACTGGTGCATATTGTAAAAAGACTGTTTTAGCTAATGTAGAGAGCTTCTGCATGACCAACTTGAGATTCAGAAGGGGTTTTTAGTGTTTTCATGTTTTATTAGTGTTTCTTATATATCTTATTTGCATTGGTGTTCATATATATTACTCAGAACTCATCTTTATATGCTCTGAATTCCTTTATAAATGGACTGACTGTGTTTTTACATGTTTTAAGTGTATGTCTCATGACTAAAAACTCTGATATGTATCAACTTCCATGTCAATTATATTCACTGATTTTCTGAGATTTATTTGACTGGATAAGCCCAATGTATACATGCTAATTTTGGTTTCAACCTACAGGTTGGAAAATTTTATCTAAGCAGACCACTTTGTAAAGCTTTGGATTGACTGATATATACAGTAACATACAACTTTTCTTCACCTGAGATTCTTAGTGTATTTTCAATGAGTTTTATGCCCTATCTTTGAAATGTTTCTCTTCCATAGCCTTGATTTATCATTACTAAGAATTCATGTATTAAATGCTCTGACTTCCTTTGAACTTTCAAATTATTTGGATTTTCCTGAATGTGTTACTCTTTCATTGAAATATATACAAGCCTCAACTTCCACTAGAAGAGCTATTGTTATCTTTATCCCTGTCACTGACTCCATAGCCCAATGGTAGCAAGCCTCCATCTTTTCAACCTGTAAACATAAATAATCAAGACACATAAATTTAGCCATCTATCTATATCATTATTACATATCATTAATCCTTGAGAGAGCCCTCTCAGGCTGAGGAGGCTGAGCCTTAGTCAAAAGATTGGTTTGAAATAGTTACACTGAAGTTGTCTGATCAGTAGCCAATCAGGTACGATTTTGGTGATAAAAGCTACCATTCCCCTTCCATTACTCCACATCATCAAAAAGATCACCCTCCCACCACGACACCTCCACATTTCGCATCGCATCGCAGATTCCATTCTTCATATCATAAACTGTAAAACATGCGATGTGCGATATTTCTATGGATGCGATAAAGTTAAAAACTAAAGCCTATAGGATTTCAAATCTAGGCATATGAGTTTTTACACTGTTTTGTTTATAAAAGGGTTAAACACGACAGAGAGGACTCGGGTAGCAAATAGACACCAAGGGTCAAGTCGGGCAAAGGCATTTGCGCAAAGATGATCATGTTGTAACTGCAAGAGTAGAAAGGGCATTCATACAATAGATTTTGCCAGCACAACACTCACTTTTCCAACACAGTGCTAAAAAGATGCTAACTTAGAAACATTTTTCCAGCAAAACAGGGCTAGAAATGCAGATGCACTCCTTTTAGATCGTTTTTCTTTCCTTTCTGTTCTGTTTCAGAAAATGTAGTTTGCCTTGTCATACAAGCATTAATTGTAATTTGTTTTTATTTTTGTATAAATACTCCAATTTTGGAAGTATCAACGGTTGATTGATTGAAATCAGAACTATTTTTGTCTATTGAAGTATTGTAAGGTTTTTCAAATCGCTGGAGCATTAATAATAATTAGACCATTCACAAGATTCTGGTGGCTTAAATACTCGTGATGTTTTTCTTTTGTTATTATGTTTCATTGTCATATTTCATTGTAATCATCTAAATTCCAATTGTAAATAAAAAAGCGTGATGAATAGGATTTACTGTTGAGTACCTTATTCTGGTTGTGTTTACAATCATAATGTTTTCCATTGAAGGCCAAACTAAAGAATTCTTATTTTATCTTTAGTTCTGCTAAATACTTTCATGTTTATGTTATAATCCATTTATAAATTCGAAATATCCAGTAAATAATCCTAGCTTTCCCTATGTTTACTCTGTGAAAATTTGATGCAACTATCCAGTTATAATTTGACTCCATTTCCCAATAGACATTAATATATTGAATACAATAAATTTTCCAAAATAAAAAACCAAAACTCAAAACCCAAGAACAATCACAACTAGCCTAAAAACTTATCCAAAAAAAGTTAAATCTTAAAGAGAGAGCCCTCTCTGAAACTGGCATGGCTAGATCCCAGTTTCAAAGGTTGGTTTGATGTTGCCTCTGTAGTTTTTCTTCAGCCTCATAATTACAAAACACTAACATTTTGGCGACCATACTGGGGAACGAGTTTCATCTTCCTTAGTAACACTTATCAAGTTTAGTTTTGTCTTTGATGGTGAATAGAATTCAAACACTAGAAGGTTGTTCCATTCACTTGGTGACTCCATTGGCAGCAAAATCCAGAAACAAAGATTCACTGGCGACTCCACAATTTTTAGTTGACGTAAAGGCTCCACTAGTAAAAGAATACAGATTTGTTGTGGACATGCGGTGACTCCATTATTTGATTGATTGACAAGATGAATCAAAGAATACAATGCAGGCATGATCCAATGAACAGAGATCACATTCCTGGATTCCCACACAAAATTCCTCAGGTAAATTGGGAAAGAAATCTTCCTATTTTTCAAGATGAGAACGTTGATGATGCTTTTCTGCATCTCATCAAATTTCATATTCATTCATGGAAATTGAAAGTTGAATGGCATTAGGATTGCCACATGAATATGATCATGGCAACATTAGATGGAAAATAAAGGGAATGGTATGAAGATTTAAACCCTGGTAGCTTGTGTTGGGTGTGGAGCCTGATTATCTTGTTTACTTTGTATCACAGCATTGGACCCATGTACCTTAAAAGGGGCGGCAACGCCACCCGTAATTAATCGCTGCCGTGGGGGGTCCAGGGGGGCGGCAGCGCTTTTCGGAGCCCCCCCCTAGCGGGGGTTTTCGGGGGCAGTGCCCCCAAAGCTAAAAACAGATGTAAAATTGCCTTGTAAAAGTATAGTAATTTCTAGTCAATCTAGGCCGTTCATTAGGCAAATGATCTGATGGTAGAAGTTATGTTTAGATTAGGGTTTTTTTGCCCTAGAAGGCAACCCCTCGTTTTTATGAGGGCATTGTATTGCAGCTGTGCAAAATATGTGTGTATTCTCGGAGCGAGAAACAAAGAGGGAGACTGTGAGAGAGAACAAAGGATATTACAACGGATCTACTGTAGGTTTTGTCTCTTCATTTTTTCTGGATAATATAAAGGAAGGACTGGCTGTTTGGGGTAGACGTAGCCCAAACTGGGTGAACCACATATATCTGTGTCTCTCTGGTTTTATGTGTTTTGTGTGCTTGTATTTTCCACATATTTTATGTGTTGCATTGCTCCATAATATATAATTTTCTAACAACTGGTATCAGAGCCGAAGGTATATTTGGCTGATAAACTCGCAGGAAAAAAGGGTTCCTGGTTCGAGTGGGAGCAATGGCGGACGATGGTAAGTTTAGGGTCGAGAAATTTAACGGCCAAAACTTTTCGCTGTGGAAGATGCAGATGGAAGATTATCTGTATCAGAAAGATCTGTACCTACCATTGAGCGGAAAAACAAAGAAGCCGACGGCCATGACAGACGCGGAATGGAACATTCTCGATAGAAAGGCACTCGGAACAGTACGGTTGTGTCTTGCGGCGTCAGTCGCCTTCAATATTTCGAAGGAAACAACAACAAAGGGTTTGATGCAGACGTTGGCGAAACTATATGAAAAACCCTCGGCCTCAAACAAGGTATTTCTTATGAAACGACTATTTAATATGAAGATGTCGGAAGGTGGATCTGTTGCAGACCATTTAAATGATTTTAATACATTTACCAGTCAGTTAAGTTCTGTAGGGGTAAACTTTGATGATGAAGTTAGAGCTCTATTATTCTTGTGCTCATTTCCAGAGAGTTGGAATGGTTTAGTAATGGCCATTAGTAACTTTGTCTCTGGATCTAGTACTTTAAAGTTTGATGATGTTGTTGGTGCTATCCTTAGTGAGGAAATGCGACGGAAAAGCTTCGGTGAGACATCAGGTAATGCTTTGAGTGTAGAGTCTAGGGGAAGAAGAATGGAAAGAGGAAAGAGCTCGAGATATCGTAGTAAATCAAGGAAAGGCAGATCCAAGTCCAGATCAGGGATAGTGTGCTGGAATTGCGGAAAGAAAGGACACCTAAAGAAAGACTATAGATCTCGGAAGGGAAAAGAAGGAGATACACAACAAGAAAACAATCATGAAGCAAATGTGACAGGTGATGTGTTACAAGATGCTTTGATTCTTTCTTTCGAAAATGTTACTGATTCTTGGGTTGTAGATTCAGGGGCTTCATTCCATGCCACACCCGATAAGAAATATTTTCATGACTATGTTCAAGGAGATTTTGGACAAGTTCGTTTGGGTGATGATAAACCCTGTAAAATTGTTGGAATGGGTAAAGTTATTGTAAAACAACAGAATGGAAACCAATGGCTACTAAAGGAGGTAAGGCATGTTCCATATCTGAAGAAAAATCTGATTTCAACAGGGCAGTTAGGCAGTGAAGGTTGTGTGACAACTTTCACAGATAAAACTTGGAAGGTCACCAAAGGAGCGCTGGTAATAGAAAAAGGTGAAAATGTTGGTACATTGTATTTATGCAATGGTATTTCTAACTCTGTTAATTCTTTAACTTCCAAAGGAGAAGATGCATCATTATGGCATCATAGGCTCGGACACATGAGTGAGAAGGGAATGAATATTCTTCACTCAAGAAATTTGTTGCCAGGTTTGAAGAATGTTGATTTGGATTTCTGTGAGAATTGCATTTATGGAAAACAAAAGAAAGTCATGTTTCTCAAAGTTGGGAAAGAAAAGAAGAGCGAAAAATTGGAGCTTGTGCATACAGATGTATGGGGACCTGCTCAGGTATCATCTCTCTGTAGCTCTCATTATTATGTTACTTTTATTGATGATGCAACTAGAAAAAAATGGATTTATTGTATTCAGAATAAATCTGATGTATTTGATACTTTCAAGAAATGGAAAGCTTTGGTTGAGATTGAGACAGGAAAGAAGTTGAAGTGTCTCAGATCAGACAATGGAGGTGAGTATTGCAGCAAAGAGTTTGATAGGTAATGTTTAGAGCATGGAATTCGTAGAGAGAAGACAGTTCCAAGAACACCACAAGAAAATGGTGTGTCATAAAGGATGAACAGAACAATCATGGAGTGTGCAAGGTGCATGAGATTGCATGCAGGATTACCTTTACAATTTTGGGCAGATGCTGTAGATACTGTTGTTTATCTAATAAACAGAGGGCCTTCAAGTTCCTTGGATGGTGGTATTCCAGAGGAAGCATGGACAGGTAAAAAGGTAAACTACTCTTTTTTAAATCCTTTTGGTTGTGAGGCCTTTGTCCATATTAATAAAGAAAACAGAACAAAGCTTGAGGCAAAATCAAAGAAATGTACCTTTATTGGATATGGTGCTAACGATTTTGGTTATCGCTTATATGATTATGAAAATCACAAAATCATTAGGAGCAGAGATGTAATATTAAATGAAAAGTTCTTGTATAAGAATCAGCTACAGGAAAAGAAACAGGAAAAAGAAAGCAAGGAATACACGGTTCTTGATGAGATAACTGAAAAAGTAAAGGTGCCTGAAAATAATAATAATCAACAACCACAGTAGCAGCAACCACCACAACAGCAACAGGCACCTCAAACACCTGAAAGTGGTGTTAGAAGATCTACTAGGATAAGTAGACCCCCTGAACGATACTCTCCTTCATTATATTATTTATTGTTGACTGATTCTGGTGAACTTGAATGTTATGAAGAAGCAATGCAGGTTGAAAGCAAGAAGAAGTGGGAGCTAGCCATGGAAGAAGAGATGGACTCCTTAATGCATAACCAGACTTGGGACTTAGTCAGGTTTCTTGCAGGTAAAACTACATTGCAGAATAAATGGGTTTACAGGCTGAAGGAAGAAGATGGAGGAAAACAGAGGTACAAAGCTAGACTTGTGGTGAAGGGGTTTGCACAAAAGAAAGGTATTGATTTTGATGAAATATTTTCTCCTATTGTTAAGATGAATTCAATCAGAACTATCTTAAGTCTTGTAGCAGAGGAAGATTTACATCTTGAACAGTTAGATGTAAAGACATCATTTCTCCATGGAGATTTGGAGGAAGAGATATACATGCAACAACCAGAAGGATATGAGGTAAAAGGGAAAGAAAAATTGGTGTGCAAGTTAAAGAAGAGCTTGTATGGCTTAAAACAGGCTCCAAGGCAGTGGTATCTAAAATTTGACAAGTTTATGTCCGAACAAGGTTATACTAGATGTCACTCTGATCATTGTGTTTATCTAAAAAGGCAAAATGATGGCAGCTATATTATATTGTTATTGTATGTAGATGACATGCTTGTTGCAGGATCTAACATGTAGGAAGTAAATGTGCTCAAAAGAAAATTGGCAAATTCATTTGCAATGAAGGATTTGGGAGCTGCAAAACAAATCCTTGGTATGAGGATAACTAGAGACAGGAAAAATCGCAAATTAACACTGTCTCAAAATGAGTACATAGAAAAGGTGTTGAAAAGATTTAATATGCAGAATGCAAAACCAGTTAGTACACCTTTTTCTAGACATTTCAAACTTAGTAAGGAGATGTGCCCAAAGACCCAAGAAGACATGGATTATATGTCTAAAGTTCCATATGCATTAGCAGTTGGAAGCTTAATGTATGCAATGGTCTGCACAAGGCCTGATATTGCACATGCAGTGGGAGTTGTAAGTAGGTACATGAACAATCCAAGAAAAGAACATTGGATGGTAGTAAAATGGATTCTCAGATATTTGAGAGGTACCACAAATCAATCATTATGCTTTGGTGGTTCAAACATTTCTCTACAGGGATATGTTGATGCAGATATGGTAGGTGACAGAGATAACAGGAGGAGCACTACAGGATATGTATTTACTGTAGGTGGAACAAATGTCAGTTGGGTTTCAAAAATCCAAAGTGTTGTTGCACTTTCAACAACAGAAGCAGAGTATGTTGCTGCTACAGAGGCTAGTAAAGAAATGATTTGGTTACAAAGGTTTATGGGTGAATTGGGTAAGAAACATGATATGGGCACGCTATACAGTGATAGCCAAAGTGCCATTCATCTTGCAAAGAACTCAGCATTTCATTCCAGGACTAAACACATACATCTCAAGTACCATTTCATACGGTCAGTATTGGAAGATGGAGAGTTGAAGCTGGAAAAGATACACACTAGCCAGAATCCTGCAGATATACTAACAAAAGTTGTAACCGGGGAGAAAATGAGAATGTGCTTAGTTTCAATTGGTCTTTAAGGATGATGATGACGATAAGGAATAGCCAGGTCCAAAGAGGAGTCATTGTCCAGCAAATGAAGCAGCGGTGGAGTTGCTACAATCAGTCTCCAAGTGGGAGATTGTTGGGTGTGGAGCCTGATTATCTTGTTTTATTTGTATCACAGCAATGGACCCCTGTACCTTAACCGCCCGTAATTAATCACTGTCGTGGGGGGTCCAGGGGGGGCGGCAACGCTTTTCGGAGCCCCCCCCTGGCGGGGGTTTTCAGGGTCAGCGCCCCCGAAGCTAAAAACAGATGTAAAATTTCCTTGTAAAAGTATAGTAATTTCTAGTCAATCTAGGCCGTTCATTAGGCAAATGATCTGACGGTAGAAGTTATGTTTAGATTAGGGTTTTTTTGCCCTAGAAGGAAACCCCTCGTATTTATGAGGGAATTGTATTGCGGCTGTGCAAAATATGTGTGTATTCTCGGAGCGAGAAACAGAGAGGGAGACTGTGAGAGAGAACAGAGGATATTACAGCAGATCTGCTGTAGGTTTTGTCTCTTCATTTTTGATGGATAATAGAAAGGAAGGATTGGCTGTTTGGGGTGGACGTAGCCCAAACTGGGTGAACCACGTATATCTGTGTCTCTCTAGTTTTATGTGTTTTGTGTGCTTGTATTTTCCGCATATTTTATCTGTTGCATTGCTCCATAATATATAATTTTCTAACAGCTTGTTTTCTTTAAAGGATTTCAATAAGGTGTTTTATGAGCATTATAAAGGACATTCCCCATCTTTGTTATTAGTGGAAAATTGTTGTGATAAGTTTGAGGTTTTCATACAATACATTGAAAGCATTGATGAAGACCTAGTAGATATGAATGATGAGGATCTCTTAGAAGCACTTTATGGGTTCCATTTTCAAGTTGACTGTCATGGTAATCAAGGGAAGATAGCTGAAAATGAAAGCAATCAAGAAATGAAAGTAGATCCACAGGATCTCTCTATGGAGACAAATGATAATTCATCTTCTGTTTTGTATGAGTCTAAAAAATACATTAAGTCTCATTATCAATTTTCATGAGAGAAAGAAGACAATTATTTTTTGCTCCAAAGAAAACAAAGGTTGCCTCCTCCTTTAACTGCAGAATATATTAACCAAATTCTAAGCATGCGACCAAACTCCCACTCTTTGTGTAATCGGGAGATTCATTCTATTTTTACTACTGCTGATTTATGTATTGAAGTCTTTCCTCTGGAAGAAACAAATGTAGAACATATTGATACTGATGCTGTTTTACATTCTCAAGAAGGCTTATTGCCAGAAAGTGATTTTTTTCATCAAAATGATCGCTTTCAAACATAATTCATATATCTCAGTCAAGAAATACCAGGTTTTCTTGAGGAAAACATATTGGTATACAATGAGGATGCCATGTCAAATGATCATGAATAATGTGTAGACATTCTCTTTAAGAAGGATCCTGACCAGGACAAATTGGAACAAAGAGCAGTCCTAGATGAAGCTTGTTATTTGAATTCTGAGGACCAGGTATTGCTCCAAGATCCTTTTGCTAGCATTTTAGAATCATATAAGGAAGGAGTATGCTATGACATGAATGGTTTACTGTAGAGTTTAAGGAAAATTTTGAACACTGTTGTTCAGTGACAAGTAAGATGGGAATGACCCTTTTGTTTTCTCAGCCTACTAAAAAAGTGAACAAGAATCAATCATGTAGTCATTTAATTGATTGGTTACATTGGAAAAAAGAGTTCACTTAGTGTATATATCATCTCCAAGTTTTATTAGGATAAGTATGTGTGCAAATAAGCTCAGTACTCTGAGCATTTTTCCAGCTTTAGTTCCAGAATGCTGTTTTGTTTTCAGTTCAAGTATGTTTCAGACTTCAGTTTTGCAGAGAGTTTTAATTTAAACTTGAAGACTGAAAACCACAGAGGTTGTGTAGCAGATTAATTTGTAGGTGTGGGATCAACCTAATGGATCAGGCTACTAGTCTACGGTGTTCTTGGCAGCTCACAAGGAGTGTACCATCCCCAGTTGAAGCCAATGTTAGGGTCCCATAATCTATAGGATCACAAGGTGACTGATTATTTCTCAGATCTCTCATACTGAAAATAATATTCCATGGCTATCATTTATTTCAGGAAAAAAGGGAAATCCAAACTATCAAGAGCATCAAATGAATCTATCTGCCTTCCAGTTCAGTTGAAAGAGGAAAGTGTTACTGATTAAATGTGATGGCGAGAAAACTCCATACTGCCCTCACTCATTCCATCTACCTTTGTTTACCCTTCATTTTTCCATTTTTCTAAAGTCCCACGCTTCAGTTCTTTCAAATCCCTCTCTTAACTATTGAAAATAAAATTTTATAGTTAAAAAGAGAAGCTCTGTCCATCCACTAAAAGCTGTATCATATAAGACTTACCACTTACCGCAAATCCGCCCACCCATCGAGCAGTCGTGCTATACAACAATATACCATAAACCTTACCTCTTGCCTGCACTTCGCATCCCACAACTTTTAACCTTTTATTCTTAACTCATCGTCGAAACATAAAACTCCGCCGATGCGATTTGGTGGGACCCATCCAACCTTTATACATTACCGAATCCGCATGCAAACCTTTGTATTCCACATTTTCCTTACCTTTCACCTTTTTTCACTTTCCAACGTTTAGCGTGTCACACTTCGCACATTTTATAACTTACCTTTTAAGCGCCCGCAAGTTATTTTGTTTAAGTTGCAATGTGATCGCATATCGCACGTCGCAAGCTCAGGAGTATAGCCCACATAACGCCTGCAAGTTAAATATTTTAAATCGCGATATAACCCGATTGTAATCACACATCACAAGTTTCAAAGGATAAGCACGGAGGGAAGTCTTAAAATTTCCGAAGTGCGATATGTGATGACGGTGGGACCCATTCACCCGCTGCGCGCAAATAAACCTTACGCTTTTCCGCCTTTCCACTTTATCTTTCTACTTTACCTTTTTTACATCGCGATATCATTATTTCCACTTACCTCCGCTTTCCCGATTCCCTGATTTCGATTAAAGTGGGGCCATTTCTCCCTGCCACATAACCCTTTCCCCCACCATCCATCGCACATTGAAAAATATACCACATCGCATATCGACAAAAATAACGTATTTCATTCCTCCAAAAGTTAAATCTTTCGATCGCCGATTTTCGATATATATCGCATCAGACATATTATAAATTTTCACTCATTACATTTCACAAAATTTAAAGTTTAACCATATTCCTGAAACCTATCCAGTCTTGATTGTGATTTTCGATGCGGTTGGCCCCAACATAATACTCCTCTCACCACTATACGCCATTCCATCGCTACCATTCCCATTCCATTGCTCCACATCATTGAAAGTATCACCGTCCCGCCATGTCACCTCCGCACCTCGCGTCGCATCGCATATTCCATTCTTCATATCATAAACTGTAAAACATGCGATGTGCGATACTTCTATGGATGTGATAAAGTTCAGAACTAAAGACTATAGGATTTAAAATCTGGGTATATGAGTTTTTACGTTTTTTTCTTTAAAAAAGGGTTAAACATGACAGAAAGGACTCAGGTAGCAAATAGACACCAAAGGTCAAGTTGGGCAAAGGTGTTTGCGCAAAGATGATCATGTTGTAATTGCAAGAGAAGAAAGGGTGTTCATACAACATATTTCACAAGCACAACACTCAGTTTGCCAATGCAGTGCTAAAAAGATGGTGACTCAGCAACATTTTTCCAGTGGAACAGTGACTCAACACTCCTTTTAGTTCATTTTTCTTTCCTTTATGTTCGGTTTCAGAAAATGTAGTTTGCCTTGTCACACATGCATCGATTGTAATTTGTTTTTATATTTGTATAAATACTCTAGTTTTGGAAGTATCAAGGGTCGATTGATTGAAATCAGAAATATTTTTGTCTATTGAAGTACTATAAGCTTTTTCAAAGCACTGGATTATCAATAATAATCAGACCATTCAAAGGATTCTTGTGGCTTAAATGCTGTTGATGTTTTTCTTCTGTTATTATGTTTCATTGTCATCTTGCACTATAATCATCTAAATTCCAATTGTAAAGCATAAAGCGCAATGAATAGGATTTAATGTTGAGTACCTTATTCTAGCTGCGTTTACAATCATAATGTTTTCCACTGAAGGCCAAACTAAAGAATTCTTATTTTCTCTTTAGTTCTGCTGAATAATTTCATGTTTCTGTCATAATCCATTTATAAATTTGAAAGATCTAGTAAATACTCCTAGCTTTCCTTCTATTTACTCTGTGAAAAGTTGATGCAACTATCCAGTTATAATTTGAATCCTTTTCCCAATAGACATTAATCAATTGAATACAATCAATTTTCCAAAATCCAAAACCAAAAATCAAAACCCAAGTACAATATTAACTAGCCTAAAAACTTATCCAAACAAAGTTAAATCTTAAAGAGAGAGCCCTCTCTAAAACTGGCATGGCTATATCCCAGTTTCCAAAGCTGGTTTGATGTTGCCTCTGTAGTTTTTCTTCAACCTCAGAATTGTAGAACGCTAACAAAAACTTCTAGGGCTTCAGACTTATTCTTAGGAAAAGACATAATTTTACTTGGGCAACCTCCTTTCCACATCCATCATATAGATAAACTCAGGCTTGTCACCCAAAACAAAAAACACCCTTCTTCCACAAGGAGCAGTCCTATTTCATAAGATGATCACCCTATTTCATCATGTTATCAGTCAATCAAGGAATGGTCAAAATACTAATGATCTAATATATCTTTTTTAAGGCTTGCACTTACCTCTTACTTGACTAGCACTGTCTCTTTAATGGTTGCTCTTTCAACCATGTTCTAATACCATGCTGATTTTTCAAAGAGAAATATGGTCTTCTAATATGATAATTCATTTCCAATGATTTCTTGATTAATTTTCCACATGTATCATTAAGAAATTATACATAGAAAATGTCAAAAATAATGCAATAATGGCAGTAGGATCATAAAGAGACAACTAAGCACAAAAGAGACACAAATTTACCCTCGGAAAACTAAAACTCGGGAAAAACCCAACAATATTTTATTAGGAGAAATTGTTCAATTCAACAAAGGTACAATATGATTTTCCATTCAAATTTGGTCAAATATACCAAAGAAACGAACATAGGTCAAACTTGGTTAAACAAACATTCTTATCACTGCCCAAAATTTCGATCAAACTTAGTCAACAGGCTGAAATTCGACCTCCTGTAGTGGCCTGCAGGATTCAGTCAACCTATCCAGAATTCAATCAAACCACCCAAAAAAATATCAGCCAAATAGTTCATTGTTGTAGCCACATGAGAAATATAATATGTTCCCCAACGCTATTCAAATCCTAGACAAAATTGGCCACCTCATAAACTCCTCTTATTTAGGAAACTCAGCCTCTTCCCCTGTCCTCTTCATAGGTATAATAGAGATAGAATATGTGTTGTGAGTGAGTGATGAAATGAGGAGGCCTAATGCCATTTTATAGTGAATTAGGGTACCCCAAGTGGTGTGTCCTTATGCTAGGCTGACTTGTACTTTTGGAGAAAAAATTAAATCGAAATTTAAATTTAAATTCTTTCCTTTAAGGGCCAACTTGAGTAGCTAGGGAATACCTCCCACAACTACCCAAAAAATAAACATCAATAAGGGCTAACAACCTTTAGCCTAAATAAGAGAATATTTGGATTATTTGGCAATGATAATTATTTTTTCATGGCTAGAAAAGTGCAAACTACCTCATCATCATTCCTATAGCTTCCATTGTTTCACGATACACTAAACAATGTGCCTCCTTGCAATAATTCCAACAAAGTTGAAGATATCATCATAAGGACCACTACCCATAACAAAGTCCACATCCTACTCACAACGAACTAAACATAACTCAATGTTTCTTCAAGATATATGATATCAAAGATGTTGTGTAGACTTCGTTCTATGCTCACAAAGAAATGAAAATACCATATCTTTACTAACAACTACTACTACCAAGTTTGATAACCTTCATCTCACAAGTACTGTAGATTTCTTCACAAGAAAGTTCCCAGGCTTTAGAGTAAATTTAGGACCCCCTTATGATTACCAAAAGCTTTTGTGGGTAACAATGATTATAATAGATTTGACAAGGATTTGATACTACTTTATTTATATTCAACATGTAACAAGACTTTGGGTACAAAAAGATATTTAATACGAAAATGATCTAATACCACTACTAGATATTAAAGACTTTGATACCAATCTAAAATATCCATGATATCAATGCATGATACATGATCTTTTGTTACCCTGACGTGCATTGATACTACCATGTTGGATACTCAATGACTGATATCAGTCGATGACCAATCTCCAATTTGGATAAGGATAATTGTGTTACCAACTGATAATTGTGTTACCATGTGACAAACATTAATATCAATGTAGTTAATTTGTATAAATTATTATATCAAGCCATGGTTATGGGGGAGTGGCTCCCCTCCCCCTCCAACTCTCTCCCAAATCGCGCTCCCGAAATTGCTCCCGCAGGGGAGCGAACCAGAGAGTGAAATTTGCACTCCCCAACCTTTTTTGCAATTTTTATTTTTGCAAAAAAATCCCAAATTCAATTCTTTTTCAAAGAAACAACAATTTTTGAGTGGGCCAGCCTAATGATCAAAACTATGGCCATATTATTGATGGCCCTAGTAAAAGTGACATTATCCTTAATCTTACTTTTCGTCCTTTTACTTAAAATTTTAACTTTACCATGAAATGAATTGGGATGTTTGAGAGTGTTTCTGACCTCATTGGATTTCTTATGGAAAAATTATAAATTTATATCTCATTCAAAATACAACAGACTTATCAGTTTTTGAGGATTTTAGGATTGGGGGATTGCAATGTTTCCATTGGATTTTTTCATGTATTAGGGTATGTAACTCGTATTTAATCAAGAGAACCAATCTCTCTATGTACCTTGATGTTAGTGACATTTGTTGTCGAACTCCTCTATCATGACTCTACTAAAAATGTACCCATCTCTCAAACAAAATATTGACTTGACATGCTATGTTTTTTCTATCTTATGTTAATGCTTAGATGGTGGTATTAATGACAAAGATCCCTATACAGACCCAAAGGTAATGACAAAGACACCTCTGGATATTAATGCTTAGAGGGTGGTATTAATGACAAATATCCCTATACAGATCTAGAGGTAATGACAAAGATACCTCTGGATATTAATGCTTTGAGGGTGATATTAATGACAAAGATCATTATTTTTCAACAAGACTAAAAAAATAGACATTTATCATGGCGGCAAGAGGCCCAAGCATTATATATAAATAATAAATATATTTGTATTTTCTAGTTTCTAGTAGTTTTTATAATTGTTGACTCTTTTATATTTATTATGATATTTTTTGTAAACAATATATGACAATTTAAGTTTCAAGTTTGAAGTTGGGAATTATAACTCATTGGTAATGAATTATGAATATGATGCTTCGTGAAAGTTGAAAGTTGTTTCATTTAATTTCATTTTATAACATTTCATTTCATGTTAGTTATTTTTTGTTGTAATGGTTGCACTTAGCTTACAAGTACAACTTTGGTGATCAATGATGATAAATTTTATATATTGAATTTTGAAAGCTTGAAACTTTAAGTTTGATGAATCATGAGACTTAATATGTTGTGTGTTACTAAATTGTGGATGTGGTTGATAAAGATTATAACTTCTAGATGATTGATTTAATATGGTTAAATCTATGTTTTTATGATTTTTTATATCTAATTCATCATTCTAAAGATTTGCTCCCCGATTCGCTTTCGAATCGGAAGCTTATGAAAATGTCACTCCTGCTCCCAAGTAACCTTGTATCAAACTACAATCAACATTATAAAATTTCAATGCACATAACTTTGCAACCAATTTACCTGATAAAAAATGATAATACCAATATACTATATACTAACATCCATTTTATTTAAAGTGCGACCACCGAAACTCTTCCCCATGCTACTAGAACCAAACCAAAGTCTATAATCATTCATGCACACCTCCCATGCTCTCAAATAAACACAATAGTTACTTTATAGGATTAAATTGATCCCAATCACATATAGAGAGTTGCATCCCATATATGAGATACATTTCTACTAGGTAAAATAGCAGACATTATATTTTTCATTACATAAAAAAATATGTTTCTTTCCTGGTTTTTCGCTAGCATAGAAAAAACCCTCTAAAATTGGTGGAGATCCCAAAATGGTCCATTTATACTATCAATATGCATATTTATCCTAATTAGCTAAGTGAGTCGAAATGGTTTATTGTTTCTCTTTTTTTATAACTGAAATAAAAGCACCAAACATTTTTAAAGTTTTTCCAATGGATTTTTCTTCCCTTTCAATCCTAATCATGTGATTGTTGTTTTGTTCTCATCAAGTATTGCTATTGGTAGTTTTACAATTTCAAGTTAATGGGGTTTTGTTACACAGTTCCATATATCTCCCTAGTATTCTTTAGAATCTTCTAGGGTATCCTCAACTTATTTGTGGATCATACAACTACCATGTCACCTTCATATTGTGCTAGTTGGTTCTTTCATGTCACTAATGTGGATCATTAAGAATTTGGGATCTACACTTGGATTATGTTATCATCCTATTGGTATTTATGGGAAAATAGGTTATTGATTCCTTTGAATGCTATATTACACTCTTAAAAGGTTTGGACTTTTTGTCAATCAATACAAGTTGCATTTCATCCATGTTAAGGGGAACTTTTCTTTGTGTTGACACTTTTCATGCCTACATGTATTTGGGCCTTCAACCCTTTTGAGTGTTCTTGGTACCGCCTTCACATTCTATGTGAGATATCAAGAATCCAATCCATTATGAGTATTTCTAGGAACTATTGCCTCAAAATATAGGAGCTCTTGTGAGATACCTCAAAAGGTAAAAGATTAAGAAATAACAATGAGGTGGATCCCACTATCACCTTAGCAATCCACCTCCTGCTCTTTCATGGAATTTCACCACACGAGAGGCTTCCTAGTTTAGGTCACCTAAAATATATTCTAGGTCCAGGGTTCAAAGGTGACACTTCAATAATATTACCCAAGGTACTTCGACTAGGAACAAGGCTAATTTCTATTAGATAAGGAGTAGTGTACTTATGAAGTAGCTTATAAATATGGACTTTAGTGTAGGGATTTTAGTGTATACTTAAAAATTAGCAAAAATAGGCATACAAGAGAGAGAAAAGGTTGGTTTTAATGATATGATCAACAATAGGAGCCTCAAACCTTCAAGTGACCCTAGGTTTAAGCCTTAGTGAAAAATTAGGGTTTTTATAGCCTTACAGTTTCCTAAGGTTGATGATACCTAGGGAAGGACATCCAACCATGAAAATCACCAATTTTTATGGTTTATGACTCAGCAAGGTAGAATGACCTCCAATCATCTCAATGTTCATGCCCTAGTTTAATTTGACCTCAAAACCTAACCCTAATTACTTTCCTTTAAGGGCTTAAATTCTAGGAGATGGGTAAAAGGTAAAATTTTATGAATTTTTACCATCACTATGGATTTCAGTGCCTTCCATATACTTGGGTGATGAAGTATTAAGGGTATATAACCATGGAAATATCAAATCCTTGAAGAGAGTAATGGGGGAAACCCTAGGTTTTCACTTGCTAATCCTAGCTATCACTTTATGGGGGGATAAATTGACTAGAGAAAATATCTCCAGGAGTTTCTCTAGGGAAGTTCAAGGATATAAATCAAAGTAAGAAAAAATTCACCAAGAATTTCATATAAGCAGAAGTATTTAGACATGGAACATAGAAAAAATAACATTACATGCAATAATTATAAAATATATTCAATAAAATTTAATCCTAATATATCCAAAAAACAAGCCTTCTTTATCCAAAAATGACATCTTCACAACAAGCACTAAATTCCAATAGCCAAATATCCACAAAAGATCACATCTCTAGAAAGTAGTGAAGTAGAGAAGGCTAGGTAGAAATCTCTAAGAGAGGTCAAGTTGTCCACAAGTAATGATGATTAAATGAGTGAGGTGACTCTCTATTTATATGAGGTCTACTTCACTTAATTTTTAGTTGAAATCCCCTACACAAGTTTTATTTTTGAGTGGAAAAAGGTAAATTAGGGTTACAAGCCAACCCACTAGCTTTACAACATAATTTTTTGATATAAGCCCACACATTTGAGTCGTAGGGCTAAAATTGTGATGGAATCATGCCCTTTATGGCTCCAAATGCTCCATCAAAGAAATTTCAAGGCTGAAAATGTCTCCAAGCATCATGATCATCCTCTATCTAAGGAAAATCCCCAAATCATGCATTAAAGCAACTTCAAGAGTCTAAATTCCAACTATGGGTGCCACACATCATCTCCATGGGTGTCAAGTGAGCAACGTGGAGCCTCCTCTCTCCAACATTAGGGATCCATCACGTGAAACAAGCCCTCATCAATCATCCTAAGGATGGCCATCCTCATCTGGGCTCTGGATCATAGCATGCCCATTAAGTAGTGTCAATCCCATAATGGGGGCATGTTAGGTCCAATGGTACATCATCATGAATCATCCATGTTATGCAATATAATACCAACATTCTAGCTCCTAGAGTGTATCTCAACTGCTTAATTCATAGAAAGGCCCAAAGTTATACCAAAAGTGAGCAATGTTGCATCTTCTGAGTCATCATGCTCTCTATATTGTAGTATATGGCTTGGGCATCATGTGGAATGAGGTGAATTCAAAGCCTCTACTACTCTAAACCATTTGGCCTCTACTACTCTAAACCATTTAGAAAAACCAAATCAAGCCCAAGTGAAAGCAACCATTCATTAGAGACTAAGATCTCAAATGCATGTAAGTGGACCATAATTAATTGTTAAGGGCATATTAATGCTTCGGACCGGGATCACATTCAAATATCTAACTAGACCAAGTCTTGTAAAGACATTACCTACCTGTGTAGGGATGGATAAGTAGTCAGTCGTATTAGGTGCTACCAACGACAAAGGGGAGGTGGCATTTCCAAGGTTAACCCTTCAATCAATTGGTGTTAGTGTACGTATGTGGCAGTGGAGGGGAAAGACTTCATGGCCAAGTGCCATTGTTAAGGGACCACCTGATTGGATTCCACATCCTAAGCCTATAGATGTAATGGAGGGAGAAATATTGGATGTATGAGTTACCTTAATCAGCCTCATTTATCTATCCCTTTGGTATGCCTTTTACTTATTTCTTATAATGATTTGTATTATGGTGCATATTTCAAAGATCAAAGTTTTCTCTTTAGGATTAGAATTTAATTTACCCCTTAAGATGAGGCGGTTCATCGCTTATCAGGGTTGGGACATGCAAGGGTTCCTTTTGAAGAGGTGATCAGGGACTAAGTGATGGCTAATGAGGAGGGTAAAGCTCATGCTAGGATTTTTCCCACGTGCTAACTTATGTCTCGACCATATTTTTCATTCTGATTTTCCGTTTTCTTTTATTGTGGCCATATTATGCATTTCCATTCTTTTAGCTACATAAACCTCCAAGACAATGTTTTTAATCCCTACTTAAGGATGTGCATAAGAGAGTGACAAATCCCAATTGAGCCAATGACAAGTTACACCCGAATAATGGAGATGGTATCAAAAGTTTATAATGCGATGTGGAAATTGTCAAGTATGGTAAAGGGAGAATGAACAAATTATTTCAATCTAGGTCTTCCAAGTAATTCCCCTCCTATAACACTAAGGCATTATGGGAGGTCTGATTGGACTAGGGATAAAATTTTCCCTAGTAAGGTGAGAAAATAAATTTACAATCTAGATCATTCAATCATCCAGATCACCCCTTTATCCATAATAAATGCCCAAAATATAAAGTAAAAGCACCCAATTGCAAAATGATCATTGTACCAATTGAGTGGTAACCCACCTTTATTCAAGACAAATGCTAGATGGTGAGATGTGTAGTAACTAGCGAAAATAGTGATGGAGTTGGAATATCATCATCATCAGGCTAATGTGTAGGGTTGTTGGCTGGCTCACTATCCAAAATGGAAGAAAATCTTTCAGCAAAGGGGTTACCCATTTTGGTGGGTAATAAGAACCATTTCTATTAGATGAAGCTTATGTTGGAACTCAACCTTCCAATAATTTTTTCAAAAATTGGGAATGCGGCTTCAAATATTCCTTCATACAACCTAAAACCCCTCAATATTTCACCATTCCCACAGGGTGTCTTTGTAGGTGTTCAAACTTCAAGGTCTCGATTTATGCAACGTTTGGGTTTGTTTAATTTGTTGGACATAAACTTAACTAGTCCATACAATGATGCAAAGAGTTTGAGACTTGATGATGAAATTATTCCTCAAATTCCCTTAGATTCCCTAATTCCTAACAACACTACCCAAATGTTCGTTATGTTAGTGTCCAGTGATTCAAGAGATTGGTAGACCAAATGCACATGGTAACATCAGACCAATATTTGGAGTCCTAGGACCTAGCCTTCCTGGACTCAGAGAGGGCTCTCTCTATTGTGTGCAAAGGATGTAAACTTGTTCGCTTTAGATGGTTGAAACTTGATTTTAGGCTAGTTGTTAAGTGTAGGGATTGTTTGTTTGTTTGGTTGAGGTAAGATGATTGAGTAGGATAGGTGGAATGAGAGGTTTTCAAACATTAGGCTATGGAGTCTATGAAGTCATTGATGTCTCAATAGTGAATCGGGGTACATCACAGGGCCAATCTAGTGTAGTCAATGGATATTTAAGTTTATGTGTGAGGTGAGATGGACATTAAGTTTTGGGGAAACAAGGTAGGGAAAAGGGAAATTAAGAATACTTTATCAAATACATATGAACAAGAAGGTCTTAAATATTGATAAGAAAAGATACTAATTATGATATAGGGCACACCATTTACTCAATGAAAATACTTTTAAACAAATAAATACTCAAGATACACAATCCAGTGGAACAAGGAAACAAGAAAACTTATCTAACTTCAATGATTCTACTTTCAAGATTTGAAAACATATAAGAGACAAATAGCATCAATAAATGAAGAGGGAACTCCAAAAAATCATTCATTAAACTATAAATAACTTTGAGGCAAACTGATTAGCATATACAAAGGGCAAGATCGAAACAAGACCTCTTTGGCTTAACCTAACAATCAATACATCAAAGAGAGATTTCAAGACAGAGTTTAGATAGCATCAAAAAAACAGGGCTTACCATGAATAATATTTGTAAACTAGAAATTAATCCAATAATGAAATAGTCAAACTTAGGTGGGCCTAAGGAGCACCTAAGAATTCCTTAAGCTAACCCAGTAGAAGAAAACATAAAGACAATAGGCAAACAGGAGGACTGCGGTGCCTCAAACAACATTTCTCATCCTATACTCTTATGAGCTATTTAAATATAAAAATATGGACATATGATCAACTAGAAAACATGAAAAAGTAAGAGATACATCACCATTAACTAAACTCAGGGATCTTACAAGCAAACCTTCATCAACATCAATTAAGTAAAATCATCCACAAGTTCCACAACACCAAATTTCTCTTCAACTTTTAAAACCCATGTATTTCTCTCAAACAAATAAAAATCCCCCATTTACAATGAATCCTCATGCTATATATAACAAGCAAGGAGGAGAAAAAACCAATAGAGTATTTATAATTCCATTGGCTAAACAGAAGTATCTCTATTGTCCTTGAGGCCTTGCAAGGCCCAAGGCACAAAATATCTAAAATAAATATCTTTTCAGCCATTTATAGCAAAGAAATTGATCTTTAGGATCTGACAAGCCTCCTAAAAATTTCCAAACACACATTTTTACTTTTCAACCATAGGAGCGCGGCACTGTGTTTTGAAATAAAATTTTATGCCATGAGCGCAACACAAGAATAGGAAAAATGGGTCTTCTTACAACAGTGTTTTGAAGGCCTTCCCGATGTCAGAAAAGGCTCCATGATGGCTCGTTGGAAATCCCTTTAAGTATAATTTCTAGATCTACCCTTGGTTTTCCAATATGACCTCTGTAACCTATCCAAAAAGTGAAAATTCCAAGACTGGTAGAAGCACAACACATGTCCTGAAAAGTAGGCAGAATGATGAAAAAGTGAGTGTTTTTGACCCTTTTGGAGGACCAAAACAACTCCAATTGATCTAAAATTTTCTGAGCACGTTAGATGAGTGATGAGGAATCCAAAAATTCAAGCCTTCCCTCCTAAAGATTCCATGAAAAAGAGTGCAGCACCAAGTGTGCTGCGCTCCCTCAAAATTTGCAAAAAACAAAAAATTGTCAAAATTCTCCCAAATTTGGTGGAAGTATGCCTCATGGGTCTTGGGAGACCTGTAGAGAAGCTTAAGCCAAAACAATAAGGTTTTAGGGATTTATAGGATAAGTTCCATAGATCAAGAACCGGAGTACACCGCTCACAAACAGATCACAAATCAGTACACCAGTATAATCACGTGGTTAAAACCCTCAAAGAGGAAAATAGTCCACGCCTTGAGCCAACGCGACCACTTTAGGGAATTTATTAATATAAAAAGAAAAGTTACATATGTTTCTCTCATAAACGGTTACCGAAAAAATGACCCTCCATGCTCTTTAAATAGATATCATGGACCAATCGGGTGCTAAGCCACAGATCAAGTGTTGTTAATACCGAGGTGAGAGATAACCGTCAAATCACTACAAATCGTGACCGTCAGATTATAAGTTACAAATGTACATGGTAAAGAAACACACTTTACCTAACTCTACACTATACTAAGTTATTCTTAACTATTTCCTATGTGTCGAAATATCCTAACATCCCCCCTTAAGAACAACTTGGAATAGGATTGAAGGATTTACAAAGGTGACACAAAAGGAGCCTATTTCCTATGTGGCGAAATATCCTAACATCCCCCATTAAGAAAAAATTGGGATAGGATTGAAGGATTTACAAAAGTGACACAATAGGAGAATGAAGGAGGCATTAGAGCCTATCCCCCCTTAATGAAAATTTTCCTGAACTCCAAGCATGGATTGAAGTTTGGTAAACTTCGCTTCTGTCAGAGCCTTCGTAAAGATATCAGCTACTTGATCATTGGTCGGACAATACTACACTTCAAGAACACGATCATGAATGAGCTTTCTGATGAAGTGTATGTGGAGTTCAATGTGTTTCATACGTTGATGCCGAACTGGATCTTTACATAGCTGAATGGCACTCTGATTATCACACCAAAGTGTAGTTGGATGTTGCTGATGAAGACCAAATTTAGACAAGATTTGACGAAGCCACATGGCTTCCTTAATGGCTTCAACTGCACCATGATACTCTGCTTCTGCTGAAGAAAGGGAGATGGAACTTTGTTTCTTAAAAGACCAAGTAATAGGTCCTAAACCAAGAGTGAATACATATCCTGTAGTGGAATTCCGATCGTCAGGGTCACCAGCCCAATCAGAATCAATGAAACCAATCAACAAGGGAGATGCTCTTGCACTGTAATGAATCCTGAACTGAACTATACCTTGAATATATTGAAGTATTATTTTAGCTGCTTTCCAGTGACTTTCATGAGGTTGGTGCATAAACCGAGTGACAATACCAATGACAAAGGAAAGGATCAGGACGGGTATGGGTTAGATACAAAATTTTACAAAAAATTTGATGGTATAAGGTAGCATCAACTTCAGGGGTAGTACAGTTGACTGAAAGCTTGACTCCAGACTAAAAGGTAGAAGGGGCAGGCTTACAGTATTCCATGTGAAAGTGGAGTAGAAGATCACAGGAATACTTGGAATGAGAGAGGGTAATGCCTTCCTTGGATTGCAAGACTTGAAGACCAAGGAAATAATGCAAGTGTCCTAAGTTTGTCATTTCAAACTTATTTTTGAGGCTATAATTCACATGGTTTATATGGTTTGGATCAATACTAGTAAGGATAAGATCATCAACATAAAGAACAAGGATGGTGAAGGAATTACCCATTTTCTTGGTGTAGACAGTGTTGTCAGAATGACACCTAGAAAAGCCATTATCTAAGAGAAATCTATCCATTTTGGCATACCAAGCCAGAGGAGCTTGTTTGAGACCATAGAGAGACTTCCTAAGGTGACAAACAAGGCTGGAGTCTTTTTGGATAAATCCAAGGGGTTGTTCCATGTAGATTTCTTCATGCAAATCTCCATGTAATAAGGCAGATTTAACATCCATCTGATGGAATTCCCATTTAAAGGAGGTAGCAAGGGAAAGAACAAGGTAGATAGAATTCATTTTGGCAACAGGGGAGAAGGTTTCAGTATAGTCAATGCCTTGAACTTGTGAAAATCCTTTAGCAACAAGATGAGCTTTATGTCTATCCACTTTTCCATCTGGTCCAAACTTGGTTTTGTAAACCCATCTGCATCTGACAAGCTTTCTTCCTTTTGGAAGAGGAACAAGATCCCAAGTATTGTTTGCCAATAAGGAACGATAGTCTTCATTCATAGCTTCATCCCAATCTGGATGACCGAAGACTTCTTCAAAGGTTCCTGGATCAAGTTTTTCTAGAACTTGAGCTAATAAGGAAGAGGCTCTTTCAAACTGAGAACGTGTACGTCATCGATCGGCAGGGTCACCTGCAAGAGAACCTGCTGCATCCCGAGTAGAGCGGACCCATCTTGGAAGCGGTGGAGTATAAGGAACAATTTCACGAGCTGGAGGAGGATTGTCATCCTTGCTGTCATCATCTGAACTAGAAGGAATGCTATTAAAAATAGAAGAGAGAGAGAGAGGTGGCACATATGCCGAATCAGGCTCGTAGGCCAAAGGTGGCACACTTGCCGAACTAGGCTCGCAGGCCGATATATTTTCATCAAATTTTACATCTCTTCTAATGATAATATTTTTGGATTTTGGTTGAAGAAGTCTATATCCTTTGACATCTTCAGAATATCCAACAAAAATACATTTTCCACTCTTAGGTTCTAAGGCTTTATGTTTCGCATCTGGAATATGGGCCCAAGCATCACTTCCAAAAACACGAAAGTGACTTACATCTGGTTTGATTGAGCTCCAAGCTTCTTCTGGAGTTATATTCTTTAAAACCTTAGTAGAAGTGTGATTTACTATGTAATTTGCATAGTTAATGGCTTCTGCCCAAAAATTGAGACCAAGTCCTTTAGATTGAAGCATACAATTAGCCATTTATTTTAAGGTGCGATTCTTCCTTTCAGCTACACCATTTTGTTGTGGAGTATATGGAACGGTATGTTGCAATTGAATGCCATGCTCAGTGCAGAAGTTGATAAATTTGTTGTTAACATATTCTCCTCCATTGTCTGATCTTAACTTAAGAATTGGATGTCCAGATTGTTTCTCAACAAAGGCCTTAAATGCCAAGAACATGTTAAAAACTTCACTCTTGAGTTTTAAGAAGTATACCCAAGTGCGTCTGGAAAAATCATCAATGAAAGTTAAGAAGTACTTGCAACCAGAGAAAGAAACAACAGGAAGTGGACCACATAAATCACTGTGCACAAGCTGCAAAGGGGCTGAAGCATGCCAAGAGGCATGTTTGTCAAAACTATCCCGATGATGTTTTCCGAGTACACATCCAGAGCAAACACCATCTCGGCAAGATACCATAGGAAGGCCCGTCACCATATTTTCCTTACATAGAGTTTGAAGAGAGCAATAGTTTAAGCGATCAAATCGCTCATGCCAAATTTTGCTCATATCATCATTATGAGCAAAAAAAATAGAGGGAAGGGATGATGACCCAAAGTTGTAAAACTTATACAACCTTGTGGAATCATCAACAATGCCAGTAGCTAAAATATGTTTAGGAACTTTGAGTTCCTTGATTACAACATCATGAGGTGAGAATTCTATTATTTTCCCTTCACCCGAATGAGTTATCTGATAAACAGATAGAAGGTTGCATGACAAGGTAGGAACACATAGTACATCATTAAACTGACCATTATCTAGATAAATGGTTCCAGATCCTACAACACTAAGAGATCTATCATTACCAACATAAATATGTTTGGTGTTACAATCATTTAAAGAAGAAAACATGGATTTATTTTTAGCCATGTAGTAAGAAGCTCTAGAATCAATGAGCCACTCATGAGAAGGAGAAGAAGAAGATACATTTAATGCATAACCAGATCTTGATGCTTGAAAACCACAAGAAGAAAGTGCCATACCTGAAGATGAAGGTGAATAATGCTCCAAATTGATGTTGTGCTTCTTCATTGCTGCTTCTAAGGCTTCCATCTTCTTAAAATATTTGGACTCTATATGGCCATTGCGATTGCAAAAGTTGCAATGTATATCTGTCTTCTTCCCTTTGTTTTGATTTGCCTTATTATTTGGGTGATTTGATTTTTTAGTTTGCAGCTGAAATTGCTTAGGGCCCTTTTTTGGTTTAGGACCGTATTTTTTAGGATACTGCTTCTTGGGATTCTTTTGATATGGTTGTTGTTGGGCTGCTAAGGCTTTCCTAGAAGCGTTTCTAGCAATGATAAGACCAAGGTGTAAAATTTTTTCTTGTTCTCTTATCAAAGAATCACAAAAGGCATCAAAATAGGGATTCTTGTAGGTGGTTCATGAAAAAATGATGGCTTCTCTGGTGGAATGGAAGGCGGAAACAAATACAGAGTATGCAGGTCCAAGCTTAGCAAGAATGCAATATATGAGGCTACCATCGTCCTTTTTGATCTTACAACCTTCTAAAATAATTTTGAGGGTCTTAAATTTGGACAAAAAATCTTCAATGGAGGATAAATTATTGGGGTCCAAAGTAAGCAACTCATTTTCAAGCTGGTGGGCCTAGATTTGATTTTGAATGCCAAAAACAGTTTTTAGCTTTTCCAGGGCCTCATCAGGGGTGTTAATGTCAAGGATATGAAATCGAAGATCTTGAGCAATGGACATTCCTATCAACCCTCATGCTTGATCTTATTTATTTTCCCATTTAGTAGCTTTATCATCATCGAAAGGTTTAGTTTCTTGTCCTATGTCTATTCTATAAAGCTCTTTACTTCTTAGTATATCTACCATGTGAGGTAGCCATTGGAAATAATTGGTGCTATTAAGAATAACCAGGCATGCACTTTCCATTTTAAAAAAAAAACTGAAGCTGAGAAAAGCTGAAAATAATTGCTCCAATGGAAACATCTTGAAAAATTAGGCCGTTTAAAAGAAAACGTCTCGAAAAACAGCTTCCAGATGAAGAAGTTATGCCTTTTGAAAAATTTGAGTTGTAGACGCTGAATAGTTATGGGAACGAGATGAAGTGCGGCCTTTTAAAAAAAAATTCTGCCCCTTTGAACAATTTTTTTTTACAAAAGAAGCTTGAGAAGGAGACTTGAACCCAAGACCTCTATTCTCATAAACTAACCCCTCACCAAGTGAGATAGTAAAAGGATCACGATATTGTATGAAAGGAGGAAGGGTTTTTTTTTTTTTTTGGTTTTTTACTCTTCGGTGTGCGTGCCTTTTCCTGCACAAAAAAACACAAAAAACCGAGCAAAAAAAAAATGAAGTGCAAAGCCTTACGGAAGAATGTTAGATTTTAGGTTAGCCTTATCGGCAACTATCACTTTTTTCACTATTTCTTATTTTCCCGAGATCCCACAAAGACGCGGGGAAAGAGCATATATAGCAAAAAAAATCCCTTTTTCCTGTTTCTAATTTTCCGAGGTCGCACGAAGCGCACAAAAAAGAGCATACAAAGAGAAGAGGGTATAGATCCGGCAAATAAATAAAACCTTAATACCGAAAATAAACAGGAAAAAACCAAAATAAGAAGAACTATTAACAAATATAACTGCAAAATAGATGCTTTATACCTCCAGATCTAAACTGACATAACTTGGGCAGCCAGAAACCTTTCCGCATGAAACGAAAGGCGTTCCTCACTGTAATAGATGTTGCAGACACAACCAAGTGGTTATCCAAGCTGAAAAATGTTTAGAAATAGTAGATCTACAAAGCGAAATTCGCATGCAGTCAAACTGGCTTCGGATTTTGATACCAATGGATGTGGCCCTCGGAATATCCTAACAAATGTTAGCTTGGCTCTTTTCCCTTTTTAGTGCCTGGGTCTCAATTTGGGCCTTTTTGAGTTTTGACCTTACAAATTAGTTTCTTTGGGCATAATGCTTGGTCATTCTTCTTTGTAAATCCAAGTCTTTATTTTCCTTCTCTAGATTTGACTCAAGGTGTATGTTAGCCCTCTCAAGCCATGATTCCCTATCATGTTCAATTTCTAGTGCAAGGAGTTCCTGGAGAGAAAGTTGTTCTGCTTGGGCTGATTCTTCTTCCCTCTGATTTACCAAGGCTTTCTTTAGACCCATTGTTCTAGGTATCCTTCTAGTTTGACCTTCCTCATCACTACTCTCCTCATAAGCGCCATGAACTCTTCCAACTTCACCTGTGCCCTTTGAGCTTCTTTCTGGTACCTGAGTGTTCTTGTTTCATGGATGGCCTGTTGGGCACTCATTTGCTTTTTTTTCATCTGATAGAAGTGAATGAAATCCTTTGATCTTTCTAATTCAGCTTCCAAGTCCTTGATTTCTTCATTCTTGTCTTGGAGGAGGAAGTTTGAAATTCTTGTTTCATTCTCATCATCACTGTTTATGTGAATGAGTTCAAACTCTCTTTCTTTCCATGATATTCCTCTTCTTCTTACACCTTTTTCTTACCTTTGTCTAGTGGTTGAGCTAAAGTAGATGGAAAGGTCCCTTGCCTCTTAGAGGCAGCAAACACTCTACTTGATCCTTTTTGGTAAGTGATATTACAAGATTTAACATGTTTCATTTCATCTTTGGTGATATCAAGACGGCTTTCTTGAGAGGCATTTTCATTTTCTCCCATGCTAGTATCACTAACTTGATCTTCACCATTGTCATATTCTTCCATGTCCTCTACATTGTCATCCTCCATGTTTACAACATCATCATTTTCATTTTCATTTTCTTTGTTGTCATGGTTAGAGGTGTCATCGTTACTGCTTGGCGCATTTTCATCCTCTTCGCTGCCCTTTGAGGTCATGGGATCATTGCTGTTGCTTTTGTTAGGGCTATCAACCATTAGGCTTTCTTCATTATAATTGTCATCATCCCCTTCACTGTTTGGCCCATTGTCTTCATTATTTGACCCACTGTCTTCACTTTCAAACTCTGCCTCTGTCTCTGCATCTTCATTTTTTTCTTCATCGTTGCTATGCCTACTGTCTTTGCCTTCAGAATTTGTTTCTTCATTATCACTGCTTTGTTCATGACCACTATCATGATCTTCTTCATTTTCTACCATGTCATCTTCTTCTTTACCATGAATGTCATTTTTTTTTGTTCTTCATCTATTTCTCCCTCAATACTTGGCTCACTATATTCACTTTTTTTTCCATTGCAATTTCCTTCAAACTCTGTCTCTTCTTGATTGTTATTTTCATCTTTGTCGCTGCTCCTTTTATCACTGCTATTGGGCTCACTGCTTTCTTCTTTACCTTCATTATTTTTCTCATCAAAATCTGCCTCTGTCCTTGGGTTGTCATTGATTTCCTCATCTTCATCTAGCTCACTGCCTTTGCCTTCTTGTTCAGTTTTTGGTTCACTGCCTTTGTCACTACTTTATTCTTCATCAACACTTTCTTCTTTGTCTTCTTCCTCATCACTTTCTTCGCTTTCATATTCCTCTTTGTCATCACTTTCTTCAATTTCATCTTCCTCTCCCTCATTATTTGTTTCTTACTCTTGACTGCCATTTTCTTCTTGACTGCCATGTTCATCTTGGTCACTTTTTTCTTCCTCTTTGTCACTGCTATATTATTTTTCTGAGGCTTTAGGAGAAGGTGAAAGAAGGAGGTTTGTTTGGGGAGAGGATTCATGTGAAGATGATGAATCGTGGTCAGTGGAGGGTGATGGAGGAGTGGAGGAAGGTGGATGGCATGATGAGGGTAAAATTTGCAGAGGAAGAGGCTATGGATTTGTGAAAACACCATGGGCGATGAAAAATTCCCATGGGATGCCTTGTTGCTCTAATTGGTGTAAGACACTAATTTTGATGAGGTAATGGTGGAAAATAATTTTCATTTGCTATGAAGGATGTCTCCTTCGTACAATGGATGACATTTTATCAATACTTTTATAAAGGTAGTAGGGAAAATTTAGCAGTTTGGCCCTAGTGAAATGCATAAGTAGTCTTATGTGGTAGGAATATATTATGGAAAACCTACCCTAACAGGTGAAGTATTTCATAATGATTTTCATTAAAGGAGCATATTTGTCCAACAAATGAGAAAAGGGGAAAATGGTTTTGCAATCAGCTTGGCAACTTAGTTTTAAGAAGGGCTGATAATGGCTTAGGTACATATATACCTGTTTGAACCATTTTTCTCCCATGCAAGGTATTCTAGTGGCCATAGATATTGCATTGGTGGTCAGCTCAAAATTCACTCCAGCTAGATGTATTTGGTGTTCATGGAGGTTAAGGACAAAAATTTTGATCAACTGAGGGTGACTTTGGACTCTCTGCACTTTCTCACAAAACTCATAGCATTCTACCTCTTCGAAATATGAAACTATAGTAGAAGAGGCTATCAATTCTTTGTTGTTTACAAGCTCAAACCTATTTGATTTCCCACCCTTTCTCTACTATTCTCTAGGCCTTTGATCTTCCTCACCACTGTCAACACTTCCTTCTCTAGGAATTTTTGTCTTTTTCCCCTTACCTTGAAATCAAAAACTTGAAACTGCTTGTGGAATGATATGAAGATGGTGAGTAAGATGGTGAGGATGCAGTGATGTCAAGGCTTAGCAATGTGGAGGTCAGTTGTGCAAATGGAGAGGTTTATTTGGCAGGAAAACTACTTTTTAGCATGGATACCAAGTATTTCCTTCCCCTAGGGTTCCTAACTCTCTTTATAAATTCACCCTTTAAAAACAACATGAGAGGGGGTATAAAAACTAAATACCTGTTATAGAAATCTTGAAGTGTGCCCAAAAAAAATTTGGAGAGTTTCTGGGGTAGTTGGATGGCTTGAAACAACTTTAAAAACTCATTGGATGAACACGCAACACAGGAGCGTAGCGCGGGTTAGTCGTGTCCTCATGAACGCGTGGTCGGGTGGCCTCTACACATAGGGTTGGTAAGATTCTGCACGCCGTGTCGGGAAGCTCTTATACTGAAGGGTTCAGCGTGTAGTGCACCACTATAGGCATGTAGCATCTTGTGGAAAAAAGAACAAGGGTTACGCACAGGTGCGTAGCACAAGTTTATAGGAGCGTAGCACTGGTTTTCTTGCCCGAATATCTGCTAGAATGTCAAAATCTCCCTTTTAAAAGCCCTACACCCTCTTTTGAAAATGAGGAAAGTGCTTGAGTGATAGAAAATGCTTTTATACCTTTGGAATTTTAATAAATTTAAAACCAAAATCCACTTTACTAATGTTTTGCTTTTGGTCTTTCATCTCCTTTGCTGATATTTTCTTTTCTTTGCAGGTGGTGACTTTAAACATAAAAAATGGCCCTTTAGTAATTTATTTGAGAACTTAACCCTTTTCCCTCTTATTGATTTTGACAATGATACATATGCTTTTCCAAAGTCTATACACCATGCTTGCTGTATTTTTCGTTGACCACCTCTAATCTAATGTAGGTGTCACAACACAGTATTTTGGCTTCTTGGTCATTTTTGGAATCTTGGCAACTTAGGTCACTTCATCGGAAAACTCATGATTTTCTTGATTTTATATTGGACACTCTGACCTTATGCTTTCCCTCTTTGACCATTTTGATGAATATTGACTGTTCTTGATAGTTTTGGCTCCTTCATACTGATACTCTTCAGAATTTATCCCTTTGGTGCAGTAAAACAGTGTGCCTAAATAAGATTTATAAGTCATTCCCTCACATCATTTTTTAATATTTGCCTGTTATCATCAAGGAGGTCTCTCACTATGATTTCTTGCTTCAATGAACCTTTAATCCATGCACAATTGTGCTTATGTACCTCTGTCTTCATGATCCTTTGTATGGGCTTTTTGCTGGGCAACACCTTATAGGAAATCAGTCATAAAACCACTGATACTCTTTTTAAACTTAGGCATGTTCCTTCTCTTCTGCCGTGGATTTCCTTGAGGAGTTTAAGCTTCTTACCCTACCTTTCTTCTGCTAATAATCATTATGAAGCATTCCTGCAGAAATGATTCAAGATAGGCAACTATATTTTTGCAGACTTTATGATTTGATCTAGGAGGTCCTTCCTTGAAGATCTTTTGACACTCTTTGGATAATCATGAGCTCACCTTATTTTCATTTGATTTCACCTTTGAGCACATGTAAAAATAGTGAGTTTAGGAAACCAAAGCAATGCATAACCTAGGAGAGCCTACATGACCTATTGGGATGTCCTTTGGACTAGATGTTTGACTGAAAACTTGAATCAGGGTTTGGAGGTGAAAACAGGGTTTTGAAAAGCCTTTATGCATTTCCATATGAAATCTTTGATTTATCTAAAAGAGCCCAGAAAGGGAGTTTAAAATCACCACTGCTTGAGGCAATTGGTGAATAGGGAAAAATTTTAGGTTATTTGACAAACCACAGTGTAAAAATAGAAGGCTTAGGTAGTCAGAAATAGAGTGGTAAAGTCAGAGGTGGCAAAAATAGTGAGAGTGAGGGACATAAGTCCATGATTTTTGGTCTTCTGGGAGTGAGATATTGGCCATGCCTCGGTATAATAGTAGAACAATAAACATTTATCCTAAGGGTAATGAAGGCAATGAGATTTCTAGAACTCACAAGATTCTTTAATTTTGTTTCTAGAAATCTAGGATAAGCATTTAGTCATCTAAACAGGTAAAAATTACTGATGACTAACATGTTACTATACAAATATTCAACATTCAAGCCTTTTGGACCCTTTTTATTATTGACCACTTGTCATTGTGCAAAATCCTACAAAGCCCCACATGAGCTTGTGGGCATCCAAGTAATTATGGTTCTAGAGAATCTTCAAGTCTACTACTGGTCTATTGGAAAGCTTGAATTAACTAAAACCCTAAATAGGAAGAAAACCTTATTTGAACAAGAAAATCCCCCCCTAAAGGCATTTCCATTTGTAGGTCCTTTGACATTAAGCATTTCTACAACCCTTCTTTCTTGCAACTTTAAGATATTAAGAACTTAGAAAAACCCCATGTTGAATTCTCTACTAGGATACATAGTAGAAACCGATCTTATGATATGATAATTACTTCTTAATGATTTCCAACCAATTTATCTTATTTCGTTTATATCATTGATCAATTATACACATAAAATCTCAATCGTAATACAATGAAAATACTAAGATCATAAAGAGACAACCATGCAAAATAGAGACAACAAAATTTCCTTGGGAAACCCAAACTTGGAAGAAAACCTAGCAAACCTTCTTTTAGGAGAAATTCTTCTTTAGCAAGGTTTACAATAAATTGTCTAGAAATTTATGCCAAAAAGAAAGTCCAAGATACTAGTCAAACATGGTCAAATACTAGATGGTCAATTTTTGTTAAACCAATCAAATTCACAATAGGAAACTTTGTTCAAAAAATCTCCATGTGGTCAAATTTCGGCCCTATAGCCCTTGCAGTCATATATTTTTTACTGTGGCCAAATCCTACAAACAAAGTCTTCCTCTTCTACAATCAAACTTTCCCTTTTTCCTATAGTCAAACTTGGCTAGATTTTCGGTCAAAGAAAGCTTGAATCTTGATAAAATAAAGCAGGTCAAACTCAGTTAAATGGAAGCTTTTGCAACTCCGTCAGACTTCAAATCTTCCTCTTGATTTCACACATGTTGATAATAATAGTAGAGAGAATGTGATCTAAAATTGGTTAAAATGAGGAAGTCAAATTGTGTATTTATACTTGTCAAATGGCTGACTTTTTCCCAAGGGTCACACCCTTTCATGGTAGGGACAAATTAAACATTTTGAGCCTACATGAAGCCCAAAGAATTATAATTTTTATTTTTATTTTCATAATTTTCTTTGGCCGAATTGGGAGGCCTTTTGGCATGCGGGAATACCTCCCAATGCTACACAAAAATCAACACTCCCTCTTTGTGAGGTAGGTATTCTTTTCAGTAGATTTATCCTGAGCTAAAATTTATTCTTTATGAGAAAATTTTATGAGCTTTCCATGTTGATGTATGTCTATAGATAACTCGATCCTGGAGTGGGAAATGCAACTCCTCATATGCATGTGAGTATCCAAGGATTTTGACCAAAGTCCTTTATGGATACTTAAGAAAATGTATAAATCTCCTATGGTCAAATTTATTTATTACCTAGCCAAGTCCTTTTGGCTTCTTAGGAGAAAATTTTCCCTTGGACCATTCACCTTTATGGTCAAATTCCTTTATGACCTAGCCAAGTCCTTCTGGGTTCAAAGGTGAATTACATCTATGCCCTCTGGCCAACCTAGACAAGTCATTATTGGTTCAAAGGTGAATTACATATATCCCCTTTGGTAAACGTAGCCAATTATTTATGGCTTCTCAGAAGATGATTTGTCTAATCCTATAATATTCCTGGGTCATTCACTTATGGTCAAAGTCCTTTATGAACCAGCCAAGTCCTTTTGGCTTCTCAGGTGAGTGTATCCTATAATTTCCTTGTGCCATTCACCTTTCTGGTTAAACTCCTTTATGACCTAGCTAAGTCCTTATAGCTTCTTAGGTGAATGTGTCCATTTATCATGTTCAAAGTCCTTTACGACCTAACCAAAGTCATTTATGGCTTCAATACATGGTCTACCCAATCTTGCAAATACCTCATCATTCCCTTTCAATAAGAGAGACATTAAACATAATACTAACCTTGTATTTGAATTATGTGCACAATATGCTCATTTATGGATATGTCTGGAGCTCTACTGCTTCTCTCTGCATCATGTATCAAATGAAGTGACTCGACCATGTCCTTATAGCTCTTGAAGCCACACTACTTCATGACTTGTGATATAGGCTGCAATATACTCTACTTAAATTTTTATATTCCTGCAAAGACTCACTTCACCTCCTGAGACATATCCCAAATCACATCCAACTGAACAACACGGGTACCACATGCCTTGTTTCTATTCATTGTACATTTCTTGGCTCAACCATAAATTGGTTAAGGGTGTTTATTGAAAAGTGAATATTTCTTCTAGTTTTAACCAAGTATATTATGAATCAATCAACTACTTGTACATGATGGGATTCACCAAATATCAATTTCCAACCCCAAGAAATAGTGTATTTGTCAAAATCCTTCATTTCAGTATCCAAGGAAAATTTAATTTGACACTAAAGCAGGTCTTCTAGTGGTAGTCTTGGTTATAATGAAATCAAATCCTCCTACCACTATTGCTCTCTCTATCAACTGAAGGTTGTATGAAATTGTCAACTCCCTCTTGATCCTTGCATCCTTATTGGAATCCATCTGCAATCTCATCAAACTTGGATTACTCATCCTCGTCTTCAAGACCAAAAATTAATATATGTTGATTTCTTCCTTGCATGACCTACGGTTTTTTCATCCTACAAATTAGGCTTAACATGCCATTCATTGAGCATCAACACCAAGTCTAACCTTTGATCTCGCACTTGTATTCTATTAAAATATCATCTATTGTAGCAACTAGAAAATATTATTCTAATTGTAAATTTACTATATGTAGTTTATTTGCTATGGAAAACAACGAATAAATTCACAACTGAAATTTTCACAATAAAATTATAGCTTAAAAATAACTACTAGAAATCAGAGGAATGATAGCACACACAAGAATATTAATACCACTATTTTTTTCCAATAGTCCCCGGAAGAACCCAACTTGGGAAAATCGGTGCAACATATGAGTGTTTTCTTATTAATATTCAGCATCAAATTTGAGTACAAGAATTTTAGATGCCTTACTGACAATCTAAAATAAAGGAAATACTGAGAGAAAATTTTCACACTCCACAAAAATTTTCTGCCTCTGAGATGGCCCCTTAGCCTTTACATTGTCACCACTACGTCACCCTCTGCGTAGATCTCCTGTGGACTTCACTTTTCCTTGCTCTGCCTCTTCTAGAATCCAGAAATATTCCTTCTGGATTTCTATTGCTACCTCCCTAACTTGCTGCTCACCCTCTGGCTCTACCTCCTCTGCTAAATCCCATTCACTGGGAAAATCGAACTACATGGGCAACTGAGTATTTGCACTAGTGTGTTTTCCATCTACCCATCGACTTATTCTTATAATCTTCTGTTGGAGGACCAACGACCAAGATTAAAACATAAGCGATGGTAAATATTAATTCTTAGTCGATCTATGTGAGTTTCTAGATGATTCCCACTTTATCTCAATTAATAGTGATTAATTAACCATATTCCCTAAATTTAGACTTAAAAATATTTAAAAATTGGTTAATAATATTGTTGTCGCACAGAATGTCTAGGCACCATGAGAACAGCTCAGATCGGGGGTTGTCACCCTGATCCCCAATCTCTCTGTTTAAGTTTTATCCCTATAGAATACTAAGGGGGGTAGACCCTATGGAAATGGAATTAAGGAGAACTAGTTGGGAACCAACCAATTTGGGAGACACAGTTAAACGACTAAATACTTGTAAAAGATCTAGCAAGATTAAAGGATTCGATTAGATTTGAATGATTGATACCAACGCCTTATGGCGTTAACTATCTTGTTAAGAATTTAGGACCAAGTACTTGATGATAAACTGTAGCTTAGATGAATAACTATCCTACATGCAATGCTAACTTAGAATGCAGAATGCAAGGAGAATGAATGGAAGACAGAGTGAGATGAAGCAAGCTTCGAAGATGAGAGGTGATGTTAAAATCCCAGAGTACTTAGATTACAAATTATCTAATTTAACCACTAAGTACTTAAGCAGAGTGCCAATTATGAAGATGCCAAAAATTACTCAATTAAAAGATATACAATTTGTCACAGATCCACAATAGAGCTCTCAAAATTAAGATATCGATCACACTTACCTAAAACTTTTTCCCAAACATTAATATTCAATAAATATCCAATATTTCAAGTAAATTGTTAGGGTCCCATGATTTCGCTGATTGGCAAGCCAAATGACATTGTAACATCAAACCAATCTTTGGAGCCCAAGGACCTAGCCTTCCTGGACTCAGAGAGGGCTTTCTCTATTTGTGTAAGGGATATCTGCGTGTTTGCTTATTGTGTTCTTATTTTAGGCTAGTTATGAAGTAGGTTTTTCGGTTTTGGTTTTTAGGTTGTGAGGGATGAAACTGATCAAAGATATAAGATAGGTAAAAATATGTCAGATCAATTGGGCTATGGGGTCGAAGAGGTCAATAAAGCTTTCAAGTGGTGATACAAGGTTGTTGAAGGGCCAATTTGATTCGAGGTAAAATGGATCTTTGGGAAAAATGGAGTAAGATGGACATCAAGTTTGTGAATAACAAAGGATTCCAAGCATAACTAGTTTAATAGCTGACACAAACATGGTAGGGAAAACCATTAATCATGAGAAATGTAACTATAAGCTAATCAATACATAGAAATAAACATTCAAGCCATGCACAGAGATATATAACTCTCTAACTTTAGGAAATGGCTATCAGACTTTGGGGAAAATACATTCAAGACAGACAAACAACTCAAATCACTATGTCGGAACGCCTAAACATAATACTTCAAGCTATTGGGCACTTTTAAAACAAGATTGCATAGTCTTAGGCAAAGGGCAAGATCAGAACAAGACCTCCTTGGTTCAACAAATGACAATCTAATCAGTCAAAGAGAAAATTTCATAAATGGAGCTATGGCTAGCCATGAGTAAGCAGGGCATACCGTAAATCATACTTAGCATTCATAAAACCATGAATGAAACAAGCAAAAATATCCTTAAGTTATTAAAGAGCAATCAAGAATTCTTTAATGTGACTAAGAATGAAGAAAACATGGAAGCTATGAAGAAACAGGAAATTTGAGGTGCCTCCAAGGGCATGTCTCAATTTTTTTCTCTACTGTCCTATAGCAAGCAAGAACATGGATTTATGAATGAAAACTAGGAAACAAAACAAAGAGAGAGACACTATACCATTCTACCAAGTCATGTAATCCAACAACAATCCTCTTTCATCATCCAAGAACATCCAAGAAACTATCCAAAAGCATGAGACAAGTATTTCTTCCAAAGATTATATGACCATATATTGCTTCTATTCATCAAGTTCAACCTTGTTTACAATGAAAGCCTTCGGAATATATAGGCCAAAGTGAGGAAAACCTCTTAGCTCAACTTGCAATCTCATTGGCCTATCAAAATATCTTATTTTGTCCTTGAGGCTTTGCAAAGCCCAAGGCACAAAATATCTATGAAAATATCTATGAAAATATCTAAAAAATGAGAAAAAAGGGAATTATATTGACTTTTCATAACATCTCATGTACAAAAATAGCTAAATGCACATGAGGAAAAAGCAGTTTTGAAAGGTTCAATTTTTACAAAAATACTCAAAAAATACATCAGCAAAAGGTCCCCTGACTTTCCGGCAACTTTTGGAAGCCATATCGATGTCAAAATGAGGCTCATGATAGCTCTTTGGAAAGCTCTGAGTGTCTAAATTCTAAAAATGTTTATTTTTCTCCCAAATGATCATTGGAAGTCCTCAAAAAATATGCCTGTGTGTAAAAACCCAAAAAATAAGCCTAGCTGATAAACGAGGCAGAGTGTAGAAAAAGCGAGTGTTTTTCGCCATTTTGAGGGAGAAAAATATCTTCAATTGTTCTGAAAATTACTGAGTATGTTCCCCTGAAAATATGGCATCCAATGATACCATTCTCATCCTTTGATGATGCCCCAAACTGAAATGGAAATGCCCATAAGTTTTGGCCAAAAACCCAAAAATAACAAAAACCAAAACATGTCGAATTTAGCTCAATTTTGGTGAGCAAATCCCTCAAGGATTTTTAGAAACATGTCTAGAAGCTCGGGCCAAAATTCCAAGCCTAAAGGTGTCTCTCTCCTTTTTTCTCGCCAGGCGCCCTCTTTGGGCAGTTTTGAGCTTTTCTTGGTTTTCTTCTTTGTTGTTTGGCATTCTAGCTTTGGTGAAGAAGTCATGGCCCCTTGCCTAGGAGAGGCAGCTAGCACATGCTTTGGAGAATGCCCTTCATGATCCATGTTTTATATTGGCTTGCCCTCATCATTGCTTGCTTGAGGGCTGCCTTGTTTGTCTTTGTCAATGCCTTCTTTATGACTGTCATGTTCTTTCCCTTCACTGTTTTGTGCTTCATCACCCTTATGCTTATTGCCGTGTTGGCTGCCATAATGTTGCCTTTCATCAATGCCTCACTGCCCATCACTTTGCTCTTCATTATCACTGCTATGTTTAGAATCTTTTCCTTGTTCCTCATCATCACTAAAAACATCTCTTCAGTATTGTGTTAATAGCCAAGAGGCTATTAACAAGACATGTTTGTGGTTTCTTGAAAATAAGTCTCCTTTGTTTTAGCACAAAAACCTTCCCCTCAAACACTGTTTTTATGAAGTCACTGTTATTTTAAAAGATTGAAGAAAACACCTTTTAAACTAATAAAAACACTTTTCCCAATCAACATCTTCCTTTGTGAGATCACTGCTTCTTTTTGGTTTTGATGGACATGGTGCTCTTTGAGATCATTGTTTTCAAAGACTCCTTCAGATTTGTTAAATACCCTCTACACACACTCTGTTTTGTTTTCTTAGAGACTGTGTGAATCTTCAACTTTTCAAAGAAAGAAAACTCTCTTAAAATAACACATTGACATTCCTTTTTAATAAACATGATAAGTCTTTGAAAAAGAAAACTGTGCTTTCCATTTAACTTCCCCCTAACACTTTATAAACATTCAACAAGCCTCTAAACAAATAAATTTCTTCCTCCAATTTCTGTTTTGTTTTTAGGAATTTGGAAAAGAATGATGAATGCCCTCTTATCCTCAATCACTGTTTTCCCTTTGATTTAGATGATCATGAGTGTTCTTGGAAAATACTGTTTTAACATACTCTTTCAAACTAGTTATGAGACCCTCACAAATTCCGTTTTTTCCTCTATCAATTGTGTGTAACCTTAGCTGTCTCATAGCACAAAAAAGGATTTTCAAATTGGCACATTAGCCCTTTTCCTTTTCACTGTTTCACTAAACAACCCTTTTGCAAACAGATCTTCAATAAAATATGATGGTTTTACCTTTCAATCCCTGTTTTTCCCTTTAGAGGCTGTGTAGATTTTAACTATTTACAACAAAGACCTCTTTCAAATTGATATCAAGCCCTTAACTTAAAAATTGTTCCCTTGTGATGACCCTAGCAATAAAGTTCTCTTGGAAGAAGGTTAGTTAGCTTGTCCACAGTAATATCTTCTTTTATTAGTGATTAAAACAACTCAGTTTTCTTTCCGGGAAACCGTGTTATCTCTAGCTGGCGAACAAGTCTTTCTTGATGGAAATGAGGCTACTGAAACTCCCTTTAAAAACTGTCAATGAACCCTTTTAACTCATCACTGTTTTCATTTAAAATCTGATGTCTAACCTTCTCTTAAATCAAACATATGACCAGAGATATGAATACCTTCAAAACATGTCTTTTTGCTGCATCGGGAGATGAACTTGTTGTACAAAAACTGAAATTGGCATCTTTGGAGACCTTGGCAAGTTTGCCACAAACCTGGTTGACAGTGGTCAGGGCGCCTGGGCGGTGGGCCGTTCAGGGGCAAACTGGGCGGGGTCCAAAACAGAGGTTAGGGATAGTTTTTTCCAAATTCAAAGTAGATAGTAGGAGCTGAGCATAGCAAGGACATTTGGCGCTTGAGAGGGACTGTTTTCATGCTTCAAGTGCTTTGGAAAAAGTAAAAAATGCATGGGCCATTGCCGTTCAGCAGCAACTCTGGGCGCCGGGCCATTCAGGAGTGTCCTGGGAAATGCTAAAAATGGAGGTTTAGAGGTGGCTTTTGCAGTTTCAATGATCGGAAGTGATAACTGAGCATGATGAGGTCATTCGGCACTTGGAAGGAAATGTTTTCATGCTTTGAAGGTCTTGGAAAAAACAAAGAAAGGATGGGCCGTGTCATTCAGCAGCAACCATGGGCGTTCAGAGAAGGTTGGTGGCTGAACGAGAACGCGTTCAGACAGTAACACTACGTTCAGAGATAGTTCGGTCCCTTCACAGTTTGGTGGTGTTGAGGTGTCACACGGGCAAACAAATAATTGATAATACGAGTTGATGAGTTTTGCAACAAATGGCAGGTGAAGTGGAAGCTTACCGCTGCATGAAACGGTCGGAAACTGCATTTGAGCACTGGGCGGTGGCGTTCAGCAGGTCACCGGGCCGTTCAGGCATGAACGTGCTGCGTTCAGAAAAAGTAGGGCGCCGGGCACAGGCGTGTCGTGCCTATCTACAGGCGCGCCGCGCTTAGTGTAATTTTCTTCAATAATCTTCTACAGGCATGCCGCGTGTGTATACAGGCGTGCCGCGCTTGTAAAATTTGCCTAAAATGGAAACCACCGCTTGACATCCTTCAACTGAAATGTGCCAAGGACTTGAAACTCTGTTACATTGGTTTGTATAACAATGTGAAGGTTTTTTAAACTTTGTTTCTTTCCTTTGTTATTTGAAACACAAAAAACCACTTTTGTGGATGGCAGCTATGTCTGCAAGTGTTTCGTGGCTGCCTTTTCAAACAGTCTTTTGCAACCTCTATAAGCTCTTCTTGCATATTCCACTCTTTCAGCGACAAGATGGTAATCTTCAGTAAAAATCTTCGCTACTCTGGGTTAGTGATTCATCCATCCTCATTGGGTATTTTGTAATATGTCACCTTTTGAAAATAATCTGCATGAATGTGATGTGTCAAAACTTTTCTAAAATGCGAGCTCAAGGTTCCTATTAAAACTTTGAAATGGATGAAAATCCTGACTGAAGGAGACATGAGATACAATTTTCATCAATTAGGCGCAAAAAATACAGGCATCCGCCTTACAAAGGCAGCCCGAAACAAGAAAACTTGCATCTTTGCCAATCTGTCGCTTAGAGCAGTTCACATTTTGTGATTCATCAATATTTTAAGGGACCACCACTCATGACGTGCAACTATTACATACAAATACCACGATTCTGTGACTCGAAGGCTCGTACTCTGTTGCAAACTCATTGCCTGTTTTTTAAAATTCCACTTGTGCCTGTATCATGGATGCAATAATTCTATCTATGCTTTTACAAATAGAAAATAATCAAACTCGAGTTGGGTGGCTATAACAGGTAATAATAAGTGAGGTGGAAAAAAAAAACCACATTTTAGCTTTTTATAGAGACAAACAATACTACAAATACTATGACCCATGAAATGATAAATATTGGAGCATAGTGGAATGTTACCAATCAATTATGTGATGTTCCCTTTCTACCCATCTGTGCCAATAGAATCCCTTGAGTTTTGTGTGAATTTGGTGAAATCGATAAACCAATCCCTTGAGCTTTCGATTTGCACTTAAAGGAAATCTTCATTATCATAGTGCACCAGAAGGGGAAACAAATTTGCCAGTCTCTTTCCTGTGAGCTTCTGACCACCTTTTGCAGTTAAATTCCCAAAAACTGTTGTACACAGGTTTTCAACATCCATAAGGTATTTAGGATGAAGACTATAAAACAATTCTTCTTCTACTGCTAATGCTTTGCTCCCATATCTTTCACGTAGGTTGTTTAAACATGTTGGAGTTTGAAAAGTATAACAAGAAATGCTATGTGAAAATAAGGTGTTCAATGTTCGGTCTCCAGCATGTTCTTGTGCATTTATATATTGTTGAAGATATTTCATAAGTGATTCTGAAGGCTGAAGATCAAAATCAAATCTCTGGACAACCCATGTCAGTGGTGGGAAGTCAAGTGTCTTTAACAGCAGCATAGTGTCCACATCTATTGAAGGGGAACGTTCTTCTTCAACATCAGCAGAGTGAAGCCAGTTTTGGAGAATGAAGATTTGTGCCTGCTTTGTCAAAAAAACTAAGGAGCTCACAGACTATGCATCACCATGAGAGAAACCATCTGTCTGTCTTTATATCAGATCTGGACCACTAACACCCAGAGGAAATGCTGACTATCCAACTTATCAATGGTTGTAGAAAATTCTACCTAGAAACTTCAATAATCAGTGGGAAATCAGTCTCAATAATAATTTACTTCAGCCTCTCATTTTTCAAGATAAAATTAGTGAAAAACAAGGGACTATTTATGTCAGTCAACATAGCCTTTAGACACAAGGAAAATTGAACCCTTTTAACTCACAAATTCAGCCTCTTTTTCACAGTCTTAGTCCACTGATTTTTGCAGAACTTGGACCTCATACGAAAACTTGGAAATTTGGGCTTTTAGATGAGGCTGTCCCTTTTTTTAAGAAGTGAAAAAGGTCCTAAAGAGACTGTGTTTTTCTTGAGTTTGTTTTCAAGGGAGATTTACAAAGACACTACTTGCAGCCTTTTCAAAATACCTTTCAAGCCTATCATGGGGCCCTTCTCTTATTATCTGTTGATGAGGACACTTTGATATGAACATAAAACTTGTTTTTGACCATCCTGTTAACCATTTGTATGAGGTGATTTTCATGGTGAAAACCTTGGAGAGCTGTCCCTTTTTTTCTCTGTAAATGAGGTTTAAAAAATGGTGAAACTTCACTCATTTTACCATTTTTGACAGCAGTCTTTTTTGAAATCCCTGCCATACTGAAATAAATGATCCTCATCCTTAAACAATGGTGGGCCCTCTACTTATTTATGAAGGAGTCCTATGTTTGATAACTGTCATGTGTCTTCTAAAAACTCTGCCTTTCATTTGATGGGGACATTCTTTTACTGAAAGTGAAACACTGTTTTATCACACCTTTGGCCTTATGAATGAGTTGATTTGCTGTGTAAAGTTTTTTGAGGAGCTGGTCCTTTATTTCTTTGTGAAGGAGGTTTGCAACCTCAAAACTGGAATCCAAAATCAATTCTAGTTTGATTTCATCAGAGTCCATTCCAGTGCTAATTTTCTTATCAGGTTTTGATGTGACATCCCTACAACTTGAAATGGTGTATGAAAAAGTATGAACAACAGATTAACCTATTGATATGCAGATGCTTGCATGCAACACTTTTCATAACCTCTTAAGAATGCTGGCCAAAGTACTTTCCTATCTTGTGATGTAAAATAGATTGAAACATTTGTTGAACCTAAATCTGTCAGCAAAATTTGTTGATCCTAGCAACAGCCTTCTTCTTTATGATTTCTTCAGTGAATAAAAGAGACATATCTTTTTGAAGTTGTTCCAAACGTGCAGTCTTTTCCAATAGAAAAAATACTCAAGCACAATTTAAAACCTGCTGATTCATCCTTTGTTTTATCCCTTGGAAGGAGGTGGCCTACAATAGCCCTGAAATCATTTTAAAAACATGTTGGCCCTCTGCTTGTTCACGAAGGAGGCCACATCATGCCTTTCTAACCATCTGCTCTTTTGCTGGAGGAGATTATCAGCACGATGTTTTCTAACATTTTCTCTTTTGAAGGAGGTCATCATAGTCATGATATTTCATCTATTTCCAAAACTGTGTCATCTTTCCTCGAAATATATATCTCTTCTTTTTGGACAACTTTTGACTTTTGAAATATGTACTCCTGCTCTGTTTTCATTTCAGCTTTCCATCTACTTAATGATGGCAAATTCCTTCAACATGAGAGACTTATTTGGACTTGTCTCTTTGATTTTGTTCGGATACTGTTTGTCATTCAATTTGCACCCTACAGAGGTGAAAAACATATGACTTTGAACCTTGGGAGCTCCTTTGGTGTCTTATGGAGATTTTTCCCAATCTTAAGCATATTCTTTTAGAATGTGAACATGCTCATCTCTTTCTGTATTATATCTTTGTAGAATTTCTTCCGGATTGAGACAACAAGACCTCTTAGTGGCGCGATCTAGGGGTATATCAAGGTTTTCTTTTGCAGATTAAGCGCTAATTTAGGGCTGGTTGTTATTTAACAAAGGATTTTGGCTCAGGCTATTTTTTTCGAGGAAGGGATTCTCTAAAGTTCCACTACCTAACTTAGGGTCAAATTTCCTTGATTTCTGATTATGTTTGACAAGAAGATCAAGGATAGGAAGGGAGACACTTTGTCAAATATTGGACAATGAGTTTCATGAGAACCATAGTAGATCAGCAAGACCAAGACAGCTATATACAGGGATATTTTGCTGAGACAATACATGACTTTAACAATGGAATATTGCTTTAATCATAGGCTGATAAGGAGGGCTAGGAAAGCAAAAATTTGTTTGGGGGTTTTCTAGATGACAAATTGACATATGGAGATCAGCTTCTAGAAAACTTAGCTAGGAATCTAGTCATCAATAACAGGTGAAAAATAGTGATGACTAACATAAATGAAACAATATTTATACAATAGGTGATTAAAAAAAATCTGATGACAATGATCATCAAACTCAGCTGAAGCATATGAAAGAAATTAACACTTAAATCTCAATAATTAATCCTCAAGAAATACCATGAAATTTCAATGCTAAATAAACATTTCGTCATGCAATTTATGCATTAAAGGGTATTATAAAAATAATGTGAATCCAATAAAAAAATCAATTTTCTCCTATAGTCAAATTTAAGATATTTAAAAATTAAATCATGTCAACTATAAGAATTATTCCACAATTAAATATTTGTGCAAGCGTAAAATATTTTATCATTTAAATGGCCCAAAAACCCCATTGTCATAAGATAAAATTAAAATATATATATATATATATATATACAACAAAGACTTGAAAAAATGGGAATTTTTTAAGTTTTTAGAAATAAAAAATTAAAATAAAATTTTTAGTATTTTTTTTTGAAATTTTTAAAGTTAAAATTAAATTAAATTTTTTTAGACTTTTGATTTTTTTTTTTTTTTTACAAAGTTAAAATTTAATGAAAGAAAATAAAATAAAATAAAATTGAAATGTTAATCCAAAACTTTATACAAATTAAAAGAATGAAATTGAAAACTAAATTACAAGAGAAAATTGAAATGTTAATAAAAATAAAAAATGAAAAGGGAAATTGGAAATTTTTTTAAAAATTTAATGAAATTTTTATGTTTTATTTTGTTATGTGCTAGGTTTAGAAGAGCATATGCAGGTTAAAAGGAGCGACAGGAATGGGTTGTCGGCAAGGAAATGGAGGACGCAGACAACAAGAGATGCATGGATATGAAACCAATATGAGTGTGAAGGATGGAAAGGAGAACACATCAAATGAATGGAGCTCGGGCAGGAAACGAGGAATGTAGAGGTGAGGTTGCTTGGTGGGGCGACGGGAAACAATGAGATGAGATGAATACATAGTTGAATGCGGGTTTAGGAGAAAAATTTGAGGAAATAACAAAGGGATGAAGGCATGGAAGGGAACCAACATGAGGGAGGAGACTGTGAAGAGTTGGAGGCTCAAACAACGAAATGAAGGGGAAAGCAGGCAGATCAAGGGCAAGGAAAAAAGGATGCAGAAGGCAGAGACAAAACTCTAGAAGCTAGCAAGGAAAGCGATGGAAGCTTAGGGAAGGAGCTGCAAGATTAGGACAAAACACAGCTAGAGAATGCAGGAATAACTGATGCACATTTTAAAAAATTTCAAAATTTTTCCTTTGCCGAGAAATAATTTTTACCCAATATAACTCAGATCTAAAAATTGTGTCTGAAAATCCCTACAAAATTTTGATCTTGAGATCATATCTTAACCTCCAGGGCCTAGATCTGTCTCATATCCCAAAAAAAACTCTGAAAACCCTCAAATATCACCTGTACAAAACCAGAAACCAAAACGCAGAAACCTAACACATATGAAAAAATCGAAAATGAAACCCCAATCCCGAGTTAGAAATAAAAAAAATAAAAATTTTCTAGATAAAAAATACAGATCTATACAATGTATTTATAAATCTATGCACAAAATTTGCAGATCTGTCAGACCTTAGGAGTGTGAGCCTGACTCTGCTCCCATATCTGAAGATCTAAGGCTCTTACTAGCCAGATCTAACTTTAAATTCGATAAATAAAAGCTAAGATAAATTTTTTATTTAGGCACAATATCTAGAAAAACCCTGCAAAAAGATAAATTAAGATGAGCCTGGGGAATTAGATCTAGAGGGCTCTTCAGATCTTATTTTTTTGGGAGTTAGTTAGTCCAACCGAGGACTTCCCCAAATGCCCAATTTTAAATTCGAGAGTTTTCTACACACTTAAAGTTAAACTATTAAATCAATAGATAAAATTTTTTACATCATATTTGGAATATTAGAGTCCTTGATTTTCTTGATAAATTAAGTAAATAAAAAGGGTGGAGGGACCCACAAACCCCAAAGATGAATAAAATCCACTTTTAATGTGTGTATGTGGATATTTTAGATCTAGATTTAGAATCATGGAGTAGTGGAGCAGCTCCATTAATGGAGATCATGTCTCATTTATGAGATAGATTATGGAGGATGAAACAGTCCAATAAGATCATAGATCTTAAATGTCAAATCATGAGGATCTTTGATAAGGTCAACTGAGATCATAGTGCATTCAAGAAGGTCATGAAGCACTTATGATAAGATAGTGGAGAAAGTGATGCATTTAATGAACACATGATGGAGGGGGTAATCACCCCATGTGAACATGATGGAGGACATGGATCAATAGCGCAATCAACCTTGGAGACTTTTTCCACATGTACAGTGCAGTATTGGAGTGGGCCTAGGATATGGAAGGCTCATGCATATAATGAAGGTGAAGGCACAATGGATGGCATGATTTGGATTATTCATTTCTTGATTTGTTTAGATCTAGATTTGTCTTAGGACATTTCTATGTAGGCTTGGTCTGTTTAGAAGAGCTTGCAGTGTTGTTTAGCACAGGGTGTTCTGGAGCAGGAATCCCACCTCTTTCTTTGAGTAGCTCTAGAAAGAGGAATGTTATTCATTCCTTATCAGGCATTGGTTCCATCTTCAGGAGGTTGTTTCTATCATTCAGCTAGGAAACCAGTGGAGGATTCATCCTACCACTTTTCTCTTCAGATCCAGCCTTTCAGGAGAAACAGATCTACATCAGGCATTTAGGCCATTGGGTTTTACCTCCATGCAGTAGCAGTCCCTTCAAGGATTGTGTATTTCAATCCTGTAGATATATTGGAGGAAGGAAGTTTCCAAAATTTCAGCTGGAAATCCTGTGAGGGATGACCTCCTCACATTGGATCTATTGTTTCCATCACTCAGGAGCTGATTTGACACATCTAGTAGTAAACTAATGAGCCTCCCTCTCTGACAGCATAGTTTTCTGAAGCTGTTATTCATCCAACAACTCTTTTCAGTGGAGGAGATTGGAGGAGCTAGATCTTGAGATTTTAGCCCAAGGATCTAGTGAATGGATCAACCCTTCTTGCATAGATTTGATTGTACATCATTATAGCCATCATATCATCAAATCTAGCTTCAAATCTGCATTCCCAACGACATATATGTGAAGCCCTAAGAGGGTGGTTTTCTTAGACTTACAGATCTGAGAAACCCTTCTTGGGTTATCTTGGGAATCCATCATAGAGCCCAAATCTACAATTTCAGCATCATTGGAGCTCTCATTCTTCCTAGATCTGAATTTTTATCTTTCAGGCAGTTGTAGTCCCTACAGTTGTAGCAGGGACAATGTAGTTTACCTTCCAGCAGAGTAGCAGTTACACAGTCCCTTTTGGGATATCATTGCAGGGTCATTCTAGGCCACCCTAGTGGCTTGAGTATCTCATATTTTGAGCACTGTTGTACTTGATTTTTTACCTCCAATATAATAAAATGGCTCAGCTATTTTTGTGTGTTCTGATGTGTATATAGATTTATTGTTTTCTTTTCTGCAGTTCTTATATTGTGTTTCAATATTACTGCATTATCCCTTTTGGGATATTACAGTGGTATCAGAGCATGATCTTTGGCTCAGCTTGTGGACACTTCATCTTTTGCATCAAAAGAAGAAGCAGATAGATGAGATCTATCATAAAGGAGGATAATTTTTCCACTCCTCTATTTATATCCATGCAATATCTCTCCAATGAGGTCGATCAAATGAAGGAGGAAAGGTAAAGGAAGGATCCAAGAAGAAGATTTGAAGAGGAAGGTCCCATCACTTCCTATCAGCAGAAAAGAAGACCGAAGAATCATATATCTCCTCATAGATCTACTATGTCCACTTTCTTTGAAGAAGGTGAGAGGTATAGAAATAAAGAAAGAAGAGAACCTGAGACTCATGAGACTCTCAATTTGTATCTTGAAGATAACAAGTAACAATCTAGAGCATTCAAGGAGAAGCTAACTCCCAAAAATTCTTCAAAATCAAAGAAGAAAGAGGATCCTATAGCAGCAGTAGAAGAAAGAGGCATAATAGATTCTATTTTCCTACATTTGATGGATCTTCCTCAAGCATTGTTAAGGCTTGGAGGAGAGATTTAGTTTCATTTTTCAGGCTACATCCTATAGCTGAAGAAGAGGCTATTCAAATTGCAGCACTTCATCTTTTAGATGAAGCCAATGATTGGTGGTTTGGTCACATGGAGCATGCAAAGGTGACTAAATATTTATATTTATTTCACAAGTTGAGGAAGGAATTTTATGTGAGAAAACCAGAGATGTGTCACAAAGTGACATTCCCTAAGGGAGCAAAGGAGGATGTCAATCTTGTCACTCTGGACAAGAAGTCACTACATTCACCACTAGCTGCAGAAGTACTTGCATCCGAATGCAACCTTGCAATATAGTCTTGAGCTCTTGACACATGGAGTCCCATGCATGATTCAGGAGATGCATGAGGAAAAGGAGGAAGATTATAGCACTAGTAAACTTGGAGAAGAGAAGCCATCACTCTTACCAGTAGTTGGAGGCACTATTGTCCTGGTCGGAGGAACTCTTGTGTTCTGGAAAGAGGTTTCCACACATCAGTTGATCCAAGGTATGCATGAAATTTTATCACATATTGTTTCAGTAGATCTTATTAGAACTTATGAGAACATGCCATCAGGGCCAATGCATAACCAAGGGTTAGAATAAAATGTCGATTTGAAGCAGCAACATATCACAGTGCAGAGGACCCTTGATCTAATCAAGGAGGAGATTAATAACAACCCCAGTTCATCATTGTTTAGCTACATTCAACCCTTTGAGTTGAAGTGCAGAGTTTCAGAAAATGGGATGAGCATGATCCTATGTACAATAAATGGTCATGAGATCAGTATTGTACCTTGCTTTGAGACAAAACATGTAATACCCTGCAGATCTACAACGCTGTCACTTAGTAGCTGTGAAAATGAAGAGGCCCCATCATTCTTGGAACATTCTGAAGGTAACTTCACTCATGAAGAAATGGAGGTAAATATGGTAGATGGTAGACATCTTCAGATGAGGAATCTTTTCTCCTTTCTAGATGATCCTTTCTCAATGAGCATCTCACAACGCAAAGAGAGAATTCTACCTGTAGTAGATCCAAAACTTCTTTGGTTTTGGAGGGCTTTTGGTGAAGAGATAATCTCATTGAGAGATCTCATTGGAGGTGCACTTCAACATTTCATGAAGTGCAAAGTTCCTCAGCAGTTTGGGAAGGATTGTATGCTACAAAGGGAGGATACCATGATTATGCAGCACATCATTCATTATCCACATTGGGATGAGTGGGTGAGGATGATAAGAAAGGGGTTGCATGACCACTTGTAGATTTATGACATGGGCCAGCAAGCTTGGTTACATTGGTTTCCCTTGGGATATTTTTGTCCCTACCCGAAGGCTCCTATTTCTTTGATCCATGCCTTGAAAAGAACTTATGAAATGAAGGAGGCATGGTTGCATTGGCTGCTCTTGGGTGAGTATGGTTACCACCCAATAGCTCATAGTTTTCTAATTCATGCCTTGTTTATCAATGATAGAATGCAGCAAAGGACGACATGTTCATTTTGGTTTTTCTTGAGAGAGTTTGGCCACCACATGACATCTCCTATGTCTATGTGTTTTGTATTGGGTAAAACTGGGTATGATGCTCTCATGATGTGTATTTATGGTGTTTATTTGCATTGGGCTAATGTGACATTCTACATGTCAATCAATATGTTTTTGCTCCATGTTTCACATGAGGAGGAGAGGAAGCAACAAGATCTCTTGTTGCTTTGGTTTCTTTTGGGGGAGTTTGGCTTGTCCATATTACATGGAGGAGATGGAGGATGGTGGAAAAGGGCCTTGCTCTGGTGGTTACTATTAGGAGAATATGGCTTGAAATCTTTGTCTACCCATATAACTCCTTTCCTTCTTCTTTTTCATAACGTTGGAATGATGTTTGGATCCAACAAGGCCAATAGGGCTAAGGATGAGAGCATATCAATGCTCAATCAAATTCATAAAGCATGGGATGAAGAGATGTATTGTGAGATGGAGCTTTTCCTTTGTGGGAAGAGCCACTTTATTTTATGTATCTCATGTATTAATGATGATGTTGGACATCATATGGTTGTCACTTGGTACTTCATGGTGGAAGGAGGACATCTAACCATGCAGTTGGAAGTCACTCTATATCTTTTTGAAAGAAAAATTTGGAACCAAACATGCATAACACATTGCAGCAAATGGAGGAAGCCTTCCTTATGTGGATGCCATTTGGAGGGGAATAGATGGCTTTGCATCTACTTTTGGAGTTGCTTGAGAACAAGCAACATTTTTCCGGGGAGGACTGTAATATTCCCAATTTTTCACATCATATTTGGAATATTAGAGTCCTTGATTTTCTTAATAAATTAAGTAAATAAAAGGGGTGGAGGGACCCACAAACCCCAAAGATGAATAAAATCCATTTTTAATGTGTGTATGTGGATATTTTAGATCTAGATCTAGAATCATGGAGTAGTGGAGCAACTCCATTAATGGAGATCATGTCGCATTTATGAGATAGATTATGGAGGATGAAACAGTTAAATAAGATCATGGATATTAAATGTAAAATCATGCATGAGGATCTTCGATAAGGTCAACTGAGATCATAGTGCATTCAAGAAGGTTCATGAAGCGCTTATGATAATATAGTGGAGAAAGTGATGCATTTAATGCACACATGATGGAGGGGGTAATCACCCCATGTGAACATGATGGAGGACATGGATCAACAGAGCAATCAACCTTGGAGACTTTGTCCACATGTATAACGCAGTATTGGAGTGGGCCTAGGCTATGGAAGGCTCATGCATATAATGAAGGTGAAGGCACAATGGATGGCATGATTTGGATTATTCATTTCTTGATCTGTTTAGATCTAGATTTGTCTTAGGAAATTTCTATGCAGGCTTGGGTTGTTTAGCAGAGCTTGCAGTGCTTTTTAGCACAGGGTGTTCTCGAGAGGGAATCCCACCTCTTTCTTTGAGTAGCTTTGGAAAGATGAATGTTCTTCATTCCTTATTAGGAATTGGTGCCATCTTCAGGAGGTTGTTTCTAGCATTAAGCTAGGAAACCAATGGAGGATTCATCCTACCACTTTTATCTTCAGATCAAAACTTTTAGGAGCAGCAAATCTACATCAGGCATTCAGGTCATTGGGTTTTACCTCCATGTAGTAGCAGCCCCTTCAAGGATTGCGCAGTTCAGTCCTGTAGATCTATTGGAGGAAGGAAGTTTCCATCATTTCAGCTGGAAATCGTATGAGGGATCACCTCCTCACATTGGATCTATCGTTTCCATCACTCAAGAGATGATTTGACACCTCTTGTAGTAGGTTAATGAGCCTCCATCTTTGACAGCACAGTTTTCTGAAGCTGTTGTTCATCCAGTAGTTATTTTCAGTGGAGGAGATTAGAGGAGCTAGATCTTGAGCTTTTAGCCCAAGGATCTAGTGAATGGATCAACCCTTCTTGCATAGATCTGATTGTACATCATTGCAGCCATCATATCATCAGATCTAGCTTGAGATCTGAATTCCCAACAACATATATGTGAAGCCCTAAGAGGGTGGTTTTATTAGACTTACAGATATGAGAAACCCTTCCTGGGTTATCTTGGGAATCCATCATAGAGCCCAGATCTACAATTTCAGCATCAACGACTCTCCCATTCTCCTAGATATGACTTTTTATCTTTCAGGCAGTTGTAGTCCCTATAGTTGCAGCAGGGACAACGCAATTTACCTTCCAGCAGAGTAGTAGTTACGCAGTCCCTTTTGGGATATCATTGCAGCGTCATTCTAGGCCACCCTGGTGGCTTGAGTGTCTCATATTTTGAGCACTGTTGTACTTGATTTTTCACCTCCAATATAATAAAATGGCTCAGCTATTTATGTGCATTCTAATGTGTATATAGATTTATTTTTTACTTTTATACAGTTCTTATATTGTGTTTCAGTATTACTGCATTCTCCCTTTTGGGATATTACAGATAAAAATGAAATTTTCAAGAATTAGAGATACCTTCTAATTCAATTCAATCAAAATTCTTACCCTAAATATAGTAACCTAAGCAAGATACCTGTGCAATAGATTACTCTACAAGAGTTATTAATCAACAATTCATTAAAATAATCACCAACATAATATTAAGAACAAGTTTACCATAAAATTACGAAGAAGAACACCACCATCAAGTAAAACCCCAAAGACTTTGTTTGTGTTATTCTAGAAAGTAGTATAGGAGAGATTCAAGAGCTATTACATGATCAAAATATAGGATGAAAAATGACTGACACTAACCTCTAATTTATAGATAAATTCTCCAATGGCTAATTCGCTTGATCCATAGGGGCTTCACTCAATTAACCTATGACATAGCATGTGAATTTGTGGCATACTAAAAAATATCCTTAATTTGGCTACATATTGGAAAATACCTCTAAAAATCACTTTATTTAACTCCCAAGCAATACTAACCCAATACATTTTCCCAATTTAAAAAACCCCTACTTTCACTAGATGTTGTAGGTATCCATTTTTTCATTAACCTTTTTTATACCCACTCAAGCACATCTCACTATGATTTGTGGAATTTAATGGTCTAAGGCATACAAAGATCAACCATGTTTTAGGGAGATTGATTATGTGCATTTCTATAAAATGACATATAAATTGATCTATATGATGATGAAAAATAAATTGATGAATCTTTATGAATATGTTTGCACCAAAGTGGCACCAAATAAGGTGTTCAATCACAATTCTAGACCCTCTAGATGCAAGACCACTGCCTACAACCAAGGTTAGGGCCCCAAATCTCAAATTCGTATAAAGTGATGGGTTATATCCCCATCAGTCAATTAATCATTCACTCACTATTTCTCAAGCAAAGGAAATTATTACAACCTATTTGGGTCTTTGGAGAGGAATAAAGAAACCTGTGTGTGTGTTATTGCAATGCATACCTAAGAATCTTGTCATACTCGTGCATTCATGGAGAATTCTAATGGACATGAAAAACCACCCTTATTTATAAGTAACAACATTTATTTTTGTATTATTTACACATTACAAGAAATAGACGAGCATTTTGATATTTTTTTGGCAAATGTTGTATATACAGACTATGCTATAGTAACACTAAACTAGATGAATATTGTCTAGTATCTACAATGATATGATGTGATCCTTCGTAAATTATCTATAAGATAAATCGTTTCTTTTATTTACCAAAACAAGTTTTAATGGGTTCCAAGTTTCCAAGTCAAATAATTGTGTCATATTTCTAGGCATGTGTTCTTGATTAAGTATTGTATTTTACATTGTGATTTTCCTAGTTCACTTGTAAACTAATGCAAAATATCTAGCACATATTGAATGTGCAGTCATAATCCAACAACATATACAAATGGAAACTCTAGAAAATTCTAATGACAAATGACATTCACAAAGAGAATACCCTACATGAAGTTACATTCAACCTTTAATTATTACCCTCTTTTCTTCAATCCTCTAGCATGGATTATTCCTTCTTCAATGTGAAATCTTGCTCTAATGTTGATATGTAGATGAGGTGACTATGGCCTATACATATCATATACATGGAAACTTCCGTGGAATTAATTAAAAAAATGTGTTCTCTATCAAGTTAATCTCAAAGCTTCTTTTCCGACAAGGATGAACGAGTGGCTCTATTTGGTCAAGACTAGTTGGCTTGGTTCACTGCTTGTATTGCCAAGACCGAGGATTATTCAAGAAATGAAAGAATCTTGTATTTAATGGCCAACAACTAAACAAATCTATTGTGTTAAGTTAATAAATATAGTCTAATTTTTAATGTACGCTCATAGAAATTCACTCCATTCCTCTCTTCATTCGCAATATAATTAATTGATGAAAAACTGCTTGGCATTGAAGTTATGGCATTATTCAAACAATTTTTTTCTAGAAACACATGGTTGTAGCTTGATATGATGCATCAAATCCATGATGTAATGTTCTAGGAAATAAACCAACATTGATTTAATTTAAGAGACCACTTGGAAACTTGGGTGATTTCTAATTTGGGCAATGTGTAGCCTTGAGGGAAAATTGCTTAGCTACATCTCACTGGATATTCCATTCGAATTTCTTCTTGGATATTGTTCACATTCCTCATTTTGTCTTCATTGCGAGGATAATATCTATACAAATGATCCCCTTCACAACCCTAACATTTGACTGAGCCTTTCCCATTTTCCCCAAATATTATTCCATCTTGAATCCCTTCTAGATTGGTTGACTTTGACAATGTGTTAGGATTATTTTTAACGAAAATAAGTTGAATTCCCTTCTTTGTTTGATCTTGTTGGTTATTTTAGAAGTCTACTTCACCAAAGTTATAATCATACAAGCAGTTTTTCTTCTTGATTGTTATATCAAGATTTTTAGTCGCATCACATCAAATCTTGTCTCTATAGAATGCAAGTGACCGATTGAAGAACCTATGTATATTTACCTATGTAATGCTCAAAAGGGTACTTTAATACTACTATGTGATTCTTCAAATGTGAGACATTTTCATTGAAGAAGATGGTGTGTGGTGATGTTTCTAACTCTAATAATACTTCGTATGTGCATAGAGGCTTCCTTGAGACCCCCTATTTGAATATGTTTTGTGTTCCCTCTCTTTCCACAAACCTGATCCATTCTTAATTTGCCTTTAATTAATTGAAACTCTATAATAGAGAATCATTTTTTCATTTTCCTCTAAATTTGATTTAAGCTTTATATTAGTTATGTGTTCAATTGATTTTTCTTTTCTTGAGTCCTTAACATCCTTTTGTTATCAATGTTATAGCTCACACATCCAACTTCAAGCTCCTCATTATAGAAATTATACAAACAATATGTATATCATGGATTCAATCCGATCTAACAATGTACTAGAGCTAGATATTGAATCGCTTCTACAAATCAATTGCGGAAATTAAACACAATCGCCAATCACATGAAGCAAAGAAAGAATCAAATCAAACCACAACATAGATGATTTCCCAGGGAAAGCTTGCTGCTCAAAACCCCACTATCTTCTATTATATATTCAGCATGGATACATGAAACAAATACAATTCCCTCTTCTCACAAGAGTCTCCAACACTCAGCTATCTATCTCACACTGTCTTGGAAAAATCTGGCCAATGCTTAGCCAATTCTCAGCCTCTAAACATCCTACCTTGCTTGCGCAATTCTTGATGAATGTAATCCCTATTCCTTAGGAATTCATCTTTCCTCAACTACATTGTTAACATCTCTTTCACCTTTGTCTCAACTGGGTCTCCACTGGAACTGACATGCATGCAGCTAATAATAGTAAATCATCAATTGCATGTTAGATCACTGATTGTGAATTAAATAATATTTAATTCACTTGATCTCTCACTAGTGCAACAAACAGTTACAACTAGCACAACTGACTTTAACTCACTTAACTGAGTTAATTGATTACAACATGCATTAACTAATGCACCAAATGCACTTAGAACTTTGTTACAAATACAATTACTCTGCATGCCTCACCAACTACCCTCAACTCGAAATTAATTAAATAACTGACTTTATCACACTCAGTTAACTATTACAAGTGATTTTGAGATAATATTACATTTTATTGTCTATTTTAATTAAGGAAAATTAAAATATACATGCGCCAAATTTATCCCACACCAGTGTAGGTGCTGCTAAGACCTCCTGGTCCCACACTAGTGTAGGTGTTGCTTGGATCTCCTAGTCCCACACTACTGTAGGTGTTGTGATTTATTATTGGACTTCAACACTCCCTCTCAACAAGAAAGGGATTATCCTTCACCCTGATCCTACCTCTATGGTATTCGAATTTTCTCTTGGTAAGCGCATTCGTCAGAATATTTACATCCTGCTCTTCCGTGGGAATGTACTGAAGTAAAATTATACGCCTCTACACACAATATCTGAGATGGTGGTACCCGATGTATATGTGCTTGGAAATATCATGAAACACATGATTAACCAAGAGTTTAATGCAATTCTGGTTATCACAATTTATCATTGTCGGATCCATTTGAGAACCAAAAAAACCATCCAGGATCTTTCTCATACAAATGGCCTCACATGTAGCTTGACTTGCTACGATGTACTCTGCCTCACTGAACTGAGTGCCACAGATATTTTTTTCCTGTTGTACCAGGAAACTGTTGTCGATCCTATGCTGAAGATCCCTCCTGATGTGCTCTTTCTGTCTCATGGACTGCCTTCCCAATCTGCATCCGTGAAGCCTTGAAGCTTCATTCCCTTTGTTTGTATGTACCATAATCCATACTTTGTTGTGCCCTGGAGATATCTCAAGAAATGATTCCCTGCCTTCCAAAAGAGCTTTTTCGGCTTAACCATAGCTTGACTTAGTTGGTTAACTGCGTAGCAAATTTTTGGTCTGGTCTTCACCAAGTACATCAGTGAACCTAATAACTATCTATAGATAGTAACATCCTCTTTCCTCCATTTTCCTGGAAGAGGAGTAACCATGGGTTTACAACTCTCCATGTAAAACTTACCCAGTATCTCTTTGGCATACTTGCCTTGAGAAACAAAAATTTCACCATCCCACTTCCATATTTCCAAACCAAGGAAATAATGAAGGAGTCCCATTTCCTTCATTTCGAAATCCCTTGCAAGATCCTCCTTGCATGAGTGTATCAACTGCTCATCACATGTCAAAATTAGATCATCAACATAAAGTATGATAATCAAGAGCTTACCATCAACCACAATCTGGTACAGGTTCACATCTAATTCACTTTTGGTGAAGCCCAACCTGGTGAAATAACTGTCAATGCGAGTGTACCAAGCACAAGGTGCTTTCTTAGGCCCATACAATTCTCTCTAGAGTCGACACACATGCGACTCAGTGTCAAAGATCTAGAAACCTTATGGCTACTCTATGTAAACTTCTTCCTCAATAAATGTATTGAGAAACATATTTTTCACATCCATCTGATGAATGTGCCACCTCATCTGCACTGAGAGTGCAAGGATAGATCTAATGGAAGAGTACCTCGCAACTGGTGCGAAAATATCATCACAGTCGATCCCCTCAATATGTGAGAATCCCTGGGCCACAAATATGACCTTGTACTTCTCCACACTCCCACCAATAGGTTGATTTACCTTGTAGATCCATCTAGATCCAACCACTGATTTACTGATCGGTCTTGGGACAATCTCCCATGCATTGTTATTGACAATGGGGTCATTTTCCACCATTGCATCAACCCAAATTGGTTGTTGCACTGCCTCCTGAAAGGAAGATGGTTCTATCACAATACACTTGCTCATAAGAGCCATGTATCTAGTAAACCTTCTTGGAGACTATTTTTGTTTGTGTACTGAAGTAGGGGCTCCTACATTCTCTGTTGCATCAAGTCTCAATCTATTAGCTTCCTTGGTGCGCCTTTTTCCATTTCTGGTGGATGGATCTGCATGATTTCTGCCACTCCATGATCCTCTGCATGTGGCTGCTTCACATCTTGAGGCTCATCCTTTGGAACCAAGAGTTCCTCCTCTACATGCAAATCAAACTCCCTCTCAAGGGACAATCACATGGATTTATTCTCATCAAATTTTATATCCGATCACATAACAGTCATTCTGTTGTTTGGAAAATACACCTAATAGTTGTGGGGAGTTTCAGTGTATCCCATAAATATCCCAATCTCAGCATTTGGTTCCAGCTTCTTCTTGGCGTCTTTGGTCACATACACATAAACAGATGAGCCAAAAATCTTAAAATGTGAAACATCAGGTTTCTTACTAGTAAAATCCTCTTCTGGTGTACTCATGCCAAGTATCATACGAGGACAACAGTTATTCACAAATACCACTATGTTGCATGCTTCGCCCACAGATGCAGTGGTAGGCCCTGTTCATGCAACATCGCTCTTGCTACACCCACAATCATTATGTTATTTCTCTCTGCGACCCCATTCTGTTGTGGGTTATGAGGCGCAATCGGTTCTCTCTGAATTCCTTCTTTATTCCAGAAGTTCTTGAATTCATTTGAGATGTACTCACCACCATTGTCGCTCCAAAGAGCGTTCACTTACTTCCCCGCATCTTTCTCCACCAGTGCTTTTAACTCAAGAAACTTTGAGAATGTCTGATATTTATTCTACATGCAGTAGATCCAACACTTTTGAGAAAATTCATCAACAAATATCACATAGTACTTATGATTTTCTATCAAAGCAGTAGAGAATGGTCCACACATGTCCGAGTGAACTCTCTCAAGGATCCCCTAGGCTCGGTTCTCCTTCTCATGAAAGGTTTCCTTTGCATATTTTCCCATAGTAAATCTCTTGCATGTGTTTGACTGCACAACTGTACCCTTAGGAAGACCCGTAGAAATTTGTTGCATGAATTTTAAGGCTCTATGGTGTAGATGTCCCAATATCCTGTGCCATAACTCACCCTCATCCCGGCTCACCACTTTGTCTGCCTTACCCATCAATGTTGTGCAACCATCTACATCAAGTTTATAGAGATTCTTAACTTGAATCCCAATCTTGTTGGCTTGTCCTATTGTTTTGTGTCACAGGAAAGCTTTTCCTTCACTGAAAACAACATCATAGCCTCTATCCTCCAACATTGCAACTGAGACTAAATTTTTCTTCAAGCCAAGTACATGCATTACATATTTTAACTGGAAGGGTTTACCTGACTGTCTCTGGAAGGTAATGGTACCAATCCCGATAGCACTGTATCACTTGTCATCACCCATTTCTATATGCATCTGGAGGTCCTTCTCCTCCAAGCTACTGAAAATTTCTTTGTCTCCCGTCATGTGAAAGGATGCACCAATATCCAAATACCACACCAATCCCATTGCACTTGACACCATGCATGAAATGAGAAATAAGTCAAGCTCAAATTACGAGGCCAAAGCCTCACCAACTACATATCCTGAAGCCTTCTTGTTCTTCTTCTTTTTTGGATAGTTAGTGGCATAATGTCCATGCTCGTGACAGTGAAAACACTTCACTCTGGACATGTCGTGCTTCTTGCCATATTTACCGGACTCAGATTTGGTATGGAATTTCTTTCCTTTTCTATTACTCACCTTGGAAGCCAAAGCACAATATTCTTCATCTCCATTCTTAGATGAAGATCCATCTCTGGTATTTCGTCTGAACACCTCTTGCACCAAAGCGAACCAAAGTTGTTCCAAATATGGAAACTTTTCCGTTCCATTGACAGAGTCCTGATAACTATTTTAACTCTTTGGAAGTCCTAGAAGAGCTAGGCTCATCAAATCATCATCAGCAACAGTAATTCCAATGCTCCCAAGATAATCCCGACATTGGACAAACTTTGTTAAATATTTTGGCATGGTTTCACCTTTCTCCATATTGATATTCTTGAGCTTATCGTTTAGTGCCAATTTCCTATGATCACTGCTACTCTGAAATAGATCTATCAAAGCTTTCCACATTTCATATGGTGTGGCTTTTCCATGGATACTTGAGACAATGTGGACTCATACTCCCTCCAGTAAGATCCTCCTTGCCTTTTCCACTTTCTTTTTCCATGCATCAATATTTGCAACATCTATCACAGCGGGTTTGGTCACATCATTGTCAATGAATTCCTTCAAGCCATTGTCTTCCAATACTACATCCATCCTATCTTACCAAGAAATATAGTTAGAGCTACCCTTGAGTGCATACTCAAATCTCAAGCCATTGAAAGCCATTTCGATCCTGAATCACTTGTAGCACCAAGAAAGTATTCTGCAAATTTGAATTCTATTCAGTCACAAACTCAGCTTCTCCTCCACTATTGTGATTTCCTGTGCTCTGATACCATGTAGAAATTAAACAAAAAATATGTATATCATGGATTCAATCCGATCTAACAATGTACTAAATCTAGATATTGAATCTCTTCTACAAATCAATTGCAAAAATTAAACATAATCGCCAATCACATGAAGTAAAGAAAGAATCAAATCAAACCACAACATAGATAATTTCCCAAGGAAAGCTTGCTGCTTAAAACCCCACTATCTTATATTGTATATTCAACATGAATACATGAAACAAATACAATTCCCTCTTCTCACAAGAGCCTCCAACACTTAGCTATCTGTCTCACACTATCCTGGACAAAAATGACCAACACTTAGCCAATTCTCAGCCTCTAAACAACCTTCCTTGCATGCGCAATTCCTGATGAATGCATTCCCTATTCCTTAGGAATTTAAGCATTCCTCAACTACGATGTTAACATCCCTTTCACCTTTGTCGCAACTGGGTCTCCACTGGAACTGACATGCATGCAACTAATAATAGTAAATCATCAGTTGCATGTTAGATCACTGATTGTGAATTAAATAATATTTAATTCACTTGATCTCTCACTAGTGCAACAAACAGTTACAACAAGCACAACTAACTTTAACTCGCTTAGTTGAGTTAAATGATTACAAAATTCATTAACTAATTCACCAACTACACTTCAAACTCTGTTACAACTAGAATTACCCTACATGCCTCACCAACTACCCTCAACTCAAAATTCATGAGCTAACTAAGTTTATCACACTCAATTAACTATTACAAGTGATTTTGAGATAAGATTACATTTTATTGTCCATTTTAATTAAGGGAAAATTAAAATAGACATGCACCAAATTTAACCCACACTAGTGTAGGTACTACTAAGACCTCCTGGTCCCACGCTAGTGTAGGTGTTGCTAAGACCTCTTAGTCCCATGCTAGTGTAGGTGCTTCAATTTCTTGTTGGACTTCAACGCTCGTCATTTCTACGAATTATAATGATTCAATACTATATGTGTACTCATGTTTAGGACTAGAATAAAAATGAGAAAGAGGCTCAATCCAATGAAAAAATGCATCAGGGAATAATCCAATTGTACAATACCATGAGAAAGAGACCCTGAGCTAAGTACAGATTGTTGGTAGAAAATTTACAAAAAACACAAATTAACGAAATAACTATCATATCCTCCATGAAATATTTAGACGCGAAAGCATTCACTTTGAGCATCTAAATTGACTTGATCAATGTTGAATTGGAAACATACCTAACCTTTATTACTCTATTTACATTAAAAAATCTAATCAGTGACAGTATGGCCTCTATGCCTCATCTCAACATCTGCCTTGAATGATGTAGTCCATCATTAAGAACATCAAAAACCAAACATTGATATGATTATAAAACTAATTTTGGTTAATTAATTAATACAAATAGACTCAAATTCAACTTCTCTTGTCCTTAAATATTAAATTTAGTTAATATTGAACTTCTGAGACAGTAAAAGCTATGACTAGTGTAAGGATTCTCAATGTTCGACATGTTTTCTTTCAAAATTTTCATGTTGCATCTTTGCATAGCTTCCCAAAATTTGGATTATTTGGAAAAGTAAAACTTACATATGGTTGTTATAGTGTCATTTATCACCTTCATGTACTTGATGATTTACACTTTGGCCTTGGGCACCCTTTCCCCCAGACTTGAACATTTTTCTCAAAAAAAAGTATCTTAAAACCCATACGCGACTCTGCCTATAATTTTCCACATATACGTGAGAGTCCATTTATAGAGATCCGCGTATACCTTTTTAATTATTAAAAAAAAATATAATTTCCCTATATTTGAGGCGGGTTTGATGGCTATTCCAGTAATTTAATCATCCCAGCCCGTGGCCTAACTACTCCTAACTGCAGAAACTAATTTGAGGGAGTATAAAAGCCCCTCAAGGGAATGGCCTAAGGGAGAGAGAGAAAAATATAGATATACTCTATTGGAGCCCTATTCAAGTTTGATATTCCCGTGTCTCCTGCACTTCCCAGGTATATTTAGGAAACCCTAGTTTCCTTGAGATGTTCATCACCCTATATGACATCTATTGTGCACACATCTTGGAAGAATTTTTACGAGGCTAGGGCTGGACGGATCTAGAGGACGGTATGATCGAAGGCCATGGTAGGATTCAGGTGATCTCTCCACATTTTGATTACTGTACGTGTCATTCATAATAAGAAGAGCCATCTTGTTCCCTATGTTTACGTGTTTATGATCCTTTATACATGTGTAATAATCATTAATTGACAATTTCATATTGTTTTCATGATATTATGCATGGTTTTCACTAACATATAGGAACTATATATGCTGTACAACTAGGTTTTTGTGTCCATTCTTTGTGGATTTACAAGTTCCGAAGCACAAAGTGATGCAGGGGGTTTGAACCCCGTGGGATCTACGTCAACCATGGAACTTTCGGGTAAGTTCTGCAACCAGTAGTATCTAGTTTTCAGTATAGAAGTTGGTTAAAGTGAGTCCTTCTTGAATGGCATGCCCCTGATCTGTGAAGGTTGTCAACCCAAGACCTTTAGGGTATTATTTCCTGAAACAGAAATGGCGACTCCACTGGGGATCACATTTTTGTGATTTCCCGTTTGGGTTGTTTTATCTGTCTTGCAGATTTCCAACAGTTTTTATCACTTTTTGCAGTCTAGCAAGTCCTTTTTCAGTCAAACAAAAGACTAGTCTCTTGATCAGGCTTGATTTTTGTTTTTTTCCTTATCTTTGTTACATATGCAGTTATTTCTTTACATAATCGCGTATACACACTGTTTTTTGCACAGGGACCCATGTATACGCAAGTTTCCTTTGTTACAGTCGTGTATGCACGCTTGTTGCTCTCTGAAAAAGTGCGTATGCCTAGGAAAATTTGAAAATTTTAGTTTCTAGCCCCTGAGGTCTTGTCTGTCTGTGTTGAGATATTCTTGTAGTGTCTTGAAGGTCTTTGGACTGTGCATAGAGTGATTTTGTGTATGTTTCTCTCTTTCTTTTATGAAGACCTAGCCATTTGGTGAAATCCCTATTTTGTGTGTTTACAATTGCGGCTTGAGCACCAGGATCTTTCCCTAAATATTCTTGGTTGTCCTGAACATTTAGAATAGTGATATTTTGCTCGCTTGCTCTTCTTGGCCTTATGCGTTGCTTCGCGTTTGATTTTTTCCTTCTTGGTGTAGTTGGTTTTCTTGATTTCATAGACTTTTCTTGTTGCGAATTTTGAAAGATCTCTTTTTGATTTTTTTTTGGAGTTGCTGTTCACTGCAAGATTATGCTATTGTACTGAGTTGATTGATTGAGTTTCTTGCTTATTTTTGCTCAAATAAGTCCCACTATGAAATTTTCATGGTTTGCTTAAGCACTTTGAAGCCTTTGATTGGAATTCATGTTTGCTTGATTCAGTTTCAAATAGTTTCATTTGTCTTTCCGAAATCTCTTTTCTTTATTTTATAGGTTGAAAAGCCCAAAAAACATTTTGCGTTTTCCATTTCTTTTTGCTTTCAGCTTTGTTTATAGTTTCTTTCTCATCTTTTGAAGCTTTTCGTCAATTTTTAGTCTCTGGTTCATGGCTTGATTTGGAAAGAAGTCTGCTCTTGATTTCTCTCTTTTATGTCAAGTGCACTTTGGCATTTTTATACATAGGAGTTCTGATTTAGAACTAACCTTGTTTACTATCAAAAAGTGATTGAACCTTTGGTTTTTCTAGAGACTTCCTTTTTTGCTTCATTAGAATTAACATCTTAGGATTTCCATGTCATTGGTAGTTTTGCATTAAGTGCATTTGAGCATTTTTTCTTTTTTCATAATTTTCTGAGTTGTGAGTCTCTGAAAAGAAAACAAAATTTTTGTTTATTAGTTTCGTAGAACCTGTGTAGAAATCACTCTTCATCGAAAGGAAATCATTGCATTTGCATATAGTTTGGTTTTCATTGGTTTCTTTTGTGTCTTAAAACACACCATCAGTTTCACTTCCGCGCACCCTTGAATTAAATAACATCCCATCTAAAATAAGAAATATAAATTAAAAGCAACTAGTATTTTTTGTATTATTGTCATTAATCATACACCAAATAGCTAGGTTGTAGGGCCTTGGATTAGGTGAGTGGAGAGTTAAATCTCCAAGGCCGCTCAAACTGTTAAACATAGAAGTTTATTAATGAGCGAAATCCAACACTGTTAATTGGACCGGGAAAGCTCTCCTCTAGAGAGTCAAGAGCGAGGGATAGTGCAGACAAAGAAGAGAGATACCCCCTCTCCTATTTGCTGAATCTAGACCTAAGACCGTTCCACCCGGCTGCCGATACGGATTGGTGCCCATAGTTGCCTATCCTAGGGACCACACAGGTGACTGCAGGGGGGAATACCCGTGGTACCTGAGGCAGACGTTGCATCACTTCCATCAGTACTTCTAGAAAGTGCCCTTGCGAAGCTTGGGTACTTTCACAGGCAAAGGTTGTTGTTAGGAGGTCAGCGTAACTATTTTTATTACCTTCGCTAGTAGACCTGGGTTGTAATTACCCTAAACTGCTTTCGGGAGGTCCTATTATTTCGATTTCTTGTATTTTGGTGTTCGGTCCTTATCACCCGGAGCAGAAATACTTGAGAGATGCTTGTCTAGATGTATCTTAGGAGCTTTTTAAAGTGTGCTCTTTTCTCCTAGATTTCTTAGCTTCATATTTTTTGAGTCTAACATAAATCTCTTAAATTGGCTGACCGATCACCTTGTCGATCGAGGAGGCTTCGTGGGTTGCCTCCCGCGAGTGCCGAGCCTTCTTCAAGAAGGCTTAGGAGTAATTTGGAGGGTGATTTTCACCTGGTGGTTTCAGATGCAACAGAGAGAGATCCTCCGTCAGGGCTTGTTGTTTCTGTGGGTAGTTCTGGTGTTGGTGTCAGTATAGAGAGGAGTGCCTCACTCATCTCGAGAGTTTTATTTCCTGCAGAAGAAGTAGAAGTAGAGGAATTCCCTTAGCTTGCTGAGTCTCTTCCATCTCCCCTTCCTGATAATCATCCTTTCATCATTCAATACATTGGACCCAAGTCTCAGAGACCCGCAAGTCCTTATCCATCATATTCGCACCTTTCAATGGACACAACTGGGAACATAGCTTCGGTTGTGAGCACTACAAGTGTTCAGACCCCTTTTTCAGTTGAAGGAGGGGGAACTATTGCTATATCTACGATCACTTCCAGTGTTGATGTGCTTGGCTCTGGTCACACCCAAGAACATGCTTCACAATCTAGTCCCTTTTCTTTTGGAATGCCCACTAGTGGGATTCCTTCTTTCTCCTTTTCTTTTGCTTCAGCTGCATCTACACCCATACCCTCTATGGCTAGTGGATCAACTTATTTTCAAGGGTTCTCCTTTGGGAGTGGGAATATACCTCATTCAACCCCTTCCCTAGGATCTTTACCTTTTTCTTCTCAGACTCAAGGTTTTCATCCATGATCTAGAGGCAAAATTTCTAATACCTTTACAGGTTGGAATCCTGTTTTTACAACAATGGGAGTGGGGAATCAGTTTCTCACTGGTCAGCAAGGGAGTGTTCCTTTCTCTTCATCGAGTACTTCTTAGGCCTTTTCTCCGTTTGCAAATTCTTGGAACCCTTATCAAGGGGTTTCATCTCCGTTCACTACCTTAGTGGGGGGAAACGGTCCTACTTATAGTAACTCTATGTTGGGGGGGGGGGGGGGGGGGGGGGGTCCTTCTCCGAATGTTGGGTCACAAGGATTTTCCTATGGCCCAAAATTCTCTACGAACAACAATTGGCAACCTAGTGCCACAGTAAATCCAGGGTATTCTTTTCAGAATGTGTGGAATCCTTCCTTTGGAGGGTGGAATTCCCAGGCTCCTCCTCGTTTACCATTTCTGGAAACGTTAAACTTGCCAGATTTGTCAAAATTGACTAACGATCTGATTCGTTATAGTCTGGGATGGCCTCTGGTCCCCACCAAACTCCCCTCAGACATTCCAAAGTTTGAAGGGAAGAATGGAGAGTATACGAAAATCATATCACCACTTTCCATTTATGGTGTTCATCCAACTTCCTGATTGATGATTTGATTAGGTTGAGGTTATTTCAACACACCTTAACTGGAAATGCAACCAAGTGGTATATTGATTTAACTGGGGGTAGTTTTGCCACTTTTGGAGATTTGGATACTATGTTCTTAAACCACTTTCAGTTACCTGTCTGTTATGATACCAGGACTGATCTCCTGGCTAATTTTCAACAGGATAAGGCAACTCACATTTTTGATCATATTCAGGAATGGAAAAGAAGGAAGATGCTCATTAAAGCCCATATTCTGAATGAATTCCTTCTAGAATGGTTTTTGAAATCTTTGCAGTTAGATATTTCTAAAGATGTATCCCTATCAGGGGTATTTTCTGAAGAGTAGGCTATTTTTAGGGCTCAGCAATTAGAACTGATTTATTCTCAGTCTGGAGTCCTCAATAAAAATTTTCCAGATGCTCCTCACTCCAAATTAAACCTGTCCAAAACTAAACCCGGTCCTCATGGTGATGGGCTTATTGGTTCGATTGATAGTAGTGCAACTAACTTGCTTAGTCAACTACAACAGTTGTCTATACAAACTGCTTCTGTTGATCAGGCTGTGCCTTCAGTGTCAACTCCTTCTCAATCCTTGGAAATTAATGTTGTCCAGAATTCTAACCCCAAAGGAAATCAACAATCTGATGGGAAGAAGAAAGGACGAAATAACAAAAAGAAAGGCAAGGATGGGAAGGGGAATGCAAACAAAACAAACGATCATGTTGGAGAGGGTCAAAAGGATAATAAGAGGAAAGTGAAGTTTCCATGCAAGTTGTGCATTGGAGACCATCTTACACACATTTTCCCTAAAATTCAAGATGCGCAGTGCTTGTTAGCTCAACAGGGTTCTTCTAGTAACCAAATTGTGCTAACAAACCCTTTTCCCCAAGGGCAACAGTTAATTGCTGACACGAACCAAAATACTGGGGCTTCCTCTAGGGGCAGCCAGGAAGGGGAAATTCTGTTAAACATATATATGATGAGTGCTCACACAGATATCGCTATGAGATATCGTGATTATGGCAAAGCTGAGTCTTCGAAAGCTAAGGGTACTCCTGATAGTGCTGAACCACTTCATATTACGAAGCCTACTGTTGAGCCTATACCTCGGATGCCGAAGGCATCTTCAAAAAATACAACGATTAATCCAAATGCCACGGCCGCCCAGAACTACTCCATTTTAGAAGATCTGGCTCAGAGTCTTTGTGCTATGTCTCCATTTGTAATGTTCCCAAAATTAGCATGAAGCTAATTGGAACATTAATTTTTCTTGTATCATATAGGAGGTGAATAAATGGGTAAGGAGGCCCATGAGTAGAAATAAAATCCCTCATGGTGTGAAAGGGGTCATCAGAGTAGCTAAATTTTTCACCCTCAAGTGTGAAAAGGGGCAAATGCATGAGGACAAGGTCAAGTTTGACCAAGTCAACAACGCTGCCATGGAGGGAGTGGATCACTTTGAAAGACAACGTAGTATGAATGGGGGAGAGATAATTTGGTGGAGAAAACCCTAATGTGTGGGGGCCAAGGCAAGAAGGTTTTCATTTGTATAGAGTGAGGACAAGGCAACCATAGATGGATATGTTATTGAATATAGATTTTGGTTGCCATGACTATTTTCTCTCTTCACTTGTTTAACTGAGATTGCTGTGCTTCTTAGCACAAGGATTTCCTGTTTAGGAATCCTTCTCCCTTCTTGAGAGGCCTCTTGAGGGATTTTACGTCATTTCTCCACATTTTGGGCTTAAGGCCAAGCCACCTCCTTCAGCTACATCGTTAGTCCTATAGCAGTAAGTGTTGTGTTGCAGGGTGTTGCAGTGGAGGGTTCCACAACACCACTTCTAGATCTTATCTGTCAGAGGAGGGAGCTTCTATTCCTCTGAGAGGTAAGTGAGGAAGATCCAGGAGCTGATTGCATATCTTTGGCATCAGGCCCAAAAATTCCCATCTCCTACAACGCAATCCATCTCCTTGACTATGTTATTTCTGAGTGTATTTGTAGTAGGGTTTTGTACCACTATTTTGGAGGGTGAGATATTCAGTGATTGGATCAGCCTTTCACCTGAGAGATCCATTGGATGAGATTTAGTCATCATATCCAACATCTTTAGCCATCTTCATCCATTCTTGAGTTGCAGCTGATACTCAGTTTGGGACTGCAACTCTGGCATTTTGGCCATCTTGTATATTTCATCCAATCCTTCTAGGATTGACTTCATATTGTTTTCAGGGGTTTAGAGCTTTTATCCCCATCTTATTTGAGCCATACATTTCTAAATCCATGTATTGAAATTCATTTTGTAACAGTGCCTCTTATAAATTACGCAGTCATAGCCTTGGGCTTTCTTCATGTAGCAGTGTTCTTCATATTTCCATGTACATGTTTCTTGAGGCTTGTCTTGCCTAGCTTGAGTGATTATTTCCTCAAGGATTTTTATATGTTATGCTGCTATGATATAATATGATGGCTATTTGGATCTTCTGGCATTCTATGTGTTAATGAATCACTGCTACTCCATGATTGTGTTTACATATTTCTAGATCTCCAATTTGGGAATATTATAAGATATTCCTAACATTGTAGATATTCCCTATTTTGGGATATTACAGTGGTATCAAAGCATGATATTTGGCTCAACTTGTGAGTTTCAGCCTTAATAATATAGACGAAGGACCATGCACTTCCTACTCCCACAAAGAAGAAGACATGAAGCATGAAGAACACTTGGAATCTAAAATTCTAAGTGAATACCTTGTTGAATACAAAGCTAAATCTAGAGCCTCCACAAAGACTCTAGTTTTACCACAGTTCATTCAGCTGAGAGAAGAAATAAGACCCTACAGCTATGGGATGATGAGAGGCAATAGATTTCTATTGTCCACTTTTGATGGATCACTCAAATGTGCAGCTAAGGCTTGGCTAATGCAGCTAGATGCTTTCTTCCTGCTACATCCAGTAGTAGAGAGAAAGGCTGTAGAAATTGCAGCGCTGCACCTTGAAGGTGAAGCAAATACTTGGTGGTTCAGCCATTTGAGCCATGCAAGAGTGTCAACTCTTGTTGATTTTTCTCAAAGATTGATCAGGAAATTTGGCAAAGGGGAGGAGAAGCCCTCACCACCAGTTGAAGAGGCATGTACCAGCGCTGTTGTAACCATGGAGGAGTAGCCTACATCTTTAAAAGTCTAGGAAGGCAACACGTATGAGGAGGAAACTCTTGCAGCCCTGCAAGGAGCTTCCAAATTTCACCAAGGTATGCTTAAATGTCCATCTCTTATCATTTCAGCAAAAATTATGGATAGATCCACATCATTGCATACTGTTGATTTAGAGCAGCATATTTCACTGCACTGTATAAGAGCAGTGATGAAGAGAAGAGGAACCATTCCTCATGGGAGCATTCAAATGGCAGCTTCATTCAGGAAGAAATGAAGGAAGCAGTAAGAAGGAGTAGACATAATGAGATAAGAAACTCTTTCTCCTCTCTAGATGACACTCTCTCAATGAGCATGCCCTAGCTCAAAGAGAAAATTCTACTTGTAGCAGATCCAAGGCCTATTTGGTTTTGGAAGGCCATGCATGAGGAGGAGATCTCATGGAGAGATCCCATTGGAGATGCACTTAAACATGTCATGAAGTGCAAAGTTCATCAACACATGGAGAATGGTAGCCCTCGTGGGAGGAGTACCAAGATGGAGGATGGAAGGAGGCATCCACAAATGATTGAGTGGATGTGGATGAAGAGAAAGAGGCTAGTAAGCCACTTGCAGATATATGACACCGAGCAATAGGAGGCTTGGCTGCGCTGGTTACTCTTGAAGGAGTTTGGCCATCACTTGGCATACACTCTTCCTAAGGGTATAGGGATGGAGAAGATGTGGCAGGATGCTTGCATCATTGAGCAACAAAGAGTATGGATGCATGGTGTTTATGTGACATTCATATCATTCATTATGTCTTCATCACATGGCTTGTATGATGAGAGCATGAGGAGGCAGCATACACTTTTGTTGCTTGGGTTGTACTTGAGAGAGCAAGGGAAAATTTTCTCTCACATGTTGTATTATGTTGCAGGAGTATGAGATGAAACTATCATGGTGCAACAGGGCTACTCCTTGGCCTTAGATGAACAAGAAGTACTTCCATTTTGGGAGGAATTTCCTAATTGCAACAACATTATTGGAGGAGCCTTTGACAATAATCATGTCAAATAATTGAGCTATGAGTTGGCAGGAGCCTATTTGCATAGGCTGACATATGTTCCTTTGGAGCATGGACTTATTCATGTATTCATGCATCACTTTACTTTCAGCACATGGTGAGAATGTTGTTTTTAAAATATTGATCATGTAACACAATACTTGCATCTTCTTACCATTATCATACAGTGCATTACTCCACAAGAGGGAAAGTTTATTTTTGAGCCCCATAAATTTTTTTTTTCCAACTATTATGATGGAGACAACCATCCCTTGTATAACCATGGGAAAGTTTTTGATTATTTCTTGTATGCTCAGTTGGCACATTCACTCATTTACTATTCACTAGTAGATGTGATGATTCACACAACTAGCCATTTGTCAAAACACCACTTGCCATGCTATTTTCTGAAGTTGCAGTGGGAGAGACTGAAATGTGTCCACTTGAGACATTGTTTGTACCATGCAGCATCATGTAAAACTTTCAGCAAACTTCTCATTTGGATACCCTATGATGATCATGTCCTATTCATCATGGATGAGATGTGTTGGGCCAGCCTGTTCTTCAATGTTGGAGAGGATATCCTTGGAGGATTGTTCTTCATTTTGCAACTTAAGGGGAAATAATATTGCAGCCCATAATCAACACACACTATACACTTATCATGAGTGGAGAGAAGGATAAGGTGGGGTAGACTACCTTGTCTACCATGATCAGATTTTCAGCCCACCTACTTTTCATGAGCCAAAGGTGGAGGAAGACTTTCAGGAGTTGCTATGTTGGGAGGTAACTCATTTTGTATGGGTGATTGCTTGGGATGGAAGGTTCATATGGTAATGGTAGATCCCAATTCATTTCATCCCTCATGCCTCAAGAAGGCCCTTCAGTTCTATCCTTGCAGTTTCTTGAGGACAAGCAACATTTGGGAGGGGAGGACTGTAATGTTCCTAAAATTAGCATGAAGCTAATTAGAACATTAATTTTTCTTGTATCATCTAGGAGGTGAATAAATGGGTAAGGAGGCCCATGAGTAGAAATAAAATCCCTCATAGTGTGAAAGGGATCATCAGAGTAGCTACATTTTATAACCTCAAGTGTGAAAAGGGACAAATGCATGAGGACAAGGTCAAGTTTGACCAAGTCAACAACGCTGCCATGGAGGGAGTGGATCACTTTGAAAGACAATGTAGTATGAATGGGGGAGATATAATTTGGTGGAGGAAACCCTAATGTGTGGGGGCCAAGGAAAGAAGGCTTTCATTTGTATAAAAGGAGGACAAGGCAACCATAGATGGATATGTTATTGAATATAGATTTTGGTCTCCATGACTATTTGCTCTCTTCAGTTGTTTAACTGAGATTGTTGTGCTTCTTAGCACAAGGATTTCCAGTTTAGGAATCCTTCTACCTTCTTGAGAGGCCTCTTTAGGGATTGTACGTCATTTCTCCACATTTCAGGCTCAAGGCCAAGCCACCTCCTTTAGCTACAACGTTATTCCTGTAGCAGGAAACGTTGTGTTGCAGGGTGTTGTAGTGGAGGGTTCCACAACACCACTTCTAGAGCTATCTGTTAGAGGAGGGAGCTTCTATTCCTCTGGGAGGTAAGTGAGGAAGATCCAGGAGCTGATTGCATATCTTTGGCATCAGGCCCAAAAATTCCCATCTCCTACAACACAATCCATCTCCTTGACTATGTTATTTCTGAGTGTATTTGTAGTAGGGGTTTGTACCACTATTTTGGAGGGTGATATTTTCAGTGATTGGATCAGCCTTTCACCTGAGAGATCCATTGGATGAGATTCAGCCATCATATGAAACATCTTTAGCCATATTCATCCATTTCTTGAGTTGCAACTGCTACTCAGTTTGGGACTACAACTCCGACATTTTAGCCATCTTGTATATTTCAGCCAATCCTTCTAGGATTGACTTCAGATTGTTTTCAGGGGTTCAGAGCTTTGCTCCCCATATTATTTGAGCCATGCATTTCTAAATCCATATATTGACATTCATTTTGTAACAGTGCCTCTTATAAATTACGCAGTCATAGCCTTGGGCTTTCTTCATGTAGCAGTGTTCTTCATATTTCCATGTACATGTTTCTTGAGGCTTCTCTTGCCTAGCTTGAGTGATTATTTCCTCAAGGATTTGCATATCTTATGTTGCTATGATATAATATGATGGCTATTTGGATATTTTGGCATTCTATGTGTTAATGTATCACTGCTACTCCATTATTTTGTTTACATATTTCTAGATCTCCAATTTGGGAATATTATAAGATATTCCTAACATTGTAGATTTTCCCTATTTTAGGATATTACAGCATTAGAGGTGCTCCAATATTGTCCTGCTTAGCGAATTTCTTTTCTCACTGTTATTGGGGTTGTAGATCCAAAGAAATCTCTTATGATTACATTTGATATGTCTAATTTTAAAAATATACTCCCTCATCATATGGATTTCCATATTAGATCGAGTTATCAAAAATATAATATCTTTTGAACGGTCGTTGATGAAGGTGCTTCCACGTGTGTAATGTCTCTTACATGCTGGAAGGCTATTGGATCTCCCGTAGCTGTTCCTTTAGTCACTCTTCTTACTACATTTGACGGTCATTCTCTCAGGCTGCATGGTATTGTTCCGGCTTTGCCCATCTGTGTTGGGGGTAAAACTATTAATATTGAAGTTGTGATAGTCGATGCAAGCTTAGACTATAACCTTCTGTTGGGGCGAAACTGGATCTATGAGATGGATGCCATTGCATCCTCTTTATTTCGTATTGTTTGTTTCCCTCACGAAGGGAGAATCATCATAGTTGACCAACTAGATTAATCTCTTATAGATCAAAATGCATCTTCAGACTCAACCATTCCTTTGGTGAATGATACCAAGGCACCTGTTGAGAATTTTGGGGTTGGAATGTATTCTTTTTTGATGGGTACTTTTGATCTTCCGCCTCCTTCAGTTCATATCAATGCAATATCATTCTCCAGGGCTCCCATTTGAAGAGAGTTTTTTAGAACTCATTATTTTTTGGACCCTTTGACTTTACCTTCTCCTACCTCCACATTAGCAGAAGGTAAAGTGGGTGGAATGGAATTTCCAATGTTTGCAGTTGAGATTGATTATAGCTCTATTGTTGAATCTGCAGAGTCCATTCCAGTTTCTCTTTCACCGGAGGAATTGGATGGAGATGTGGCTTCAGCTTGGACACTTAGTTCATCTTCAGCCCAGGATTACCACTCTTCCATCTGAAGAGGCCATCCTGGAAGCAATGACTGGTGTAGAGAGACCGTGGGATGATTTGCATCATCGGTCTTACTTTCTACCAGATTTGAGCGTAGTTGAATCAAGTTCTCCTAGCCCTCAGTCTTATGGTCCTGTTCACCCAGTATTGAACCCTTTAGCGTCAGCATAGGTTTTTGTTGAAGGGAACATGGCTGTGATTTCTCCTTCTATCCCGGTGAACATTTACAGAGATCCCAACATTATAGAAAATTTTTTCATCGGAGCTAAATGTTCCCCTGAAGAGGTTCAAATTTATACCGATCTCTTTCGAGAGTTTAGGGATGTGTTCGCTTGGTCTTATGAGGAAATTCCTAGTATAGATCCATCTATTGTCCAACATGAAATCAAGGTGTACAAAAATTCTAAGCCTATCAGGAAAAAGATTTGTCCGGTCAACCCTAGGAAGGCAGCAGCTATCAAAGCTGAGGTGGAGAAGCTGCTTAAGGCGGGATTCATTTTTCCTATTCCTTTGACATAATGGGTTTCAAATCCAGTTCCTGTAGACAAGAAACAAGGAACAATTCGAGTTTGCATCGATTTCAGGGACCTAAATAATATCCTAAAGACAACTACCCCACACTGTTTATAGATCAGATTATCAATGAGTGTGTGAGGAATGAGATTTTATCCTTCATAGATGATTTCTCTGGATATAATCAAATTACTATCTATCCTGAAGATCAGCATAAGACTGCATTTATTTGTCCTTGGGGTACCTTTGCTTACAAGAAGATGCCTTTTGGCCTTAAAAATGTTGGAGCTACTTTTCAGCGGGATATGTCCTATGCCTTCCATGACATCAAACATATTATTGAGGCATACTTGGATAATTTAACTGCTCTTTCTCATAAGAGAATTGATCATCCTTCTCACTTCTGTTAAGTATTTGAACGATGTCGGCGTTACAAAATCCGGTTGAATCCAAACAAGTTTTTTTTCGCTGTCACATCTGGTTGGTTGTTGGGATTTATTGTGTCTACGGAAGGGATTCAGGTAGATCCCTTCAAGGTTGAGGCAATACTTCAGTTGCCTCCCCCGTTTTCAATTCTTAAACTTCAAATTCTGCAAGGAAAAGCTATTTTTTTGCGGAGATTTATCGTAAATTATGCTGAGATGACGAAAAGATTTATGAGATTATTAAAGAAAGGAGTTCCATTTTTTTGGGATGACTTTGCTTAGCACTCATTCGATGCTTTGAAAAAAGCATTGACCTCCACTCCTCTACTAAGTCCACCGGATTATAGCACGGATTTCCTTTTTTATCTTGCGGCAGCAGAATCTACCATTGGTATGGTTCTATTTCAAGAAGACGATGCTCTTTCAGAGCATGTTATATACTACCTTAGTAGAGGCTTGGTAGGACCAGAACTCCAGAACTCTCCGATAGAGAAGCTTGCTTTAGCAGCTGTCCATGATATGCAGTGGCTCAGACATTATATTCTTCTTCGAAAAAACTATGTTTTGGCAGCAGTAAATTCATTTGAGTTTGTTCTCAATATGCGAGTGATTGGGGAAAATACAATTGATGGATTGTGATTTTGCAGGAATTTGATCTTGAGTTTATGTCTGCCAAGTCCAAGAAATCATTGGTTTTTGCGAAACTGATTTTTGAGTTGCCCTGTGAAGAAGAGATGGTTTATGATGAATCCTTCCCAGATGAACATCTTTATCTCATTTCTTCATAGGAACCTTGGTATGGGGATTTCATAGTATATCTCCAAACTGTGAAGTTTCCCTTGATTTTTTCAAAGGATGAGCACTGTAAGTTACTTCACTTAGCTAAAAATTACTTGATAATTGGTGATACTTTATATCGTCGCGGGGTTGATTCAATCCTTAAGCGATGCTTAACTCTTGAAGAAGCTAAGGTTGTGCTGAATCATTGTCATAGTGGAGCTTGTGGTGGTCATTTATCTGGGCTTGCTACAACCCAAAAAATCTTGCGTGCAAGATACTTTTGGCCTTCAATTTTCAAAGAATGTATGGAATTGGTTAAAAGGTGTCATCCGTGTTAGGTATATACTCGAAAGATGCGCGCTCATCTAGCTCCACTCTTTCCTGTCATCACTGTCGTCCCCTTTACAAAGTGGGGTATTGATTATACTACTTGTAACCCGCCTTCAGCTAAATGTCACAAGTACATTATTGTAGCAGTAGACTACTTTACAAAGTGGGTTGAGGCTATGCCTAATTTTGGGAATGATGGTGAGATAGCAGCTCTTTTCCTTTTCAATCAAGTCATTTCTCATTTTGGTATTCCGAAAGAGATTGTCATTGATCATGGAAGGCACTTTCAAAACAACATGATGGCTGAATTGGCTCTGAAATTAGGTTTCCAGCAGGAGCACTCGTCTCAGTATTATCCTCAAGCCAATGGGAAAGTGGAAGCCGTAAACAAATCCTTGAAGACAATTCTTCAATGGAAAATTGATAAAGCTCGATCGAATTGGCACATTTTTTTGTATCTTGCGCTTTGGGCATACCGGATGTCAGTAAAAAATGCATCTAGTTTTACTCCGTTTCAACTAGCTTATGGGTTAGAATCTATATTTCCCATTGAATTTGAAATTCCTTTTCTTAAGTTAGTTGTAGAACTTCTTCCTGAAACCTCTAGTATTTAAGAACATCTCCTTCATATGGAACATCTCGATGAGTAGCGTTGGGATGCCACCATGATGAATGAGGCACATAAGAAATGGATAAAATTTCAGTACGATAAAGCGGTCAAACCTAGGGTTTTCTCCGAAGGAGACCTTGTCTTGGTTTATGCCCAAGAGAAGGATGCCCTAGGAGCAAGCAAGTTCAAATCTATGTGGTATGGCCCCTTCATCATTAAAAAGGTCCTAAAAAAGGAGCTTATGCTTTGGTTGATTTTGATGGAAATGAGTTGGCGGAGCCTAGAAATGGGCTCTATTTGAAGAAGTATTATGCCTAGGATTTGGCCTAGCATCTTGCTTTTTGTATATATTTTTGTTTTTTTGTACATATCCGAGTTTTCGGTTTTTGGTGTGATTATGATGCATTTGATCTTCTTTGGCAGGTTGTGTTGGATATCATGAGTCATTTTGGTTTCGCTGATGGTACTTCACTATCCATCCAATCAGTTGTTGGTTTCAAGAGGTGTCTGCAAATGTCCTGCTTCGAACAACGTAGCAGAGTACATTTTAGTAGTTTATCTACTCTCAGAAGCAATATCTTTGGGTGTCTTTTCGTTAGTATTTGTCTTGGACTCCTAGTTGGTAGTTTCACAATTGAACAACACATATCGGGTTCGAGACCCATTTTTGCACCGATTTTTTTTTATGGTGCGTTTGTTAAAAAGATCATTTCAATTTATAACATTAATTCACATTCCTTGAGCTAATAATTGGATGGCAGACTTATTGGCTAATCAAGCAATTGATTGGCATGTTCATCATTCAACATTTTAATCAATATATCAAATACATCATTCATTTTTAATACATTTGAGTCATCACATCATATAAATCACTTTATATATATCTAGTCAGAGTGTTCAAAATATACAAAATCTGGACCCATCTGTCCTACAAAAGTATTGCTTATGCCCGATCATGTTTAGTATCAAAACTATATTACAGTCATCCGGTAAAATCTATATATATATAATCCTATGGTCCTTGCCCAACTTTCGTGTTCCTATAGAACATGATAGCAGTCGCTACACGGCAGAATAAATGCACCCAATCTCGTGGTACTCCGACTACCCGTCTCTGGATAGCCTCTAGTAATTCCTCTACTACAGACATAGGCACTTGGTGAGTCAAACTCTCCAAATTTATTTGGATGGCATGGAGGGTCCTACCTAGGTCTTCAACATTCGCCTCACCTCTGCGACGCTTATGCCTTGGGTATCCCTCAGGTCTGAATGGTCCCATATTTGTATCATGATCATTAATAATCTTGTAGGTCATTTGAATTCAATCAAAAATAATTTTTCATTATCATATTTTGAAAAAATCCAAAAAAAATCATATAATCAAAAATTGCAATCTCACCGATTGCACCCCATGTTGCACCGGGTGGAAGGACTAGATCTGGATCACTATGAAAATCCATCCCAGCATAGGGATAATCTTCCACAGTGATAAATTGTTCCTCCCACCATTGGATGAACTTGTCATCCCATGTGGTTTGGGGAACTTCACTTCCCCCCAATCTCTTCATCAGATCAACCCATCGGGCTATTATTGGATCTCTGGGGCTGCTGATGGTTGAGATGACTTTGGGACGAAGCCCTAGAATCCTCTCAAAGAATAATGTCAGTAAAATAGTTCCATACCCAAAATGTTTATTTTTTGCCTTCCGGATTGAATTCAACTTTATTTTCATGTTGCTCAACAATGTTGTGCACCAATCAAAGAGGTGAATCAAACATTCCACTGCAATTCTCATTTGAGTCCTCGATGCCTGATATAGGGAAGCATATCTTGATACCCTGCCAATGGTGAAAAGGAGAATATTCATATATAATTCTTTCAAATATTTGATTTCAATCTGTGTCCCTACTTTTTGAGACCCCTCTACGCAATAGACGTGGACGTAGTCTTCCGCAGTAAGCCCTCCCAAAGGTTTTCCATGCAAATCTACTGAATATACTCTCCGAGAGAGTCCAGTAATGAAATATATGTCTTCTAACTCTATGCGTATAGGCATTTGATCTATCATGAAGTAGTATTCCTCCGTCTCCCAGTGATCTACCAACATTTGGATCAAACAAACATTACTTTTCATATTTGGCATTTTAAAGAACTTGAGAAATCCACAATTCTGAAGGATATCGAGTGAATTTTGATCTTCCATCACTTCATTATCGATGGCATTATGTTCGCGCTCCCTCCAGCTAATTGACATCCTGAGAAAATTCATCAAACCATGCATTAGGTTCATTTTTTTAAATTCTCGATCTACGCATACGCGGCTTCATTTACACACAGTTGCGTATCATGCGCAGGTTCGTCCACACGAACCCGCATATGCGCAGAGGGTTTCATAAAAAAAATGTTTCCTACGGTCAAATTTCTAAATTTTTCTCTTAAAATGGAACGAAATTGATGACAAGGATGAATTAAGAGCCTACCTGACTGATTCGGCTCAATTTGATGGTTGATTGCTTCGGTTATGAGAAAGGAAATTTTTGCTCCAAAAGTTCCTTCTCCACTTCTGCAATGTGAAAATGATCCAAATATGAAGTAAATGGCGTATTTATACCCAAAATTTGATTTTTTTTGCAAATTTCCTTCGTGCTTATTTTTTCAAAATCTATCTAAGGTTGTATAACCGTGTTACTTTTAAGTGTTGGATAAGGTATTTTTTCAGGGACGTTTTACTAAATTTAATATTTTTTTTCAGTTTCTTCAGATCCATGACCGCTGACCTGTCATGGCAGGTATATGAGTCTGAACTGGCATATAGGTTAGGGAATCCACTTTCCGTTGCATTCTTCATACTAGCCTCCATTCTGATCACTTGCCATAGGGTCAATCCCATCTTGTCATGAGTACTTAACCCATTTCACTCGCTGATTTTTAAATCATGACTTGGTGGTAGAGCCTTCCTTTACATGGGCTTCCTAGTTAGTTCCTCGCTAGCATTTGTCGCCCAACCTGCAATTGATGTAGGCTCGGGAGTCGTCTTTAGTCCCACCATGACATACATGTTGAAGCTTCATTCTTCTTCTTCTTTGCTATCATTTTTCTGGCAATTACCCTAGAGGCTCCCTTTTGTTGTCAACTTATATTTCTGCATTGCATCTTGACTACTTGTTTATCTTGGCCTTTAGCTGGTTTCATTTGGACTCAATGTTTAGGCAGTATTTTGACCTTGAATGTTTTTACAAGTTAACCATGCAAGCACTTAACTACCACGAATTGACACCTTGTTACCCATGGATGGAACATTCCTCTGAGTATCACTTACCAGTTTCCACCACCTTGCATTGAGCATAAGATTGTTCCTATCCCCGAAAGTAGTACATATATTTCATGATACTCATTCTATCCATTGTACTATAACATTATTTTATTCTTTTTCAGGCTTTGAATATGAAAAAGACAAAAAAAAAAATATGTGAAAAAGAGCGGGAACAGGATATTACTTCATATTTTAATGGCAACTATAGTGTCAGTTTTGTCACCCTTGAACAAAGCACAAAAAATATGTCTTTCCTTCATTTGGGATGGTTTTAGTTTTGACTTAGGAGAAGCCATAACCTTGTCACATGCATTAGTTCTCCCCCGGTTGGTTATCTCTTCCAATCATATGGAAGGTTTGTCCATGCTTCCTGCATGACAAACTTATACAATGTTATCATTTGCTTCCATAGTCAACATAAGTCGTGTCTTTGTTCAAGGGAAGTTAACCTAAGTCGGCCTTTCTATAGTGTCTCTTGACTCATTTTTCAGTTGGCCTTCCCGGTCTTGTCAGTATCTTGTTCTATCACATCAAATGTTTGGTCCTATGCTCATGCTGCTTTAAGAAGGTCTCCATTGACTTCTTGTTGGTGGGTTTGTCTCTTATCGACTACGACATATTGCTCTGAGAGAAAACCTAGAGTTGGACCCTGGATCTATTTACATCATTGATAGGTGACCTTGTGCTCAGCATTTGATCATCATCATGGGTCTTTGACTGAGTGGTTTCCCTTGTGTTCGACATCATCTTACATTATCACACCTGGGATTCATGTAGTACCTAGATTTCCATTTGAACCTATGGGTGGATATCTCACCTCTTTGTTATCTTTCATTATTGGTTGGTTCAGAGGGTTTCTTCTGTGCGCTAGCTTCATCTTGTGCATGCCAAAAATGTACTTCGGTTTGGTTACTTCACTTTACTTCGTCCGATTCCTTCCAAATCTTGGCCTGCGGGTTACACTTACGCTGGACTGATGTGGGATGCCTTAATGCCTTCCTTCCAGCATATATTTTTCCATTGACTCTGACTCATTGCTCTTGGAATAAGGTCTAGAGTCCTTTTATCAATACCTTAGGGTTTGTAGTCATCAGTGGTAGATTCTTCGCCATCGACAGTGAGGATACATCATTGCCTCCTGATTGGTGGATTCTTTCAAGTGTTCGACTTCAACTCATTTATTCTCACTTGTTGGATTGTACTGGGGCACCTTGACACTCATTATCATTATCGGTGGGTTGTCTCGCATTTGTTAACGGTATACATCATTGACCGGTAATCAAATGATTTCTCACATGGTCGACTTTAGTTCATTTATTCCCATTGTGTAGAATTGTGCCATAGTGATTGGTGAAGACCTTGGGTTTGCATCAACATGATTCGGTTCACTTAGACAACTTCTTTAGTTTTCTGCCGGTGACACCGTACACCCTTATATGTTGTAGTTTCACCACAACAGCATCTTATATGTTGGCTCTCGAGTTGCATGTTGTACCATTTGTTCCACCACTTACGATTTGGTACTTGGCGATTCAATTGTGGCTTTTGTGATCAGATATCTGTTGCAACATCATTGATCATTTTTCTATATGTGATACTTGGACCTAATTTTGACTTGTACTTCCAGGCAGTGATTAGTGATTAGATGATTCATTATGTACTTTACATTTTTTCAACTATACATGTATACATTTTGGATCCTCTCTATATTTCATATCCGGACATTATTTTCTTTCACTAAGTGATGGGGTAGGACCCACAGTTCCAGTTTTTACAAAATTTCAAACTCAATATGTGTGTGAAATGTATCCAAAATTTCTTTTTCTTGAAGCAAATCCACCATCCAAAAATCCCACAGCACCCAGGTCCTGTCTATTCATTTAATAAGGGCCTTCATAATTCTCTCTTCAAATTCATTCATCAAATTCCTATAATTTGATTAATGAATATATTGACAACCTTCATAGGCATAAAAGGCAACCCTTATATCTCCTAATATAACAAGTCCTTGGCCATTCAAACAACACACTCAACTATAATTGAAATCCTCCTCTTGTAAATTGTATTAAAGGGAAAACATCTCGATGCTCAAGCTTAATATGCACTTGTATCATGAGTGAACTATTACCTAACTCTTATAACCATGATTTTTCAACTCAACCATCCACATGGTGCTCATAACACCGAACCATAAGGTTATAACCTTACCCCAACGGGATTTAAGATACTATGGCCGGTCCCACACCTAGGCACTATGTGCATTCAATGTTCTTTTAGACCCACGCTCTAAGGTTTAGTGTGACATTATAGACTACAGACATGCCCTCGAATTTAAAAAAAGCCGGTGCTATCTCACATATAAGTAATCTTTGTCAATGTAAACACACGTCGTAAGTTTTTTGAACCGCAACCTTGGCAACGATCAATGTATATATGCACGGTCCCAACACTAACAGACCTTCCCCATCCGATGGCGGGAAACACGTCGCACTGCTTCAGATGATCCGACGTATATCACGTAGGCTAAATGCATGGGCTTTAACTCGCGACGAGAGTGGTTTTTCAAAACTGCTCAGGGACACGCGTCACCCAGTTTATGGGATCGTGTTAATTTCTTAAATACTGCTTACCACTCTTGATCACCTGCGATACAACCAGATTAAGTTCTAAACCACGTTCACTTTTTATACTTCATGGTTCCAGTTCTCGCCTTCAAGGTTCCTTATTGACCAAGGACCCGCTTCCAATTTCGACTCGAAATGTAACTCTCTGTACATTTAATTCAATTCGCATGATTTCTTCAGAGTTCTCAAACTCAACAGGTCAACTTCTCATCGTTGATCAACGAATTCACTGATTTCCAACTTGACATTTCACAACTGCATCCTCTATGCACTAGTCAATCTGGCATTACATATAATTTCTTCGCCCAACATAGTTTATCATAATTAAAATTGGAAATCGATCCAATTTTGATCTGGAAATTAGAAATTTGGCTTTATTTAGCAGATTTCTCCAATGAGTTCAACACCACTTCTTCCTTCTACGTCTTCCCCATAGTTCATTTCACATTCAATTCGAAACCCTTAGTTTTCCCTTCCTCTATTCATACACCAAGGCATGATTCAAATGCGACAATCAATTCAATAATTTACAAAGAATGTGAATACGAATACAAGCAGACTCTTACTCAAATTATAGAGTCTTATGCATACGTGGGTTCCCGAGACTCAGGGCATATTCACAGATTATGTACTCCACATTTCCATGTGGTTGGTTATTGAAACACAAACCCCTTCACACAGGATTCCCGACCGAAGTATACACAGTCCCTTGTCATGGAGCTTAACATGGGGATCTTTGAAATTGATTCTCACACATGGATATACAAGCAGAGTCTTTAAAAAAATTACCAAATCCTACTCACACATGGAGATTAAGGCATTTCACACAGGAACAATTCAACGAGTGCACAAATAATGTTGGAACAACTTCCTAATTTATACAGTGAAGTTACTTACAAAATACTGGCCATATCTTCGATCGCTTGGCCCTTCTGCAACCACTATCTGCAGATCTCTTACAATTCTACGCAGCCCTAAGAAGCTCTCTATGCAGGTCTATCTGACTCTGTCACAGAGGTTTATTTTTATACATATTGGAAATCAATCGATTCAGCTTCCCTGATGACTCTTAGACTCCTAAAATTAGCCTAACTTCTGAAATTGACTATCTCTTCAGGTGCCCATTAATCATTTGGGCAGTTACAATTTTCTCTAGATTTAATTAAGATTACTCAAATGAAAATAATTACATAGGGAATTTAAAACAAGAGACCCCCTATGTTTATTTATATAAAAAATATCGTCTTTGCCTAATGCCCCTGCATCACTAAGCATGGGTATGCCCACCTTAGACATGAGCTATCTCTTTGATTTATCTCACTGTTTTTTTGGCAGGCTGAAATATGGTAAAGTCCTCTCTAGTCCTTGCAAAGTTCTTTCTATGCACATAATATATTTCGGCCATAATGTACCCGTTCTGACCTCATATATTAGGGGGCAACTATTATAGTGTCATTTATCACCTTCATGTACTTTATGATTTACACTTTGGCCTTGGGCACCCTTTCCCCTAGACTTGAACATTTTTCTCAAAAAATAGTATCTTAAAACCCATACGTGACTCTGCCGAGACTTTTCCGCGTATACACACAAGTCCATTTATAGAGATCCATGTATACCTTTTTATTTATTAAAAAATATATATAATTTCCCTATATTTGAGGTGGTTTTGATGGTTATTCGAGTAATTTAACCACCCCAGCTCGTGGCCTAACTACTCCTAACTGCAGAAACTAATTTCCTGGAGTATAAAAGCCCCTTAAGGGAATGGCCTAAGGGAGAGAGAGAAAAATATAGATATACTCTGTTGGAGCCCTATTCAAGTATGATATTCCCATGTCTCCTGCACTTCCCAGGTATATTCAGGAAACCCTAGTTTCCTTGAGATGTTCATCACCCTATATGACATCTATTGTGCACACATCTTGGAAGAATTTTTGCGAGGCTAGGGCTGGATGGATCCAGAGGACAGTATGCTCGAAGGCCGTGGCAGGATTCAGGTGATCTCTCCACATTTTGATTATTGTACGTGTAATTCATAATAAGAAGAGCCATCTTGTTCCCGATGTTTACGTGCTTATGATCCTTTATACATGTGTAGTAATCATTAATTGAATGTTTCATATTGTTTTCATGATATTATGCATGGTTTTCACTAACATCTAGGAACTATATATGCTATACAACTAGGTTTTTGTGTCCATTCTTTGTGGATTTACAGGTTCCAAAGCACAAAGTGTTGTAAAGGGTTTGCACCCCGTAGGATCTACATCAACCGAGGGAATTTCGGGTAATTTCTGCAACCAGTAGTATCTATTTTTCAGTATAGAAGTTGGTTGAAGCGAGTCCTTGAATGGCATGCCCCTAATCTGTGAAGGTTGTCAACCCAAGACCTTTAGGGTATTATTTCCTGAAACAATGGTGCCTACCTTTATTAACAGAACGATAACTTTATTCCTAATCTTTTCATGTCACATGCCCATGAAAACTTGTTCATAGTTTAGAATATGACACTATTCAAGAAGCCATGTTAGTAACAATTTTGTTCCTCCTTTACCATTTTCAATAAAGGAATAAAGAACATCAAATTTTCAGATACAAGGGTTAATTTTTTAGATCTTTCCACCTAACAATAAGGTTGTTGCAACTAAAAAAAATTCAGAGCATACCTTTCCTTATTTCAACCTTTCCTATCTACCTAGTTCCATGCTTTGTTGCAAACTTAAATTTCATATGGAGCTTTCTTTTAATTGATGAGAATTGCCCACCAATTTTATTTAAATTAAAGCTTAAGAAACAATTGAAGGTTAAGATTGAAAGCAAGAAACACATAGGAAACTGTGTACAATAGAAACCATATAGAGTTTATTTGGAAACACACATTTTTCACATAAGTACATACAATGACACTTTATAGTAGAAATCCTGAAATTTTTCCCAGTGTCATGTTCATGGAATTCCACATGCAAGAATTTTTCAGAAGATAATTGTTGACACGTCTAACCTTGTGATTTTTCCTAGAGGAAACTCAAGCTTGAGTTTCATATCAGTTCAAGGACATCTAAAAAGGAAATCTCTTTTCTAAATGATTTGAACAATGAGGATATTTACTTTACAACTATATGATACATTATTCGCGTGTTCGACATTTTAGGCATCAATAAAATGAAAATCAAATGTATTGGGATCAATTTTCCACACATTCAATGATGCATAATCTTCCCAGCACTTGTTTAGTTGAGATTCATTGTAATCCTGCATGCAAGAGACCCGACTAGATGCATTTAAACCAACCTTAATTAGGAAATTTGAACTAATGATATTTCTCATGCCTATACAGTCTCTGGAGAGTACCTTTCAAGAAATTCAGTTAAGGACATTAACATAGCAGACATCTATAGTATTCATTCATGAAGTTTCTTCCCTTGTGATTGAATAGTTGTTAGATATGACATCTAGAACAATTTTCTTTCTTCCGTCAGCATATAAGGAGAACTTTGACATTTGCATAAGCCTGAGAGCTTCATCTACATCGCTTTGAGCCATTGTTTTTGAGAATATAATTCGACTTAGTGTTAGTATAATTTTCATTGATGTCAATATCCATGAGATGATGACCAACAAGCATAATTAAGGCAACCATGCAGAAGAAAAGTCAAAGGAATCAATGAAGAGGTCCTTCATTCTATTTCTGCACTCACAAAGGATCAATCATGTTAAAAATAATTTTCTAATAAAATTGAGGAAAAAATATTCCATAATACCTCCACCATCTGAAAGAGAATAATTTTAGCTTTCCAATGAGGTATTATTCAACCCGAAAATCCAAGCAGTTTGATAGTTATTTAATTTTTAAATTAATACATAATTTCTAGTCTTGGAGCCAACCTGTTCCAGCCTACTTAAGTCGGCTTGCTTGTTCAACGTTTGAACCAATATAAATCAGTTATTCATTTAATTTCTCAAATCAGCAAGTTCGGTCATCCATCACAGATAAAGAGATTTAGTTCACAACTCGTGCACTAGAAGACACCAAGGAGAGGGAGCTAAAAGACCGAAGGAGAAAAGATTGCGGATAGTCCTGGAAACTGTGATTTGGAATAATATTAATAATTTCACTTCTATTAAAAAACCTGTGTGCCCTAACCATAATTCTGAGTTGAAACTGAATTAGGGTCACAACACCTTGATTTAGTGCCACCAAAAATTTGGTCCAACAGAGAGATACAAGGTCTTGCAACCTTTAGTTGAAATATTTGACTGGTGCATATTAGCTCGGACTTGTGAGAATATATGAGCCTTAAACCTGTGTATAATTATAGTCTCAGACCTATGTGCAGTGGGTCAACCTTGGTAAAAATCTCAGACTGCAATTACGGTGGCTTGAAAGGATATTGATTCGGTGTTCCTGTAGTGTCACAGGTCATAATGAAGATCTAGTTACAGTTGCTCAGATTTTTTTGTGGGTGAGTTTTGGTGGATAACTTGGATCTCTGTCTTGAGACATTTCAGATATTGCAGAGCTTACAGTAGGAGTATAATCTGATTGGGTCACTAAACCATATCCGAAGTTGCAGAGGCTAGTGGAGAAATTAATATTACAGGGCTCGGTCTGTAAGGGCATACGTTGATTGTGGTGAAGTTTAGTGCACCAGCCTTATCTTCAATGGTTTGAAGTCTTATCATACATGTAGATATATTGATTTTTGTGGATCAATTCCCTTGACCATCCTTGGTTTGATAAACACGAATTGTTGAAGTGTTGGAGTTGTCTAATAATGGTGGAGACCTTCTTGACAATCAAGCACAAATTTTGATTAAGGCATTGAACATTGAATAATTTCATTGAAAACAATCTTGAAAGTACATTACACTTTTTCTATTAAAAATACTGAAGGGTTGGTGTCCTAGGGGTTGGTGCCTCTAAACACAAGGTTGGTGCCTTGGATAAGATAGGGCTGAAGCCCTAAAGGTTGGAGCCTCATTAAGTCCAAGTTGGTGCTTGGAAATAATTGCACTCATTCATTTGAAAAAGGATCATTATCCTTCCTTCTATAATAAATTATTCATTTCTCTATTTTTTGTGTAGAATCTAATTTTTTATAATAACAATTGAAAATAAATATTGATTCATCCCCCTCTCAGTATTTCCAACAATTGGTATCAGAGCCAACTTCTTCAATATCATCCTAACAGCTGAAAGAAGGATTCTTAGACACAATGAAGAACATTGAAGCGACAGGTAAGCTGCCTATGTTCGATGGAAAAAATTTTGGTTTTTGGAAGAAAAGGATGTCCTACTATTTAATGTCCCTTGGTCCTGACGTGTGGCATTCTATTTTAAATGGGTACAAAGCTCCCTCCACTCTTCCAACTGATCCTGAAGAAATAAAAGCCCACATTGCTAATGCCAAAGCTCTAAATTCCATCTCTAGTGGAATCTCTAATTTTGAATTCACAAAGGTCATGAATTATGACTCGACCAAAGAAGTATGGGATAAGTTGATTTCCCTATATGATGGGGACTCCAAAGTTAAGAAGGAAAATATTCAAACTCATATAATTCAATTTGAAAGTCTTAAAATGGATTACAAAGAAGATATTACATCATACTTTCTCTGAGTATTTGAAGTGGTTAACACTCTTATAGGGTTAGGAGAAAATTTTGAAGAAAGCACTATTGTTCAACAAATCCTGAGATCTCTTCATGACAGATTTGACTCCAAAGTAAGTGCCATAGAAGAAATGAAGGACCTATATACTCTCAAGATGGATGAACTTCATGGAATTCTCATTGCCTATGAGATGAGGAAAGGAATTCCAAATTCCAAAGAAGCAACATTCAAAGCCTCAAAATCAACAAAAAGAGGAAAAGGATGGAATAACAACAGTGATTACTCTGATGCCGAAACCAAATGAACTCAATTTGTACGAATAATAAAGAACAGATCTAAGCTAAAAGGTAAGTACCCTCTTATTTGTTTCAAATGTGGAATAATAGGTCATTATGCTACAAAATTTCCTCATAAAATGATAGTGATGATGAAGAGTATTATAAAAGGATGGTGTACAAAAAGAAAGGGTTTAATAAGAAGAAATTCTTCTCCAAAAAAGACGAGTCTTATGAAAATGAATTTGTAGTCATCAAGAAGAAATCAACTAGAAATATCCCTCATTACAAAGGAAGTGATGATGAATTAGATGAGGAAAATAACTATGTTGTAAGGAAAGAAGTGTTATTAATGGCATTCACAAATAATGATGATTCAGAACTGAAAGATGAAGGAAACATGGATAAAGTACTAATAAGTGCTATTGAATAAAATGAGAATTTACGAAAGAAGATCATTTCTCTCAAAGTAGAAAATGAGGAAGCACAAATAAGGGAATACTTCTTGAACAACAAGATAAAAGAGAAGGAATATATATGTGAAAAATGTGAAGCTGAAATAGTATCTCTAAGAAAGGAATTGGAGCAAGTCAAAAGGAGTTGGAAAATATCTCAAGCACTTCATAACATTCTTAATAATGAAAAACCTCAATAAGACAAATATTGAATTGGTTTCAAAGGAGAATCATCAAGTATAAAGAATAATGCAAGGATTTATGCCGACATACTTTCTTTCCATCCAAAAGAATAAAAGTCATCTCTCCAAGAAAAAAGGCCCATCTCAAAATCAATAATTGAAGGAAGAGAAACTCCAAGTAAGAATGTTGATTCAAGTTATGGCTATTACAATAGGTAACAAACTATCTTTCTTGGGTATTGTTACTATTTTAATATTTTTTTCATCAAGCTAAGCATTACAAGGCTCATAAGAATGAAGCACCAAGATTGAAAGATCAAACAAAGAAACTACATGGTCCCAAAGAACAAGGAAAAATCAAAACTTGCAATTATTTTGATCCTTTGGCTAAGTTTGATCTGACTTGCTCATTATGTAATAATTATGATCATAATGAAAAAAATTTCCCTCTCAAAAGAGAGGAAGCTAAAAGCTTAAAATTCAAAATGGATAAATGTGGCCTAGCTCTATGTGTTCATAGTGAAGAAAATCATTAGTTCGTGGATAGTGTATGCTCAAGACATATGACAGGTGACCAAGATAAGTTTGTATCATTGAACAAGAAAAATGGAAATGTATCCTTTGGAAATGGATCCGCTAAAATCATTGGAAAATGAACTGCTACCCTCGTCAATGGACAAGGAAATTCTCAAAATAGTTTGCTGGTAGAAAGGCTCAAACACAATCTCTTAAGTGTTAGCCAAATTTATGACCAAGGACATACTGTTGTCTTTAGTAATAAAAATTTTGAAATAAGAGACTCATCCTCTAGAGAACTTGTGGAAAAAGGGGTAAGAACACCAGATAATGTTTACATTCTCAACAAATTCCAAGGAGATAAATGTTACTTGAGTCAAACAGATGAAAGTTGGTTATGGCACAAGCAATTGGTGCATACAAGTTTTGATAACTTGGTCAATATCAGCAAAATTACTAAAGTAAGGGACATTCCAAAGATGTTCAAGCTGAATCAATTTGTATGTAGCCCATGCCAACACGGAAAGCAAACTAGAACCAACCACAAAGCTAAAGAGTTATCAACATCAAAACCTCTGGAGATCATTCATGCAGATTTATGTGGATCAACTAGAACTCCGACTCTTCAAGGTGAAAGGTATTTTGTTTTATTTGTTGATGACTATACTAGAATGATGTGGGTATATTTCATAAAATATAAATTCGAAGCATTTGAATGTTTTAAGAATATTAAAGCCCTCATTGAAAATGAGAAATATTCTAATATATAATGTCTTAGAAGGGATAGAGGAGGAGAATTCAACTCAAATATTTGATGAATTCTGTAAAGTGCATGGAATCAAAAGAGAACTCTCTGCTGCTAGGACACCCAAGAAAAATGGAGTAGTTGAAATAAGGAACCAAACCATTCAAGAAATGGAAAGGACAATGCTATTAGCAGCTGATTTGTAGCCAAAATTTTGGAGAGAAGCAGTTGGGACAAAATTTTATACCTTAAATCGAACTCAAATAATACCAAATAATGAAAATATTCCTTATGAATTATGGAAAGGAATACCTAGATCGGTAAAATATTTCACGATTTTTGGAAGCAAATGCTTCATAAATATCAATGATGATTCACCAGGAAAATTTGATTCTTGAGTTGATGAAGGAATATTTCTTAGTTATTACACTAGGAGAAAAGCTTACAAATGTTACAACAGTCGTCTACGGAAAATAGTGGAAGCATTGATGTGAAGATCAATGAAGCCCTTCCAGAAAAGGAAATTGAAGATCATGAAGTTGATCCCTTCCTTGAAGAAAGCGAAGAAGAATCTAAAAAGGAAGAAAAGGATGAAGAACCTCAAAGTGAGCCTTCACAAACTCCTTCTAAGATCAAATTCCTTCAAAAAAATCATCTAGAAGAATAGATTATTGGAAATATAGATGAAGGAATTCAAACTCTAAGAAGAATGATAAACACTCCAAGAAAAGATGATGTTGCTCTCTTATCTCTAATAGAACCTGAAAATTTTTCTCAAGCAAGTAAAGATCCTCATTGGATAAAGGCCATGGAAGAAGAAATGTCTCAAATCAAAAGAATGAGACTTTGGAACTAGTAACTCGTCCAGAAGATAAAAATATAATTGGAACAAAATGGGTATTCAAAAACAAGATTAATGAGGATGGACAAATTATCGTAAATAAATATAGACTTGTTTGCAAATGATACTTGCAAATTGAAGGAATTGACTTTGAATAACCTTTTTCTCCAGTAGCAGGTTTGGAAGCTATAAGAAATGTTTTGGCATTTAATTTCTCAAAAGGATTCAAGGTCTATCAAATGGATGTAAAAACATAATTTTTGAATGGAGACCTCAAGGAAGAAGTCTACATGAAGCAACTGGAAGGATTTGATCTAGCTGAAGGGAAAGACTTTGTATGCAAGTTGAAAAAGGCCTTGTATGGATTGAAACAAGCCCCTAGAGCTTGGTATGTAAAGTTGGATAACTATCTGCAACAAGAAGGTTTTAAAAAGGGAGTAGCAAGAAGCAATCTCTACATGAAGATAGACAAGGATAAACTTTTGATCACTCTTGTATACGTTGATGATCTAATCTTTGCCAGAAATGATGATGTGATGAGCCATGAATTTTCTCTAAATATGTCCAAAATATTCGAAATGTCAATAATTGGGGAGTTATCTTATTTTCTTGGGCTACAAATATCTCAAACCATTGCAGACATGCTTATATCTCAAGCAAAATATCTTAAAGACATGATCAATGACCACAGATTGTAAATTAAAAAAAGATGATGATTACCCTCTCATCAATGCAACTCTTTATAGGTCAATTATTGGAGCTCTTATATACTTAACTACCACATGACCATACATTATGAAAGCAGGTGGAATGGTGGCAAGATTTCAATCAAGTCCTAAATAGTCTCATCTAGTAGCTGTGAAGATAATACTTAGATATTTGAAAGGAAATACTGATTTTGGTCTTTTGTATCCCAAGAGCTCAACTCTTACTGTAACATCTTACTCTGATGTTGATTGGGCTGGAAGCGTGGATGATAAAAAAAGTACCAGTGGAAATGCATTCTTCATGGGATATTTTCTTGTATCTTGGCTTAGAAAAAAGAAATCATCTATATGTCTTTCTACAACTGAATTCAAATATATAGCTCCTGTTGATTGTTGTACACAAATACTATGGATGAAGGAAGCTTTGAAGGATGTCAACATAGAAACTAAGCTACCAATCACTATTTTTTGTGACAACACTAGCGTCATCAGACTTTCAAAGAATCTGGTGATGCACTCAAAGACCAAACATATTCCAATCAAATATCATTTTCTCCGTGAACATGTTGCTGAACAAAATATCAAGTTAGAATATGTCAATACAAAGGAGCAATTTGCAGATATATTTACAAAACCCCTTCCTTGAGAAGCATTTGAATATCTTCGTCAAAATATGGGGTTCATTTCTCTTGCATCATATTAAAACAAGTAGTATGTCGGGGGGGAAACATGATAGGGGGAGCATATTGGAACCCCATTTTCCATTGATGTCAAAGGGGGAGAGAAGAAAAATATTTCCATCCAATGAAAAAGAGGGAGATTGTTAGTCTAATTTTCATTGATTTCAATATCCATGAGATGATGACCAACTTCAAGCATAATGAAGGCAAGCAGGACAAAGCAAAGTCAAAGGAATCAATGGAGAGGTCCTTCATTCTATTTCTGCACTCACAAAGGATGAGTCACTTAAAAATAATTTTCTAATAACATTGAGGCAAAATTATTTCATAAGACCTCCACCATCTGAAATAACATAATTTTATATTTCCAATGAGCTATTATTCAGCCCGAAACTCCAAGCGATTTGAGAGTTATTGAATTTTTAAATTAATACATAATTTATGGTCTTGGAGCCGACCTATTCCATCCTACCTAAGTTGGCCTATCAGTTCAACGTTTGAACCACTATAAATCAGTGATCCATTTTATTTCTCAAAACATCAAGTTAATTCATCCATCACAGATAAAGAGATTCATTTCAAAACTCATGAACTAGAAAACACCAAGGAGAAGGAGCTAAAAGACTGAAGGAGAAAAGATTGTGGATAGTCAGAGAAAAGATTGTGGATAGTCCTAGAAACTGTGATTTGGAATAATGTTGATACTCACACTTCTATTACAAAACCTGTGTGCCCTAACTGGAATTTTGGGTTGAAATTGAATTAGGGTCAAAATAGCTTGATTTAGTGCCACCGAGCATTCAGTCCAGCACAGAGATACAAGGTCTTGCAACCTTTAGTTTAAATATTTGACTGGTGCATATTAGATCGGACCTGTGAGAATATACAAGCCTCAAACCTATGTCTAATTATAGTCTCAGACCTCTCTATAGTGGGTCAACATTGTTAAAAATCTCATACTGCAATTATAGTGGCTTGAAAGGCTATTGATTTTCTGTTCCTGTAGTGTCACAATTCATACCGTAGATCTAGTTATAGTCGCTTAGATTATGCTGTGGGTGAGTTTTGGTGGATAACTTGGATCTTTGTCTTGACACATTTAAGATATTGGAGAACTTATAGTAGGAGTATAATATGATTGGGTCACTAAACCAAATCCGAAGTTGTAGAGGCTAGTGGAGAAATTAATATTTTCAGGGCTCGGTCTTTAAGGGCATACATTGACTTTGGTGAAGTTTAGTGCACCAACCTTATCTTCAATGGTTTGAAGTCTTATCATACATGTATAGATATTGATTTTTGTGGATAAATTCCCTTCACCATCCTTGGTTTGATAAACACAGATTGTTGAAGTGTTGGAGTTGTCTAATAGTGGCGGAGACCTTCTTGATAGTCAAGCACAGTTTTGGATTAAGGCATTGAACATTGAAGAATTTCGTTGAAGACAATCTTGAAAGTACATTACAGTTTTTATATTAAAAATACCGAAGGATTGTTGTCCTATGGTTTTGTGCCTCTAAACATAAGGTTGGTGCCTTGAAGAAGATACGGTTGAAGCCCTAGAGGTTGGAGCCTCATTAAGTCCAAGTTGGTGCTTGGAAATCATTGTACTCATTCATTTGTAAAAGGACCATTATCCTTCCTTCTATAATAAATTATTCATTTCTCTATTTTTTTGTGTAGAATCTAATTGGTTATAATAAAAATTAAAAATAAATATTGATTCACCCCCCTCTCAGTATTTCCAACACTTAGGGCCTATGAACAATAAATCCAAGAAAAATAAACAAAGACATAAGATTTTGTCAATAAACGCTTTTCTCAAATTAAAAGTCCAAATTTGGATTAATGTCGTTGCTTAGTTACAACTTCACTCTAGTGTTGAAAATATGAGAACTTGAAAAGTCACTTCTCCTATAACTTGCATGTACCACTAGATAAATGCTCAAAGGAACATATAAATTACCATTGAGATGCGAAAAAATCTTAGAAGTGTTATGGCAGTTGTGTAAGAATGTGGTGCATCACTTTGTGCTTCCTCTCGTCTCATGGAGGAATAAGCACTGGAAATATATTCGCTAAGATCTTTAGGAACATAAGTTGATACCATGTGCCTAAGTCACAATATAAACCATTTAGATTTTATTTGGAAAAACGTATTTTTTACATAAATACATACAATGACACTCCATACCAGAACTCTTCACTGATGTCCTATTGTCATGTTCATGGAAGTCCACATGTAATAATTGTTCAGAAGATAACTCTTGACACATCTAACATTGTGATTTTTCCTAGAGGAAACTTAGCCTTGAGTTTCATATCAGTTTAAGGACATCTAAAACACAAAAATATATTTTCTAAAAGAGTTGAACAATGAAGATCTTTACTTTACAACTATGTGATACATTATTCGCTTCTTTGACATTTTAGGAATCAATAAAATGAATATCAAATGTATTGGGAACAATTTTCCACACATTCAATGCTGCATACTCTTCCCAACACTCATCTAGTTGAGCTTCAATGTAAGCCTGCATGCAAGAGACCCAATTAGATGCATTTAAACCAACCTTGATTATGAAATTTTAACTAATGATATTTCTCATGCTCTATATAGTCTATGGAGAATACCTTTCGAGAAATCCAGTTTAGGGCATTAGCATAGAAGACATCCATAGGGTTCATTCATGAAGCTTCATCCCTTATGATTGAATAAATGTTAGATATGGAATCCATACTATTTTTCTTTCTTTCGTCAGCATATAAGGAGAAATTTGACATTTGCATAAGCCGACTTAGGGCATGTGAACAATAAATCCAGATAAAAGAAAAAAATACATAAAATTTTGTCAATAAATGAGTTTCTGAGATTAAAAGGCCAAATTTGGGTTAATGTAGTTGCTTAGTCACAACTTCACTCTAGTGTTGAAAATATAAGAACATTAAAAGTCACTTCTCCTAGAACTTACGCATAACATCAGGTAATTTCACAAAGGAACATATAAATTACCATTGAGATGTGAAGAATGCTTAGAAGTGTTTTGGCAGTGGTGTAAGAATGTGGTGCATCAATTTGTGCTTCCTCTTTTCTCATCGAAGAATAAGCACTGGAAATATATTTGGTAAGGTCTTTAGGCACAGATGGTGATACCCTTATTTCTGCTGCCACTATAAGCCCTATAAAATATTGACCATCATAAGATTAAAAACTAGTCAACATTAGAGTATGACAATTCGAACATCAATATCTAAACAAAAGGTGATAACAACTCACATGAGGATAGAAGACTCGAGAGGAGTAAAGCCTAAATCTAGCGGCTCACACTTTTGATGCACGTATAACACATGTCTTTCCATTTCCAGATCACTATCCATACCGAATTTATCAAGTATCAGCCACAAAAAGTCAAAACAAGAAAGAAATATAGGAGGAAGTTTGATATTCTTTGAAAGTGTTATTCGTAGATCATACCAACCCTTGTCATAAAGAACATAGTATAAAAAAACTCAAATATAAAGTTCCATCACAGAAGTAGGATACAATGTACACTAAAATACCAGAAATAAAACATGAGCATACTCTCCTTTCAAGTGAAGAGTATATAAGGAAATGTTAATTAGCTATGGAAATAAAAGCAGGAAAAGAAAGTTGAGAACATTATAGATAGTTAAAGCTTACATAAAAAACTATTGATTGAAAACAAGTAATGTAAAACAAAATTTATCGAAGAGCAAGGAAACAAAATCACTGTAAAAATAGATTAACCCCTTTTTACCAATTCGAGTTCCTAAATAGGAGAAAAAATAAGGGCACTAGGATCTTTGTACAAGTCAATATAGGAGTTTAAAAAGGTCTCAAATTTATCCATCCTCTAGTGTATCCTAATGGTTTACAGATCCAAAAATGAAAATATACCTCATAATTTCTATCCAAGATCCATAACTGAAGAGCACATAAAAAATTTAACAAGGAAAATTCGGAATAAAAGACACACAAAAGCTTTAGTTTCAAAAAAAAGAGATGAATGAATCCCCCAATAAGCACAACATTCCAATTACATATATCTTCTTCTATAAAAACATTGATAAAACAAAATAATTTTCTTCTATACAGGACACCTTCCATGTGTCCCACTAGGTTGTTGAAAATCCATGAGATCTATCTCTAGAATTCATCACATTCACAAACTCATATTCATGGTAGGACCTCATATGAAGCTACCTTCAAACTGAATGATAATAGAAGTAGTGGTTTCTAGACCAACTGTCTATGCATTTAAAGAGGTTTTTATGCCCACCTTTGCAATGTTGAGACTTTGTTTCTCCATTACTTCGAATAACAATACGGTATGTCTCATCCATAGCATCACACCTGATTCATCACATACAATATCCATTACTTCTGTCACTGCTCTGAAGGTGTCGAAAGATATACGTTGGTGAAACCTCTGATGCATTCAGTCTAAAATAAAATAATTTCCAACTCCAAAGAAACAAATAACTTAAACATTGGAAAGAATAAATCTCAAAAACATACAAGGGTCCTGACTTCAAGGACCATTTCATTGGTAGTTGGATCCCTTTGAACAACAATTTTCAGACCGACACCACAACTTCCTCGACCTGTGGTGTAAACTCCTCGAGGTGCCACACTAATCATGTGTTTCAACAGCTGACCCTTTTCAACTCCAGGATCTCCCATCAAATAGGCATGAAAATCACCTCTTATTTGCAAGTAGAATAGAAATGTGAGCAATAAATATAAATTTTCCTTTGTATACAGACTCTAGAGACCAGATAAATGAGATTAACAAGGAATTTTTCTCAGCCAGTCACCAATGAGATAATCAAGTTTCTCTGTAACATATTTTCTGTAAAAGAATTATACCTTCATTCCATCCTTGCATTTTCTAGTTGGGGCACCAAAAAGAAGAAGAAGCAAGTGTTTTTTACATCCTTGTGTCCAAATATTTGTGGAGCTAAAGAATGCGCAAGCTTGTTATATATGTCCCCATCCTTAGCAAGAGGTTCCATTTTTTCTTGTTCATCACCTTGTAAAATGTACCTACATGTGTTTGAAATTAATGAATAAAATAAGCAATATAGAGAAAACATGGATCAAATGAAAATTTCACTAAATGGCACATTTTAAAAAACTGCATATGCTAGACATGTGCAACCAAAGCAAAATTGCTAATCTACATGTACTAGATGTGGAACTTTACATATCTATATAACACATACCTAATGGTCTATTAACTTTGAAGATTGGCTTTTGGTGGAAGGATCCATCATATTGGTAAACCCACTTATTAAACAACTGCATTCATGATGTGGCCTGAATGTATCAATGACTAATGCCCTGTAGAAGGAATTTCCAAACTTTCCTTGTGAAGTCACATTAGAGAAAGAGATGTTGCTCTATTTCTTCTCCTTTATGGCATAACACACAACGAGTAGGGCTAGTTGTCCCATGCTTCCTTAAATTATTTACAGTAGGGACTTAGGAGCTTGTTATGCACTAATAGGTAGTAGAAGGAAATTACCATAGGAAACTATGTCTGTGGAAAGGAGGGGAGGATATTTGATGGAGATACCCCTGCTTAACAGAGTAAGAATATTCCCCCTAGCCCCTGCAGTTGCTCTTAGATATGGAGATAGGAGCATATCCAGAAAGGGTCAATCTCACAAAAGAGTGGTCTGGGACCGGACTAAAGTTCTAGTCAACCCATTGCCTTGCTTCATTCCATGTAGAAATATCATAGAGAGTAATCAAAGAGTGTTGATATGGCCAATCAAAAAATTCATGAATCAATCGAATTAAATTGTAGAGGTGGATTGCCAAAAATAATATCACTAGAAAAGCAATTTTTTCTTATATTTCTAGGTACCCAAGTGAGCTTCTCAATGAGAATGGGTCGAGTTTCCTTAAGTAACCTCAATATCGAGGATCCATTTTGAGAATGAAGAGGACCTGTTGAAGTATTTTTGTTGAATAAATTTCTTCGTGTGAGAAATTCCCACAAGATATTTGGCCGCAATGCTAGATTCATTAGGGAGGGCCAGAGTGCTAATCACATTTGAGAACAAGGAAGAAACCAAAAATATAAAACCCACTCCACCAACAAAACAAACCTGCCAACCTATTGTAGACCATATCAATTTCATATAATAGGAAACTTTCCCCATTGAGAAATTCTCAACCTCCTTTTTCATATCTCTTAACTCCCCACTAACAAACAATCCAACTATGCATACCACAGTAGAAACTATGGATGTGAAAAATTGGACCTTGAAAACCATTGGAAAGGTCTCCTTCTTTATAACCCTATTGAATACGGAAGAAGCAGCCCATAGATTGCATAATTTGCAGCAGCGCAAATTAAGCCTACTATGTTATTCGCAGTGTTCACTCCATGTTGGGTCAATTTACTGTGTAAACTAACACAAGTATTTATTATCAATCCAGGCTAGTAGGACTTAGAAGCATCCCCAAATTATATGGGAGGTGATTTATCAATGATTAAGGAAATTCATATTACAAATATAAATCTAACTTGAATAATTTCTAAATTCAAGTGTCCAATCAGAAGTAGAAGAATCTCTTAACTTAAGAGATTTTTTGGTCCTCCTCTAACAAGATTACTTCATGAATTAGAAATAAAAAACTACTAATTAAGCAATAGATTAAGATACATGAAAGAATAATTGAAGAGGCTCTTCACTGAAGAGGTCCTAGTTGTCCTTCATCATAGATTCATTTATCAATAATGTTATTGTTACAAAACAGGAATTCAGAAAAGCATTAAAAGCATGAAAATATGAATTCTAGCTTAAGATCTTAATCAGATAGAAAGAATGTTTAACTTAAACATTTTTTTGTCCTTTCATATGCAGAATAAGAATGATAATTAAATTCATCAAAACTCATAAATCATCAGCATATATCTAATAAACAAGTTAAGCATAAGCAAACTAATTCAGAAATTGCAACTATAGATAAACTAGGAAGTGCACTTAGCTCGGTGTGGGGGCCCTCCACCCTTGCCTCGCACACTAAAGGTGTTTTTAGCTACTTAAAAATTCATTCAATCAATCAGCATATAATATAAGCAAATGGAATAGAACATATCTTCAATTAGGTCTCCAAAGTCTCAGAAATAATAATGTTAAGTCATACAATTTTCTACATATTTCAATGGTTCACAAACTTGGTATAAATAGAGAAATTATAAAAAAACTATGCTACAATGTCTCTAACAACCTTATCTTATACTAATCCCATCCATCTAGGTCAAACTCATCCAATTAGTTACACCAAATCTGGAAAATCCAAAAATCTCCTATTTCTGCCCTATTTTCTAGGGATTCTTGAAAAATAGGTCATGTTTGACCATCGGTGACCAAGCCTGTTTTGGATCGGTTTGACCAAACCAATAGGTTTACATCCAATATTAGTTCCCAAGATTTCTATAAATTTATTTATCTCAAGGCCAGGTGTCCTGAAAGTATGACATCAATGAAGCCATTATGGGAATTTCTGGTGCAGTCCAAAAATACTCTTAAAACTCAATTTTTACTACAATTTCTAAAAAATTAAAAAAACATAATTTATTTACCTAAATATGCATAATAAGGTCAAAATAAGTCATATGTGGATGGTATAAAGTGGAAAATTATGGAAATTAGGTGGATTTAATAAGAAAAATTTGATAAAAAACGAGGGCCAACATTCCCTTAGGCATGTCACCATCTGAATGAACCGAAAGTAGAATTACACCCAAAGCCAACAAAACCAAAGAATTCAGGATATATGTAGTAATTTTCTGCATGTTCAATATCAATGCAATTATAGCATTGAAGGCCGGTTGACTTGAACAAAGAAGTGAATAGGTCGAAACAAGCATATAAGAGATACCCCATGACTAAAGAAAAATATCTCCAACTAGAAGCAATCCCAAACCAACATAAATTAGCACCAATTTGGGTGTGAGCAGGGTATTATAAAATACTAGAGGTATGAAAAGAATAGGGCATCCTACTGATTGCACTAGAGTTTATATCCATCTATTTTACCACCATCATCAAATTAATACATGTTAAGAAGTGTAGTAGTAGCTTGACCAAAAATAAGTGACAAAAAGTTGAATATTACAAGCTCCTAATGGGTCTTCCTTTTTCCTGCAAATATATTTCTATTGGGGCCTCTTCCTGGATCTGCATCCCTGATCAAACCAGGTCCTCAAGTTCGAATCTCTCATGGTCATTCAAATTATATTACAACAACTTGTAGATAGAAAGTTCAATCAAATATAAAATTAATAGGAAATATTTAACAAACATGCATTCTTGTATTGCATCCATGATAAAACTAGGGCTTGAAGTTTGAATCTCTGTAAGTCAGTCAAATTATATTATAACAACTTGCAGATACACAGTTCAGTCAAATATCAAATTAATCTGAAAGATTTAAATGACATACCTTCTTCTACTATGTTGTGGTTTTTTGGAATACCACCCATCTGAATATCACCCATTAGGAATGAATTACTAGTGTGCATCAAGAAAATTACTAGGCTTGCAGACGTATCACCAAGAATTACTAGGCTTGTGGATGTATCACCAAGAAAAAGTATACAACACCTCATGAGTTGTTATCTTTAAATAACACACGTTTATTTCTAGCTCATAAACATATATAGATTTGGCATTGCTGCCAGCAAGAAGTTCTCGTCCATTTGTTGAAAAATTAATGCAGAAAAGCCCAAATGAGCAATGTTCTTCGTACATAAAGAAATCTATATCTTCATAAATTTCCTACAAAGATTCACCTAGTCAGACATATTCATAAGGTTCTATTACAATATGAATGTATCTATGATGTCAATTCTTCAAATCACAATTAAATATGAATTAATACAAAATCAGATTACGAAAAGAAAGAAAAAAAATGATTGCAATTATAAATGACCAGAGGCCCTATACCTTAATTTCATCTTCTTCAACTGAAATATTAGCATCAGGGCACAAAGAGTCTGTAATGAAGCTTCAAAATCTGGCTTGTTGTGAAAGATATTGCTCCCATTCCAAATGTAAGGAATTTTGCTACAAGGAAAATGTGACAAGACTAAATCAAAAGTACTTTATGTTCTTTGGTTTTTCCTCATCTTCTTCTCCCATTTACAACCTGCATCACTCATCAAACCATAATTTTTGCTTCTAACTGTGTTCCCGAGAGATATTGTAGGTATATTTTGTATGAAAGTTTGTGAAAAGTGGCCAACAGGTTGCATGGTTTTCCTATTTGGAGGTGATATTCCATGCTACAAAAAAAATTTCTATGTATTTTCATTTTCCAAACCATGAAATATAAACTTATGCATTCTTTCTTTGGAAAATAAAATCAATTAAAATTTGCATACCATTAACCCTATCAAATTATTGTCAATCCAAAATTTGCAAAAAATCAAATACCATTCACCTTAAAATACCCCTTGGATAAGATGCACAAATTGCAAGGCCCATCAAACACATATATATCAATATAGGCAAAAATAAGAAAGCAAAGTGCCATCATCCTTCCAATCTACCAGAAGCACATATCTCAATAAAGTTGCAAACAAATTGAAAACCAACTACCATCACCTATCCAAAAATATTTACATATAGTAATTAATGTTAATTTCTTTTATTAAAAGGCAATTCCCTAAAGATTATTGAGGACTCAATTTTCAATAATAACTAACTTTAACTATTGTAGATCTCGTGCGTATGGACAAAATATAAATACTTCCAAAAGACTTGGATGGCACATTTGAGCTAAAGAGTCTGATTTATATGTCCAATTTAAAAAATAGGAAATCCAACTACCACACAAACATTCAAAATAAAGTGTACTTCATGTGTTAGACATTGCTCTGGTATACATTTGTTGACTTGAGTGAGCAGAAACCATCTTGATTGAACCTCGTTCCATTAAATCCTTGATATCCTTTCTAGCAAGCGAACCATTAATCTAAAAATTCAAGGAAAACATTAACATTAGTGAGAAGAACCACATACTTATCTTCAAAACATATTCATGAAAAAGGAACCAACTCTTCTTTCTTTTCATGATTAAATAGACCAATTTCAGAAGAACCACAGTAGAAGGCATCCAACACAAGTGTTGAGGTAAGGGATGCCATTATCCTCAAATTGTATATATGTGCTTGGGTAAGGAGTACATATAGTTATATAGGTATGTAATTATATTGTTTTTATGGAGGAAATAACAAATTAATGTTTGAATTAAAAACAACTACAAAAATATGAATGGCTAGTGAAAGAAACTTACACCAAAAAGAGGTAGCAAAAAAAGGTGGATTTATTTCGAACATTCACCATTTGAAGTATTCACTATACCTAAAGCCAAAAAGTAAAAAATTAACATTAGATTCATACAAACAAATCAACAAAAATATAACCAAAAACTATTTATAAATAATCCAACATATGGAAATAAATAAGGAAATTAAAAGTATAATGTTTTGACCATTCTAGGGTCATTTTAAAATTAAATTAAGCAATTAAAATTTGAAACCTAAGCTATAAAGCACAATATGAAAATATATATCATATGATAAAAAGCTAAGGTATGGAATGGGCGCACAATGAAAATGACAAAACCTAAGTATGAAATGCAAAAACAATTCAATGAAGAACATGAATTATGATGCATGTAAGTTAAGGTGTGGGCATGAAAAGAAATGAAGGTGGTTATGAATAAAAAAAAATGACAGAGATGTGGGAAGTGGTGACAAGACATATGCAGACACTGTGGAGAAAGGACGTCATGCAAAATAGAGATACGAAGCTACGGAGGCATCTAAGTCAAGGGTCGGCATGAGAAACAGTCAACATGTATTCAAAAAACATAGTATTGTGCCACAAATCAAACCCTGTGCAACTACTAAAAGCCTCAGCCATTAAAAAAAAAGACCTTTGTGCTGCATTCTCTTTCACCATTATGACCATTACTAGGCTCAGAGAAAGGAAGTCGACGCTGTGAAAACCATAGGCACGCGTTCAAACACCTCATTAAGGACGAAAGTGTTGAAAACGCAAAAGAGGTTATGAAGAAAACAAAGAAACTTAAGCCAGGAAGAAACAACATAAGAAATAGCAAAGGAGGTGTGGAGAAATAAGAAGAGGGTGCATTGACTTTAACAGAGATTAGAGGTCGAGATATCTTTCCATTGTGTTGATCAAACACTCCAACAAACTGTAGAAATCTCGTGGAGAGAACAAGTAAGCACTGACTTCATATTTTCCTCATTGATGAATGAATCTTAGGAATAAATGAGACTTGGGATTGTGTGTTAAACAAGAGCTAAAAATCCAAGTTATAATTTCAAGTTTTTTCCACCATTTAGCCCGATTCTACCACCTATTAAACATGAGGATCCTGAGATGTCAAAGAGGAGTTTTAATAGAAGTGGTATTGTGAAAACGTAGGAACACGAGGTTGAACTCAGATAAATCTCCAGGATTGTTCCAAAACAAGTAAAATGAAATCAAATTCCTCCACACACAGCCATGGAATTGTCACATATTTTAAAAACAGAGTTTTACACAGTGGGTGAATTTTGAAAAACACAGTGTAGAAGAAGGATTAAGTATGAATTCGAAGAGCAGAAAGACACTGTGGGATGAATTTTTTATGATTTTTACACAGTATATTTCATCTTAGAGGCAAATAATTCTACACCAAAACAAAGGATATATTTTTTTTTAATTTGATAAAATAGAGAATAGAAAATGAGAGATAGAGTAATAAAAACATTTTGACAATGTTTTTATGATCTTTATATATAAAGATTTTGTGTTTTTATCAGTTTTTGGAAGCGGTGGACTCATTCTTATAGAAGAACATAGGTTGAAGAAGATTAATTTCATTTATTTTTGAAGAGCATTAGAGAAGAGGTAAGCATGAACAAAATGCATGAATAAGTCAACAAAGATATATATGTGTGCATAAATTTTTATTTTAAGATGAGAATGTTGAAAATGCAAGGTTATATAAATTGGTTTACAGATCATACGGCTACCAGAGTAGAACCAAATGAATTCCAGATAGAGCATTGGGAAAAGGATACTATAGAAAAACTATATTAGGCTGGGATAATAAGTTTCCTACAAAAATTTAATGGGCACAATGAAAGTATTACCAAGGAATTCATAAACAATTATGCACAAGAAAAAACCATGGCAGGGAACCTAGATATTCCATTAACCCAAAATTCATTTCTCAGGCTTTAGATCTTCCACTTCTCAGGAGAAAAATATCATAAGGGCTTACACTTCAAAGATAAAGGGTGGACTTTCTTTTTGGAAAAACATAGGAAAGGATCATTTGATATGACAAAGGGCATCTCGAGGGAGTGGTTCAATGAACCATGGGAAAAACTGGTGTTAGTTATTCAAATATTTTTCACATGTGACATCAAGCACAGTGTAACGCATCTTTATCATATCATAATACTCCAGCATATAAAGGGAGAAGTGAAAGTCAATTTACCATACTTCTTCTCCAAAAACATGGTTAAAATAGTAGAGAATGTGAGGAATGAAACTAAAACCAAGGAAGCACAAATATACCACCATGGACTTATCAAAATTCTTGTAGAATATAAAATGAAAACAAAGGGTGTAGTGTGGAAATATTTTTTAGCCCAACATCTGATCCAGGTGGATATTGGTGGCCACCCGACTATTCCACTTGGGGCCCCACCATTGTCTCTTTCAGTTTTTTCACAACTTACTATTTGTAGTAGTTTTTTGGGTCTTGAACTTTCGGAGCTGTTTTGAAGCCCCAAACAGAGATAGTATGCTGAAGTTATGTCCCCGGGAAGTTGAAACACCAATTTACCCAAACGGGGCCCATAGTTTTGGTGCTTCATCTCCTAGGGTTAGGTTTTTGGACATTAGAGTTCTCCATTGTTTCTCCATAATAAATAGGCCCTTAAGCCTCCTTGTAACATAGTTTAGAGGTCTGTAGCTGCCACATATCTTCTCAGAGATTCGCTACCAACACCCTAGCTATTTTATTTCCATCATGTTTGTAAGCATATTTCTGTGATTTTATTTTAATGAAATGAAGCCTTATTTCCACTGTATTTTTATGTTTATGGTTATTTCTGTATTCTGTTGCATTCCTACATAAATCCAGATCAGTGGTATTAGAGCGGCCTTATTTTTATCGTTCCTTCTTTGCATGTCCCCAACGAGGTCAGGGTATAAGGAGTTAGGGCTCGATCTGGTGGAACATTTGCAAGATCAGCCTCGCAAAACTCGACAGATGCTTATGGGGGATGAAAAGAAAGATGAGGGAGCAAGAGATCCTATCAAAATATTGCTCGGGGAGGCCCTAAAAAAAAAAAAGGAATGCGATGATGGATAACTTTGCCCATATCCTTCAATGACTGCCCACCAACGGCACATCTGCATCCAGCAGCCACTATGGAGGTGTGACTCCCTTTAAGGTACAAGTAAACTTTGACATTCCCATATTTGAGGGTCAAATAGATGTAGATGTCATAGATAGATGGTTGAATCTATTAGAAGGATATTTTTGGGTTCATAACTTTTCCAACCGAGAGAAGATTATTTTTGCACTCCTCAAAGCTACCCCCCATGTCAAGGACTGGTGGAAAACCTACTGTGAGAACAAGGACGAGACAGAACCCTCTCTGTTCTCAGCCGTACCCACTTGGAATTATTTTTGAGATGCCATCAAGGAACAATACTATCCCATGGGGAGCTATGAGTGTTGAAAATGCAACAAGATGATGGAGCTTGGTGAAATGAAGTCGCCTTCACCAAGTGGGCCCGCAGGCTATTTTTGGCGCAAAGTCTATTTTTAGACTATGTCTATTTTTAGACATATGGATCATGTACTGGGAGTTGCAGTATGCTATTCTTGGAGGATTCGTCATGTTGGTAAAAATAGATGGACCTCTATTTTTAGACATTTAGGTCGAAATCTATTTTTATACTGCCTAGCTAAAAATAGAACAGTCAAATATTATTTACCCTTAATAATATTTGGACTCTAAACTTCAGTTTACTCTCTTGGAGCACTTCAGTTTGACCCCCGGATGTGGGGCATGCAGCTGCCATGAGGATTTACACTATTCCCATGGGTTTGGTGAGCTAATGCATGGTTGACTTCAGTTAGAGCTCAAGTGGCGGAGTTCGGTGGAGTTGATTGAGGAGTTGATGGGGTTGAGACTAGTTGAACTAGTTGTGATCAGTTTAACTGGCGATTACACTAGAGATGAGTTGGGTGAATTAAATATTAATTAATTCACTAATTATTAACTCATTATTCAACTAAAGAACACATCAGTTAATCGCAGTGCATGGACAGTTCAGTGGAGACCAGTGTTAGAGGTGGGTGAAAGGGTGGAGTCTACTATCAGTTGTGACTATAGTGTGCATGAGATTTGCACAATCATTGGAGGAGATTTCCAATGAGGATTGCGCAGATAAATCCAAGGGAATTCGAATTCTCTCCTTTTGGATTGCGCAGTAGAGGCAGGCAGCTAGTGGAGGAATTTTGAACCCGTGATCGGTTCAAACTGAGCTATTTTTGTGTGTAGATTTTGGAGACAGTACTGAGTACTTGTGAGGAATATTTTATTGTGTAAAGTTACATGTTTCTCATCCATTTATATGATACATATAGCTGGGGGTTTTCAACTATAAGCTTTTCCCATACATGCTGCGTTCTATGTGTGTGAATTGATGTTCTACCGCTTGTTTTATTTTCCGCATGTGATCATTAATTTGTAGAAGAGATTATGTGTTATGTAGAAAATCGAATTTTTGTATGATCAGGTTAATCTCGATTGAATAAGTGATTTATTCAGCTAATTTATACATGGTATCAGAGCAATATTAATTGTCGAGATCTATTACGGTGATTGCAAACTTATTTCCTCGGACAGAGCCTACGTACGGGCCAGATAGCCTCCGGATTCATCTTTCTTTGGAAAGTGAAAGGTCTGGTAAAAGCCCATGCAGTCGATCTCTGATTTGGAAATAATTTTTTCTCAAGTGTAGATCGGAAGCGATTGAGTTATCAGCTAGTGGTGAAATTCAAATTTGCAGATTTGTGTTCTTGGTGCCGCGGCGAAAATGTCTTTCAACGGGTTGCGACTAGAATATGCCTTGGAAGGCAGTTCGAATTATGTTGCATGGAAGGACCGCATGGAGGCTATATTAGATGATAATGGGCTATTGGAATTTGTGGAGCAAGAGATTCCAAAGCCTACTTCTAATGATGCTGATGTTGTGGAAGCCTGGCGAAAGAAACAAGAAAAATGTCGAAGGATCTTGTTGGAGGGCGTCAAGGATCACATTGTATCCAGCCTGCATGGAAAGGCTTCTCCATATTTGATGTGGAAAGATTTGACGGATATATACCAAAGAAAGAGTGACCAAAGGAAGCTGGCGCTCAAAGATAGACTCAGGAACATCAAGATGGAGAAGAGAGTGACCAACCCAGTACCTCCACGAGGATCACCCCGAGGCGGAGATGAAATTTGGGGGAAGTGTGGGGGTATTGTTGATGATGATGAGGAGAGTAGGTGAGCCTCGGCTCTCTGGTTCTTGAGATTCTGAGAAGTTGGAATGCGTATCAGGATAGTGTCGATGAGGTAGGAGAATTTCCCGGATGTTATAGACGTAATTACCGATGCTGGTGCAAGAGGAGATTCGGCGAAATACCAGGGACGGATCTTCATCAAAGGGAGCTGATGAAGAAAACTGTGCTTTGGCTGCCAAAGCAAAGAAGGGGAAGAGCAAGAAATATTCTCATTCCAGTGCAAAGGGCAAGAAGCAAGACATGGCTAAGGTGAAGTGTTTTCACTGCCATGATCACGGACATTATGCCACAAATTGTCCGAAGAAGAAGAAAAACAAGCAAGCTGCTAGATCCGGAGATGGAGAGGCCTTGGCCTCGCAGTTTGAGTTAGATTTTTTGTTGATCGCATGCTTGGTATCAAGTGTGATGGTATCAGTGTGGTTCTTGGACAGTGGTGCATCATTTCACATGACAGGAGATCGAGATTTGTTTTCTGATCTGGAAGACAAAGATCTGGGCGTGCACATCGAGATGGGAGATGATGGTAGATACAGTGCGACCGGTATCGGTACCATATCCTTTCAGAGGGATTCTGGTAAACCCTTCGTATTGAAGGATGTGATGCATGTGCCCGGATTGAAGAAAAACTTGATCTCTATGGCAATGTTGGAAGACAAGGGGTATGATGTGGTCTTCAGCGAAGGAAAAGCCTTCCTGCACAGTAAGACTACTGGAGAGACCCGGAAGATAGGGGTTCGAGTCAAGAACCTTTATCAGTTGCAAGTAGATGGTTGCGCAGCAATGGCATGCAAGGCGGAAGGAGTGGTGAGCCGGGATGATGAGGGTGAACTGTGGCACCGGAGATTGGGCCAACTTCACCATGGAGCTTTGAAGATACTGCAACAGATCTCTACTGGACTTCCTAAGGGTACACTTGCACAGTCAGATCAGTGCAAGGGATGTACCTTAGGAAAGTTTGTGAAAGCCACCTTTCACGAGAAGGATAGTCGCGCCATGACGATCCTTGAGAGAGTTGACACAGACGTGTGTGGTCCTTTCTCAGTAGCTTCGACAGCAAAGCACAAATACTATGTGATCTTTGTTGATGATTTCTCTCGAAAGTGCTGGATCTTCTTCATGCAGAAGAAGAGCGATACATTCGCTAAGTTCTATGAGTTTAAAGCACTGGTCGAGAAGGAATCGGGGAAGAAGGTGAAGGCTTTTAGGAGCGACAATGGTGGTGAATTCATCTCTGATGAATTCAAGGACTTTTGCAGCGCAGAAGGGATTCAGAGAGAGCTCATCGCACCCCATAACCCACAGCAGAACGGGGTAGCTGAGCGAAAGAACAGAACGATCGTGGGTGCTTCACGGGCGATGTTGCATGATCAGGGCCTACCCCTTCACTTGTGGGCTGAGGCATGCAACACATCAGTATATGTGCAGAACCGTTGTCCTCACAAGATACTTGGCATGAGTACACCTGAGGAGGCATTTTCTGGCAGGAGGCCTGACATTTCCCATTTGAGGATTTTCGGTTCACCTGTGTACGTGCATGTCACAAAGGATGCCAGAAAGAAGCTGGAGCCGACTGAAGAGGAAGGGATATTTGTGGGCTACACTGATACACCCCACAACTATCGAGTGTATTTTCCAGACAGTCGCAAGACTGTTGTGCGATGGGATATCAAATTTCAAGAGGAGAAAGCCATGCAGTGTTCTCTTGAGAGGGAGCCACACTTGCATGCAGAGGAGGAGCTGTTAGCTCCCAAGGATGAGTCTCCGGATGTGGATCAACAACAAGAGGAGGTTCATGGAGTGGAAGAAACCACTCATGTAGCGCCAACCATCAGAGGGCACAAGCGCACTACAGAAGCTGAGCGACTGGCTCAAGATGCAGAGAAGGTTGTAGGACCACCTACAGCACAGCGCAGATAGAGACAGTCATCGGATCGGTACACTGGATACATGGCTCTTGTGAGAAAATGTGTCGTGACGGAGCCATCCTCTTTCGAGGAAGCTGTGGAGGAGCCCACATGGGTAGATGCCATGATCGAAGAATATGATTCGATCATCAGAAATAGTGCATGGGAGATTGTCCCAAGACCGGAAGGGAAATCAGTGGTAGGCTCGAGATGGGTCTACAAAGTGAAGCAGGTGGCTGACGGGAGTGTAGAAAAGTACAAGGCAATATTTGTTGCCTGAGGCTTTTCTCAAATAGAGGGGATCGATTATGAGGAGACTTTTTCACCTGTCGCAAGGTACTCTTCCATACGGACGATCCTTGCTCTCTCAGCGCAGATGGGGTGGCACATTCATCAGATGGATGTGAAGGCTGCGTTCCTCAATGGAGTTATTGAGGAAGAAGTGTACATAGAGCAGCCTGAAGGTTTTGAGATCTTCAGCAGTGAGTCGCATGTGTGCCGACTCAAGAGAGCACTATACGGGCTGAAGCAAGCACCTCGTGCTTGGTACACTCGGATAGACAGCTACTTCACCGGGCTTGGATTCTCCAAGAGTGAGGCAGATCCAAACCTGTACCAGATTTTGGTGGAGGGGAAGTTGTTGATCATCGTACTGTATGTAGATGATCTGATTTTGACTGGCGATGAGCAGTTGATACTTTCATGCAAGGAGGATCTTGCACGAGAGTTTGAGATGAAGGACTTGGGCATCCTTCATTATTTCCTGGGATTGAAGATTTGGCAGCGCAGCGGAGGACTGTTTGTTTCTCAGGGCAAGTATGCCCGGGAGATTCTGGAGAGGTTCAACATGCAAGGCTGCAAGCCTGTTGACACTCCTCTTCCTGGTGGTTGGAGGAAGGAGGATGCTACTTCAATGGAGGTAGTGGATGCCACTGTCTATCGACAGTTGGTGGGGTCGCTTATGTATCTGGTCAATACACGACCCGATATATGCTATGCTGTTAACCAGCTTTCGCAAGCTATGGTTAAGCCTACCAAGCTCTTCTGGAAGGCAGGCAAGCATGTATTGCGTTATCTCAGTAGCACATCGGGATATGGACTGTGGTACAGACAGGAGGATGGAGTGAAGCTTTGTGGCTTCACAGATGCAGATTGGGCAGGGAGCCCAACGGACCGAAAGAGCACATCTGGAGGAATCTTCAGCATTGGATCGACAACAGTTTCCTGGTACAGCAGGAAGCAGAGATCCGTGGCACTCATTTCAGCAGAGGCCAAGTATATGGCAGCAAGTTTGGCTGCATGCGAGGCTATATGGATGAGGAAGATCCTCGTCGGATTGTTCGGGTCGCATTTGGAGCCTACTGTGATTTATTGTGATAACCAGAGCTGCATTAAGCTCTCGGCTAATCTAGTATTTCATGATAGATCCAAACACATCGACATCAGGTACCATCATATCAGAGACTGTGTTCAGCGGAGGATCATGATGCTTTCATATATTCCCACGGAGGATCAGGATGCTGACATTCTGACGAAGGTGCTCACCAAGAGAAAATTCAAGTTCCACAGAGGCGGGATAGGGGTTGTAGATAATCCATATCTTGCTGAGAGGGAGTGTTGAACATGCAGCAAGATGATGGAGCCTAGTCAAATGAAGTCGCCTTCACTAGGTGGGCCCGCAGGCTATTTTTGGCGCAAAGTCTATTTTTAGACTGTCTATTTTTAGACATATGGATCATGGACTGGGAGTTGCAGTATGCTATTCTTGGGTGATTGGTCATGTTGGTAAAAATAGATGGACCTCTATTTTTATACATTTAGGTCGAAGTCTATTTTTAGACTGCCTGTCTAAAAATATAACAGTCGAATATTATTTACCCTTAATAATATTTGGACTCTAAACTTCAGTTGACTCTCTTGGAGCACTTCAGTTTGACCCTCGGAGGTGGGGCATGTAGCTGACATGAGGATTTACGCTATTCCCATGGGTTTGGTGAGCTAATGCATGGTTGAATTCAGTTAGAGCTCAAGTGGCGGAGTTCGGTGGAGTTGATTGAGGAGTTGATGGAGTTGAGACTAGTTGAACTAGTTGTGATCAGTTTAACTAGCGATTACACTAGAGATGAGTTGGGTGAATTAAATATTATTTAATTCACTAATTATTAACTCATAATTCAACTAAAGAACACATCAGTTAACTCAGTGCATGGACAGTTCAGTGAAGACAAGTGGAAGAGGTAGATGAAAGGGTGAGATCGACAGCAGTTGTACATTAGTTGTGCATGAGATTTGCACAATCAGTGGGATGAGTATGCCAATGATGATTGCGCTGTTCAAGCAAGGTGAATTCGAACTTGGTTCAGCTACATTCACACTTTGGATTGCACAGTAGAGGCAGACAGACTTTTGGAGGAGTTTTGAACCCGTGATCGGTTCAAGCTGAGCTAGTTTTGTGTGTAGCTTTTGGAGACAGTACTGAGTACTTGTGAGGAGTATTGTATTGTGTAAAGTTACATGTTTCTCATCCATTATATGATACACATAGCTGGGGGTTTTCAGCTATAAGCTTTCCCCATACATACTGTGTTAAATGTGTGTGATGAATTGATGTTCTGTCGCTTCTTTTCTTTCCGCATGTGACGATTAATTGTAGAAGAGATTATGTGTTATGCATGCAATTCAAATTGATGTGTGACCAGGTTAATCTCGGTGAATAAACATTCATTATTCAGCAAATTTCTACAATGAGGACAAGTACATACAATGGACCACGCTGCGACAACAAAGGGATCAAGATGTGCATGAGCTAACGAATCTGTTCCATACCCTATGGACAAAGTTGGGTATCAAATATTCAGAGAAACATTTTGTGCTAAAGTATCACGGTTGTCTACACAGATACATTCAGGAGGAAATGGAGTTCCTCGACATCTCCTCACTTGGTACGACATACTGTTATGCTGCCAAGATTGAGAAGAAATTGAAATAGAAGAAGAAAGACTTTGGATCTACGAATCAAAAGCAAGGGAAAGGTGCCCCCAAACCGCAGAACAAAGGACAAAGCCAAGGCATGGCGGTCCAAGACGACCTACCAAAGACACAAGCAAATAATAAAACCACGAAGCCAAAGAAGGACACGGGAAAGTGGTGTGAGTTCCATAAGAGCTCCACTCACAATACAAGTGAGTGTCGGGCCAAGAAGTCCCTGGTGGCTGAGATGAGGGCTTCTTAATCAGATGCATGCTCCGACTCTGAATCAAAACTTGACAAGGTGAATGAAAAAGGGAAGCAGACTATTGATGTGGAGCCCAACGCCAATGTTACCACTATGAAGATCCAGAAGATCCAGAGGAGGCAGAGCGTGTCTTCCACTCCCAGATGTGGGTAAAGGGTTCCCCGTTACGGTTCATTGTAAAAAATGGGAGCCAAAAGAACCTCATTTTAGCAGATGTTGTGAAGCGGTTGGGCTTGCCGACCACAGCGCACCCACAACCATACACCATCGGGTGGCTTCACCAAGGATGGGATCTCTGCGTCAGCCAGCAATGCCACCTTCCCTATAGCATCAAGCCCTTCACGGATGGGGTATTGTGTGACATTGATCCTATTGATGTTTCTGATGTATTATTAGGCCAACCATACTTGTAGAAGTGACATGCTATGTATGAGTCCCGGCCTCGCGCTATTATTGTTACTTTGGGAAATAAATTGTACAAGATACCAGAGGTACCACTGCCTCCCACTATCTCTTTGGTTACTGCAAAACAATGCAATAAGATCATTTCCCAAACCAAGAATTTTTTTTCCTGATGATCCACCCCCAAGGCAAGAAGAAGATTGTGGCCATGACCTCCAGACATGGCTCCTCTGCATGACAACATCAAATGAAAAAGGTTGTGGAGGAGTACGGGGACATCTTCACCTCAACCACAGGGGTGCCTCTACACTGTTAGGTCAAGCACTCCATTGACCTAACCCCAGGTGCGTCGCTACCTAATGGACTGATCTATAGGTGCTCTGTTATGGAGAATGATGAAATCAAGAGGCAGATTCGGGATCTGCTGCAGAAAGGTCACATTCGGCCAAGTTCATCGCCCTGTGGGAGCCCGATCATGTTGGTACAGAAGAAGGATGGGACTTCGAGACTCTGTATTGATTATCGGGAACTGAACAAGATCACTGTTCAGAATAGGTACCCGATCCCACAGATTGATGACCTTCTGGACCAACTCAAAGGGGAAAAATATTTCAGCAGGATCGAATTGAAGTCTGGGTATCACCAGGTACCAATCAAACCCTCTGATGTGTGGAAGACTGCCTTTAAAGCCAAGGAGGGCCTTTTAGAATGGCTCGTCATGCCTTTCAGATTGACAAATGCTCCCGCAACCTTCATGAGGTTGATGGATGACATCTTGCATCCATTCACCAACTAATTTGTAGTGGTATACTTGGATGACATTCTGATCTTCATCCAAACTTGGGAAGAGCACCTCCACTACATCCAAGAAGTCCTCCAAACACTGCGACAACACAAGTTGTGTGCCAATTTGGAGAAGTGCACTTTTGGCATGACCCAGGTTCAATATCTGGGATAAATTATTGATGAAAAGGGGGTGCATGTGGATCTAGCCAAGATCCAAGTCATTAGGGATTGGCCAGCCCCAACCACCCTAACATAGCTTCGCAGCTTTCTGGGTCTTGCTAATTTCTACCGCAGGTTCGTGTATCACTTAGCCCTTGAGTCAAGTCACCAAGGGAGGAGCAAAAGAAAATTTTTGTTGGTCAGAATCTCAATAGAAGGCGTTCATAGAATTGAAACATCGCCTCTGTTCTGCCCCGGTGCTCACATTACCAGACTTGCAACAACCATTTTAGATCAAGACAAATGCCTCTGACTATGCTATTGGGGCAGTTCTTACTCAACAGGGGCATCCAGTGGCATATCACAGTGAGACATTGTCTGACACAATTCGAAAGTATCCCACTTATGAAAAAGAAATGTATTCCATTGTTCAGGCTTGTCGGCAATGGAAACATTACATTTTGGGGAAGGAGACAATCATCCACATAGACCACCGACCCCTGCAGTTCATACAAACATAAGGGAAGTTGCTGAACGATCGCCATCAGAAGTGGTCCACATATCTGCAACAATTTCATTTGAACATCAAGTACAATAAGGGTAGCACCAATAATGTTGCAGACTGCCTCAACCGACCACCGATCAAGGCCATAACCATCGTTCTCAACTCTTGTGGGCATGAGACTTCTGATTGGCTACTTATCTACAAGAGAGATCTAGAATTTAGCTACACATAAAAGGCACTCTTGGGAGGTATGCAAGTTCCAAATTTTCACCTCCAAGATGCACTATTATGTCACCTGGGACACCTTTGTGTTCCTTCAAGCGAGCGTGCCAAGATGATATGGGAAGTGCACTATAGTCGAGTCGTTGGGAGTTTTGGGGTCGAGAAAATAGTGGCAGTACTGTAGAGGTATTTCTATTGGCTAAACCTTCGACAGGATGTCGAGAAGTACATCAGATCCTGCACTGCTTGTGCCATTGCCAAACCGAAAATCAAGAAGCAAGGGCTCTATACTTCGCTACCTACACCTAGTCAACCTTGGGAATCCATCTCCATGGATTACATGTCAGGCCTTCCTTCTACTAAGCATGGAAACGACTGTGTTTTCGTAGTCGTCGACAAATTCTCAAAGATGGCCATTATGGCGGCCTGCACGAAAAATAACACAACAGAAGCCACTTCTAAACTCTTCTTTGAACGAGTGTGGGTGCACTTTGGGATCCCATAGTCTATCATATCAGATCATGACAGCAGGTTCCTCGGCACATTTTGGTCCAGCCTCTGGTCAATGTTGGACACCAAGCTCACCAAGTCCATAGCTTTCCATCCCCAAACTGATGGCCAAACAGGGGTCGTCAACAAGATGATTGTACACATTCTGCGCATGTATAATTCAAAGCATCCACGCACATGGGATGAGAGTCTTCCCTATGTACAACACAGTTATAACCAGGCTCTCCACAACTCAACCAGCCACAACCCCTTTCAAGTGGGCTTAGGATTCCAGCCACTATGTCCCATTGACATAGCCATGCCATTTGCAGCTACTCAAGCCGATTCAGCTCATGTCCAGTCTAAAGCTGACAAAGCAAACAACTTCATCGAGCGCATTCAACACATATTCCAACAGGTTCATGACATATTGGACAGAGCCAGTGCTAAGTACAAGCAACGACATGATCAACATCGGGTGCCACACAACTTCCAGGTGGGCGAAAAAGTGTGGCTAAATTTGCAGAAGAAGCGTTTCACTGGACCCCACCGCAAGATTTCCCTGCTCCAATATGGGTCGTACACCATCACCAAGGCTGTAGGGAAAAATTCCTTCGAGATCAGTGTTCCACCATTCCTTGGTCTGCAGCCAGTATTCAATGTAGACTGCCTTCGTCCTTACTTCCCACCTCTATTGGACACCTCTGACATTGCAGAAGAGCTCACACCAAAAGAGTTGAACCCAGACTGCATGGAACAGGCCACCACAGACTGTATCATGGACATGCAAATCAAGAACACTCGCCGATAGAAGATCCAACTGTATCAGGTTGTTAAAGATGGCCATCCTGCACCAAGGCAAGTGGTTCACTAGGGACCAAGTTCAACAGAAGTTTCCTCATCTCATGGAGGAACTCAACGCAATGGGGACCATTGCTTCCTAAGGGGGGAGAAATGATCCAAGTGGATATTGGTGGCCACCCACCTATTCCACTTGGGGCCCCACCATTGTCTCTTTCAGTTTTTTCACAACTTACTATTTTTAACAGTTTTTCGGGCCCTAAACTTCCAGAGCTATTTTGAAGCCCCAAATTGAGATAGTATGACGAAGTTATGTACCCGAGAAGTTGGAACACCAATTTACCCAAACGGGGCCCATAGTTTTGGCGCTTCATCTCATAGGGTTAGGTTTTTGGACGTTTAGAGTTCTCCATTGTTTCTCCATAATAAATATGCCCTCGAGCCTCATTGTAACACAATTCAGAGGTCTATAGCTGCCACATCTCTTCTCAGAGATTCGCTACCAACACCATAGCTATTTTATTTCCATCATGTTTGTAAGCATATTTCTGTGATTTGATATTAATGAAATGAAGCCTTATTTCCACTGTATTTCTATGTTTATGGTTATTTCTTTATTACATTGCGTTCCTGCATAAATCCGGATCAACATCATTTTGAGGAACAAATAATAGAGGAGAAGTTGAAACCAGTTCATGAGACAAAAAGCATAATGAACTCTCCTCTCTATCCTAGGACAAGGTCCAAGAAACAATAGGATACTATCATGGTTGAGAGAGAAGCATCTTTTTTGTCTATTCCCAGGAGACATAGGAGAAAAAGTCTAGAAGAAACAAGTAGTAAAGAGAAATACCATGAAGTACAAGTTGTTGACACAACTCCCACATCAAAACAAGTTGATGAAATTATTGATAGATTGAAAAAATAAGCCTATGAAAATACATTGGAGAAAGAAGCATACTTTGATAATGTTGAGATAGGAGCCACCTCATTTTCCAAAGATACAAGAGAAGAGGAGAGAGAGTTGCACCTTAACAATATAAAATAATTAACATATCAATTGGAGGTGAGCAGAATTCTAGAAAGGAATTTGAAGAAGGAAAACAAGACATACAAGAAAAACAATGCAAAATTGATCAAGGAAATGAAAATCTGAATGAGAAAGTTGGAAAACTAGAAACAAAGAATACTCTTCTTTCCAAGCAAGCTTACAGGTGGCTTAATGACAAAAACACATGGAAGTACAAGAAGGGAGAACAATACAAAGGGATTGATTGTCTTCTACAAGAATCACAACAAGAGGCATCAATATTGGGTACAATGTCAACATCAGAGCTCAAAAGGTCCAAGAGAAGGAAGTAATCATGAGGACATGCTTGCAAATCAGCAAGGGAGAGATGTTGGCCCTCGTTTTTAATCCAATTTCGCTAGATTAAATACACTTAATTTCCATGATATCCATCCATATACCATCCATATACACCTTATTTTTACCAATTTATGCATATTAAGGTATATAAATTAGGTTTTTCAATTTTTAGATGTTTTTACAAAAATTGGATTTTAAGTGCATTTTTGGACATGACTAAAAATTCTCGTATGGCTTCATTGGAGTCACACTTGCAGGACACTTGGGCACGATATGAGCACATATTTAGAAATATTGGGAACCAAGGATCGACGTGTATCTATTGGTTTGGTCAAATCGAGCTAAAACAGGCCTTGTCAAAGCTAGTCAAACAAGACCTGTCATTCAGGAAATCCCTAGGAAATAGGCCAAATTTAGTATTTTATGGGATTTTCCAGATTTTGAGTGATTGGATGGATGAGCTCGACCAAGATATATGGGATAAGGATAGACATGACTGTTAGCAACATTTTATTTAAGTTTGTTTTATATTTTTCTATTTAAGCCAAGAACACTGAAGGCATGAACATGTAGAATTTGTATGATTTCACTTTGATATTTCTGAACTTTGTGAGTTAATTAAAGAGCCAGTTATATATTCTTTCTATTGTTCTATATGGTGAATGATTGATTGAGTTCCAATAGCTGAGAATTAATTTCAGTGTGCGAGGCAAGGGTGGAGGGCCCCCACACTGATTTAAGTGCACTTTCTGGTTAATTTAGTTGAAATTTCATGAACTAGTTTTTCTTCATGTTTAAATCAATTAATTAGATGTATGATGATATGTTATGTTTACTGACGAATCTTAATCTAAATTCTAATTGTAATGTCCCATAATAATTATAAATTAATAAATTTTATATATATATATATATATATATATATATATATATATATATATATATATATATATATATATATATATATATATATATAAATAAATAGTCAAGAGAATAATAAATAAATAATAAATAAAACATTAAACAACAACTGGAGTTCTAAATAAAATAGTAAATAATAAACTGAAGTCCTAAAACAATAAACAATAAGTAAAGTTAAAGAAATAATTAATTAACAAAGAGTTAAACTAAGAAACTAATAGAAAGAAAGTTAAACTAAAAGAACACTAAATTAAGTAAAGCTAACAAAAAGTAAGAGAACGCTAAATTAAGTAAAACTTAAGTTGCATGTTGACACAATGAATGTGTGCCTGTGGTTCCCGTTCCATTGTTTGGTCTATTTAATAGACATTGAGAAAGATTCAAAGATCATTCATTCATTCTTTCATCTATTCTCTAGGAGAGAAAGGTATTCTGAGGCAAAGGATACCCTGGCAGTAGTACGTTGATTGAGGGCTCGAGAGTGGCCATCTGTGGAAGGATTACCTCCATCTGAGCCTACGGTTGGGTGGAGAGTTGTCCCCAAAACCTTGTTGCGGCCAATAGGATTCAGTTAGCGTTCAACCTTGGAGTCTCAAGGAAGGAAAATCGTCATTACAAGTAATTCGTCTTGCTAATGTTTCTGAAAATTCCATGATGACTAGTTAAACAGTTTTTGGGTTGATTATTCGTTGTTTATGTGATATAATTAATTGCATGTTAAAATTGAAGTTGTTACATATGGTATCAGAGCGGATTTCGACTCTATGTGACATCTGACTAAAAGATTGAGAAAAACAAAACAAAACACTTAATTAAATTTATCAATAAATTTTTTTCTGATAATAAAAAAAAAATTTAGTCCAACAGATTTGAAAAAAAAACCTAAGTTTCAGTTTTCTTTTTATAATTTTATACATTTAAAATTATATATATATTTTAAGTAATATTTAAAAAAAACAATTTTTTATTATTGAATATAAAATTGGGGTTGGAGAAAATTTTGTGGCGAAAGTTGAATGACTTATTTGCATGTATATAATATACATACATGCGTATTTTTTGGTTATAACTTTAAGTCGAAAGAATTCTATATAAAAATCATTAACTTTATAACACTGTTGTTATATGCATGATATTGCATGCATATTTTAAACCTATCATAATTCTTTTATTAAAAAGACAAAACATAATCCAACTTAAAACCTTCTCTCATGCATAACTAAGATGAGAGAGGCTCTACCCGAGTGGTCAGAATTGAGGAGATATTTTTGTTGAAAGGGTCCGGAGAATAAAGTAAAGTGGTCAAGAATTTGTGTCTCCAGTCATATTTTTCCAGCGCTGGCAAGAAGCTGAAGCCGGCTGAATTCAATGAGTGGAGTCAAGAAATTAAGACCGATTCTGAAATAAACATTTTCTATTATATTTTTATCACAAAGATGATAGCCAAATAATTCTATCTTGTTGTATTGTTGTGATATACATTTTAATTTTTTCTAGGAAATTTGGAGAATATATTTTTGAATTTAACATATGCAAGGGTTTACAGTGAGTTGCTCTATTCATATATAAATTTGTGTCCACCATCTTCTTTAAAATAGATAATTGCATGTTTTTGCCATTTTCCCTTATAGCAACATGGAGATAGCCATGACAGACATCATCACATCCTCACATGGTCCCATGAACCCTTTCGTTATTACATACCTCCATTATATAGAAATATATTTTCTATTATATCTATTAAATACAAAACCTTTAGTTGTGAATATGATAATTGATAAACTGCTTGTATGACTCTAGTCTTATTTTTCCAATTAATTAATTAAATAATATATATATATATATATATATATATTTCATGTGTTGATAGCAGGATTTGAAAATATATGGATATAGCTGAACAGATTTCAAGACTATCTTTGCTTGGACATAACTGAATAGATTTCAAGACTATATTCTCAATCATATGAACATACCAACAATAATCTTTTTAAGTATTGGGGGGTTTTAGCAGTGCATTATATTAGATATTATTTTTTGAGATTCAACTGCATTAAGTAAGTCATTCATATATGACCATTTTCATAAGAGGTAGTCGTAACTGACTAATTTCTCATGATTTTTGAAAAGTCCACTTAACACTCATTGCATCGGGTGATTAAAATATTAAACTAGCTTTTTACGGTGGTCCACCTCTATATCATTTCCTGGCTCTTCCTGCCAATAGAGAACGACAATCGAATTCTGCTTAGTTAATTTTCACAGGGCTTGAGTATTTTTTTTTTCTTGATTTTTCAGCCAATGATTTGTAGTCTCTTTTAATTCTTCTAAAGAACTCAGTTTTCTACCTCACATCCTCGTTCTCTCCGCATCTTTCTTTTAGGTTTGACCTATTCAGTTTCAGTTGTCAACCTTTTTGGCATAAAATCTCAACCTTAGACCAGGGTTGAATTAAAACCCAAACCATTCAAAACCTCAAGGAGTCGGCTATGGGACACCGAGAGCTCACAATGATACGATATATACAGTCTTTGGGATTTTGGATCTAAAATCTAGTTCATATTTAGAGTGTATTTGATTTCAAAATAAAATAAAATAAGCGGTCAGTCCCAAAGCGCTAATCCAGGGCAGCTTGAAATTTTGGTGAACATACTACGGTTACAGTGGAAATGCAAGTTTTTATTAGGCTAGACAGCCTGAAACATTGAACCTGCTAACCCAATGTTTTTAATATTTTGTTAGCCTACACACCATACCTCCGAAACCACCAAGTCCTAAAATACTTCCCACACATTTATTAAAAATAAAATTAATAAATACATAACAATAATAATATCCTCCATAAACAAATGCTTATTTGCTGCACATGTGAATAGTGTGAGACCAAATTGAAATAGTCAAAGTGTAGCCAAATTGAGGACAACTCAAAGTCGTGGAACTGGAACTTTCGGCTTAAAAAAAAAAGGCACTTACTAAAATTAGTTTGCAATTAAACTCCATCGTTTTCCTTTGTACACGATTCCTCATAAATTTATTTAGCATGCCATTTTTTGGATTTTAGTTTAATTTTATTTTTAAAAGTGTTGGTTAGAATATGCTTTCTAGATGATGAAGTTAGCATTAAAATTCTTTGATTATTTGATAATGGTATTTTGTATTGCATGATAGTATTTTTTGTTTTGAAAATAAGAATATTGTAAACTTAATTTTTAATATTATAATGTGATTGCTGAGGTATCTAGGACATTTTCTAATTATTGTGTTAAAAATTTCCACTCATTTATATGAAAAGGGTATAGTGAAAGTTCCTATAAAATAAAGATGTTAGGTACATTAAATAAAATAAATATAAATACGTTAGGTACATTATTATATATATATGAATTAGAAAGTACATTTTTGTGTTATTGTATTTATATTGTTTATTAATTTAGTATAAATAGTGTTAAAAAAATGTTTTAAATTAAATTAATGGGAATATAGTTGTCAGTAACAGGTTTTGCTTCCTTAATTGGATAACGAATTTGTTGGATTTCATTTTATTTCTTGCCCTCTATTGTGAGACCACTTATTATTTTATTTCTTTTGATATTTTGGTTATGTAGCAAACACTACCAATATGATTGGGCGAAAATTCTAGGAAAATTTTGTACCAAAAACCTTTATAATTTTATCTTCTTGAATGAATACTTAAGAATATGACCAAATATGAATGATCCTTTAAAAGTAAAGCTTGAAATTCTATTATTAGTTAACTCTATTGACTCCTTTGAGGCCTTCAATAACGACACATGTCTTGTCTTCAATAACGACACATTCTACTAGTGTCGTTGCATGCATAATTTAAACAAACAATAAAATAAGAGATGTTAAAGATTCACTCCCTTTGTATTTGCAAACCGTCCTCTAATTTTCAAACGCAAATGTAATGTTTATAGTTTAGTATATACTAATTGGATACTATGATATTTAACCATTATATCATTGTTTAGGTAGATAATTAGCCTATTTGCAACCATGAGGATATATTGATGTCCAAAAAGAAATAAAATTTTGACATAGCATTATTGATGGAATTTTAAATGACTCGCAAGGATAACAATGTGATTTAGGAATGAAAATTTATTGTTGATATGAATGACTGAAACTATATAAGATGACTCATGGTGGTTATTTAGGCATATATAAAGATTATTTGGTTGACTTTTCTCCAAAGACGTTACCTCTTAAAGAGAGGAGGAATGGTAATGAAAGCATGACTATGGACATTACATACTAAAAATGTTACAAAGATATGAAAACCCTCTATTTAAGGTTAAAAACCTATGTATATTGAATAATGAAATTGAAAATTCATAAGAATAATTTCGTTAACTTGTGTAGTTAAGAAATTTGTTCTACGGTAATTGCTAATAATGAAGTACTCTTATTTATATTATTATAAATTAGAGATATAGCTATATTGTTATAATAAGCTAATAGTATTTTCACTCATATAATTAATTTTTAGTAGTATAACCAATAATTTATTATATTAGTTACGATTTTTCATCATGAATATATGTGTAGTTCATGTTTTGTGACACTTCATTAGTACATACATAACTCTCTATGTGATTTAGTACCATAAAATGTGTTTTACATTTTAACGTAATATTTTCTTACATTACATATTAATTTGCATTAATTGTAAACATACTCATTGGACATTGAAAATGTTGGATGTTAAGATTAGTTTAAGAATCATTGTTATGAATATATTGATTATTTAATAAAGTCTTGAGAAAAGTGTGATGGGACCAATATAGCCTAGGGTTAGCTACCTAGAAAGATGTAGATGCTATTTTTCATGAATTTCCTTAATTATTGGATTAAATTGTGTCACGAACTAGGTAGGATTACATAACTTAGCTTAGATAGCTTGTTTTGATACATCTAATTTTCAATTATGGTTTCAGTTAATTGTTATGTCAACATAGGACTGTTGAAGTATAATATCGAGATGTTTCATGATGTGATGGTATGCAGTAAATGGATATAGTGTGATGAGAGGTGGATGATGCATATGTGATGCTTATTATTTATTTGTTATGATGTTTTATGCTAATGATGGATTGTGATGTTATGATATGATTTATATTGGCATTTTTTTTCATTTATTATGAGATGTCACGATTCATATATGTTGATGTTATAGCTCATGATGGTATTTCATGATGTAAAGCATGGTATTTTTTATGATGTTATGATTATAACTAATGTATTGGATACAAGTTGAGATGTGGTGACTGGCAGGAAAATCCACAGATGGGCTAAGAGGGCTGGTTTATTTGATGATCTTGTGGGAGCCCATACCTACGAGGGAGAAGAAGTAACACTATCTGGGTTGGGGACAAACTCAATCAACACTACATATGCCAGTGGTTCCTTTGTCTTTTATATCTCTTGATGGATATCTCTTGAAGCGCCGTGGGACCATCTTGAGGAGGCCAAGGGCATGATATTGTAGGCCAACTGCTTGATATTGGATGGGAACACCGAAGTATAGAAGTGGGTGTAAGACTTTGATGCTTAGGGCTGTGCACCTTAAGGAGCTGTGGAGGGAGTGGGCCAGCCTTGCGAGATGCCCGGAGTCATTGAGTACTGGGACCAAATGCCTGCCTTGGGGCAGATGAGGTCCAGTCGGGCGCGAGCCTTGGGGCTAGCCTTGGCTAGGGACAGACTGGGGAGGCTTATGCCTGATTCCGAAAGTGGGAAAAAGGACATAGATTCCTTGAGATTTCCCAGGTGTTGTGAAGAAATTTCGATGCCTGTTGGTTACACTAGTTCAGCAGAGGGTGTTGGTCACACATGAAGTAATAAATAATAAATAATATAATATAATATCATTAAAAGCTTAACTTCGGGATGAAGTTCCTTGAAGAGGGGGAGTATGTAATGTCCCATAATAATTATAAAATAACAAATAACTATAAAATAATAAATTATATATATATAATATATATAATATAATTTAATAAATAAGTAAATAAATAAATAGTCAAGGGAATAATAAATAAATAATAAATAAAACATTAAACAATAACTAGAGTTCTAAATAAAATAGTAAATAATAAACTGGAGTCCTAAAACAATAAATAATAAGTAAAGTTAAAGAAAGAATTAATTAACAAAAGTAAATAAATTAACAAAGAGTTAAACTAAGAAACTAATAGAAAGAAAATTAAACTAAGAGAACACTAAATTAAGTAAAGCTAACAAAAAGTAAGAGAACACTAAATTAAGTAAAACTTAAGTTGCATGTTGACACAGTGAATGTGTGCATGTGGTTCCCATTCCATTGTTTGGTCTATTTAATAGACATTGAGAAAGATTCAAAGATCATTCATTCATTCTTTCATCTATTCTCTGGGAGAGAAAGGTATTGTGAGGCAAAGGATACCTTGGCAGTAGTACGTTGATTAAGGGCTCGGGGTTGGCCAGCTGTGGAAGGATTACCTCTAGCTGAACCTACGGTTGGGTGGAGAGTTGTCCCCAAAACCTTGTTGCGGCCAACAAGATTCAGTTAGCGTTCAACCTTGGAGTCTCAAGTAAGGAAAATCACCATTACAGGTAAGTCGTCTTGATAATGTTTCTAAAAATTCCATGATGATTAGTTAAACAGTTTTTGGGTTGATTATTCATTGTTTTATGTGATATAATTAATTGCATGTTAAAATTGGGGTTGTTACACTAATCTGTATATGAAGGGTCAAATCAGTGTTTAAGTTAAACTCTCCTTCTATCTGATCAGAGAATAGAAACTAGAATTCATCTTTCTTGCTTTTGTTTAAAGTGATTTTCTGAATTTCCAGTTTTCATACAATGGCATTAATGATGAATGAATTTACAAAGAATGACAGCAAGGACCTCCTTAGTTAGGAGCCTCTTCTATTATTATTTGATGTATCTTAACCTATTGTTCATTAGTGATTTTTTATTTCTGTTCATGAATTAGTATTGTAGAGAAGGACAACCTAGTTCTCCTAAGTTAGGAGCTTCTTCTTCTGCTTATTACATATTGAATTAGAAATTATTTAGTTAAGTTTTCTATTTGTAATATGTTTAGATTCAATAAGAAAATTTCAGCACCCATGCCTAGTTGCATTAAGCACCCAGACTAGGGTGGGGCCCATAGCGCTATTTTTGGGTGCATGTCTATTTTGGTTATCCCTTAATTAAGATGGACATTAAACTGTAATATATTCTCAATTTTGACTTGAAACAGTTAATTGAAAGTGATAAATTCAGTTAGCTAGTGGATTTCGAGTTAGAGGTAGTTGGTGAGGCATGCAGAGTAATTCTAGTTGTAACAAAGTTCGAAGTGCAGTGGTGCACTAGTTAATGCAAGTTGTAAATAGTTTAACTCAGTTAAGTGAGTTAAAATCAGTTGTGCTAGTTGTAACTGAAGATACACTAGTGAGAGATATAGTAAATTAATTATTAATTAATTCACAGTCACTGATCTCACATGAAACTGAGGATTTACTATTATTAGCTGCATGCATGTCAGATCTAGTGGAGACCCAGTTGAGTGATAGGTGAAAAGGAAGTTGACTATCAGTTGTAGGATTATTGGGTTGCACACATGCAACCAAACACCCATTGGAGTGCCCATGATACTTGCGCAGTCAAGGAAGGCAAGAATTCCTATCTTTTAGGGATATATTCCATCAGGGGTTGCGCAAGCAAGGCAAGCTGTCTGAAGGCTGAGAATTGGCTATGTGTTGGTCAGTTTTGCATATAACAGTGAGACAATTAGCTGATTACTGGAGGGATCCTGTGAGAAGAGTTTTGTATGTAATTGTTTCATGATCCATGCTGAATATACAATAGAAGATAGTGGGGTTTTTAGCTGTAATCTTTACTTGGGAAATTATCTATGTTGTGTGTGATTGATCTTTCTTCATTTCATGTGATTAGAGATTGTTTTTTTAATTCCGCAAATGATTTGTAGAAGAGATTTAGTATTTAACTTTAGTATATTGTTAGACAAGGTGAATCCAAGATATACATGCATGTTGTATAATTTCTACATGGTATCAGAGCACAGAAAATTGCAGAAGTGAAGCAGGAGCTGAGTTTGTGACTGGATAGAATTCAAATTTGCATAAAGACTTTCTTGGTGCTACAGCTAATTCAAGATCAAAATGGCTTTCAATGGCTTGAGGTTAGAGTATGCACTCGAGGGAAGCTCGAACTATATTTATTGGAAGGACAGGATGGAGGCAGTACTCAAAGACAATGGCTTGAAGAAATTCATTAACAGTGATGTTCCTAAACCTGTTGTGGCAGATGCTACAAATCTTGATGCATGGCAAAAGAAAGTGGAAAAGGAGAGGAGGATCCTGTTGAAGGGAGTACGAGACCACATTACCTCAAGCCTCCATGGGAAAGCCACACCATATGCAATGTGGAAGGCTTTGATGGATTTATTCCAAAGCAACAATGAACATAGGAAGTTGGCGTTCAAATATAAAATCGGGAAGATCAAGATGGAAAAGGGCGACACCATTCAAAAAAATCTAACAAAGTTTGTCCAATGTCAGGATGGATTGGGGAGCATTGGAATAACAATTTATGATGATGATTTGGTGAGCTTGGATCTCCTAGGAATTCCCAAGAGTTGGCACAGTTATCAAGACTCTGTCAATGGAAGGGAAAAATTTCCAGATTGGGAACGACTGTGGTCAGATTTGGTGCAGGAGGAGTTCAGAAGAAAAATCAGAGATGGATATTCATATAAGAATGAGGATGAAGAGGATTGTGCTTTGGATGCCAAGGTGAGGAAGGGGAAGGGGAAGAAATTCCATTCTAAATCCAAGTCCAAGAATGGAAAGAAGCAGGACATGTCCAAGGTGAAGTGTTTTCACTATCACGAGCATGGTCATTTTGCTACTAACTGTCCACAAAAGAAGAAGAACAAAGTTGGAGGATCTACAGCTGGTGAGGCCCTTGCCTCACAATTTGAGCTTGACTTCTCATTGATCACATGCATGGTGTCCAGTGCATTGGGATATCTGTGGTATTTGGATAGTGGTGCTTCCTTTCACATGACGGGAGATAAGGAAATTTTCAGTGACTTGTAGGAGAAGGATCTTCAGATGCATATTGAAATGGGAGACGAAGGATGTTGCAGTGCTACCAGGATTGGTACCATTACCTTTCAGAGGAAGTCAGGGAAACCCTTTCAATTAAAATATGTAATGCATGTACCAGATCTGAATAAAAATTTGGTCTCAGTCGCAATGTTTGAGGATAGAGGCTATGGTGTTGTTTTTAGTGATGGAAAAGCTTTCATGCGACATAAAACGATGGGACAAGCCAAGAGGATAGGGATTTGAGTTAAGAATCTCTACAAGCTATAGGTAGATGGTTGTGCAGCAATGTTAGGCAAGGAAGATCAAGTGGTGAGCTGAGATGAGGGCGAATTATGGCACAAGAGATTGGGCAATCTTCACCATGGAGCCTTGAAAATCATGCAGCAGATTTCTATTGGTCTTCCCACGGGTACACTTGCGCAGTTAGACATATGCAAGGGATGTACTATGGGAAAATATGTAAAGGCCACCTTTCATGACAAGGAAAATCGAGCTTCGGGGATCCTTGAGAGAGTTCACACAGACGTGTGTGGTCCTTTCTCTGTTGCTTCGACATCAAAACATAAGTACTATGTAATCTTTGTTGATGAATTTTCTCGTAAGTTTTGGATCTTCGTCATGTAGAAGAAATATAAGAAATTATCTAAGTTCTATGAGTTTAAAGCACTGGTGGAGAAAGAGTCAGGGAAGCAAGTGAAGGCTCTTAGGAGTGATAATGGTGGAGAATACATGTCTAACAAATTCAAGATCTTCTACAACAAAGAAGGAATTCGAAGAGAACTCATAGCGCCTCATAACCCACAGCAGAATGGGGTTGTAGAGAGGAAGAACAAAACTATGGTGGGTGAAACACGAGCGATGTTGCATGACCAAGGCTTATCGATGCATCTATAGGTGGAAGCATGTAATACAATGATAAATTTGAAAAACCATTGTCCTCATAGAGTACTTGGAATGAACCTGAAGAGGCTTTCACTGGTAAGAAACCTGATGTTTCATACTTTAAGATTTTTGGCTCATCTGTTTATGTGCATGTGACCAAGGACACTAGGAAGAAGCTGGAATCAACAGCTGAGGTTGGGATTTTTGTGGGGTACACTGAAACACCCCATAATTATCGTGTGTATTTTCCAAACAGAAAAAATATTGTTGTGCGACGGAATATAAAATTTGATAAGGAGAAAGCCATGCGGTTGTCCCTTGAGAGGGAGCTAGACTTGCATGCAAAGGATGAACTGTTGCTTCCCAAGGATGAGTCTCAAGATGTGGATAAGCCACATGAGGAGGTTCATGGAGTGGAGGAAAACACTCATGCAGAGCCATCCATCAGAAATGGAAGAAGGCACACCATGGAAGTTGATAAATTGAGACTTGATACTGCAGAGAATGTAGGAGCCCCTACTTCACAGTGTAGATAGAGACAGTCTCCTGACCGATTTACTGGGTACATGGTTCTTATGAGAAAATGTATTGTGACTGAACCATCTTCCTTCCAGGAATAAATTTAAAAAACAACTTGGGTTGATGCAATGGTGGAGAAGTATGACTCCATTATGAAGAACAATGCATGGGAGATAGTCCCACGACCGATCGATAAATCAGTGGTTGGATCGAGATGGATCTACAAGGTAAAGCAAGCTGCTGATGGGAGTGTGGAGAAATACAAGGCTAGATCTGTGGCTCGGGGATTCTCATAGATCAAGGAGATGGATTATGATGAGACTTTTGCACCTGTTGCAAGGTACTCTTCCATGAGATCCATCCTTGCACTCTCAGCAGATAGGTTGGAACATTCATCATATGGATGTTAAAACTTCGTTTATCAATGAGATCATTGAGGAAGGGGTGTATATAGAGCAACCTAAAGGTTTTGAGATCTTCAACATTGAGTCACATGTGTGCAGACTGAAGCAAGCACGCTGTGCTTGGTACACTCAGATAGACAACTATTTCATCAGATTGGGCTTCACCAAAAGTGAAGAAGATGCAAACCTATACTAGATTGTGGTTGAGGGTAATCTATTGATCATTGTTCTTTATGTTGATGATCTAATTTTGACTGGTGATGAGAAGTTGATACACTCATGCAAGGAGGATCTTTCAAGGGAGTTCTAAATGAAGGACATGGGACTCCTTCATTATTTCCTTGGATTGGAAATATGGCAGCGGGATGGCCAACTTTTTGTCTCAAGGCACGTATGCAAAGGATATAATGGGTAATTTTAACATGGAGAGCTGAAAACCCATGGATACTCCTCTTCTAGGAAATTGGAGGAAAGAGGATGCTACTTCTGGAGAGGTAGTGGATGCTACTGTCTACAGGAAGTTAGTGGGTTCGCTAATGTATTTGGTGAACACGCGACCAAACATTTGCTACGCAGTTAACCCGTTGAGTCAAGCTATGGTTAAGCCTACCAATCTCTTTTGGAAGGCGGGGAAGCATGTCCTGAGATACCTGAGGGGCACATCAGAGTATGGTCTATGGTATAGACGAACAGAGGGATTGAAGCTGCATGGATTCATGGATGCAGATTGGGTGGGCAGTCCATCAAACAGAAAGAGCACATCAGTAGGGATATTTAGCATTGGATTGACAATAGTTTCCTGGTACAGCAAGAATCAATGATCTATGGTACTCAGTTCAGCGGAAGCGGAATACATGGCAGCAAGTCAAGCTGCATGTGAGGCTATCTGGATGATAAAGATCTTGGTTGGTTTCTTTGGTTCTCATATGGATCCGATAGTGATTCATTGTGATAATTAGAGTTGCATTAAAATCTCGATTAATCCTATGTTTCATGGTAGGTCCAAGCATATAGATATCCGGTACCATCATCTCATAGATTGTGTGCAGAGAAGGATAATGTTGCTTCTGTACATTCCCATGGAAGATCAGGATGCAGATAGTCTAATGAAGGTGCTCACCAGGAGAAAATTTGAATATAATAGAGATAGGATCAGGGTGAAGGATAATCCATTTCTTGTTGAGAGGGAGTGTTGAGATTCAATAAGAAAATTTCAGCACCCACGCCTAGTTGCATTAAGCACCTAGACTAGGGTGGGGCCCATAGTGCTATTTTTGGGTGCATGTCTATTTTGGTTATCCCTTAATTAAGATGGACATTAAACTGTAATCTATTCTCAACGTTGACTTGAAACAGTTAACTAAAAGTGATAAATTCAGTTAGCTAGTGGATTTTGAGTTAGAGGTAGTTGGTGAGGCATATAGAGTAATTCTAATTGTAAAGAAGTTTGAAGTGCAGTGGTGCATTAGTTAATGCAAGTTGTAAATATTTTAACTTAGTTAAGTGAGTTAAACTTAGTTGTGCTAGTTGTAATTGAAGATGTACACTAGTAAGAGATCTAGTGAATTAAGTATTAATTAATTCACAATCACTGATCTCACATGCAGCTGAGGATTTACTATTATTAGCTGCATGCATGTCAGATCCAGTGGAGACCCAATTGAGTTCTAGGTGAAAGGGAAGTTGAATATCAGTTGTAGGATTATTGGGTTGCACACATGTAACCAAACACCCATTGGAGTGCCCATGATACTTGCACAGTCAAGGAAGGCAATAATTCCCATCAGGGATTGCGCAAGCAAGGCAGGCTGTCTGGAGGCTGATAATTGGCTATGTGTTGGTCAATTTTGAATATGACAGTGTGAGAAAATTAGCTGAGTATTGGAGGGCTCTTGCTAGAAGAGTTTTGTATGTAATTTTTCATGATCCATGTTGAATATACAATAGAAGATAGTGGGGTTTTTAGCTGTAAGATTTCCCCAATAAATTACCTATGTTGTGTCTGATTGATCTTTCTTCATGTTCATGTGATTAGCGATTGTGTTTTTAATTCCGCAAAATATTTGTAGAAGTGATTCATTATTTAAATTCATTACATTGGTAGATCAGGTGAATCCAAGATATACATGCATGTTGTATAATTTCTACATAATATGCATTTCCTTCAAATTCAATAATTCATCTCCTAATATTGACCGTAGTTGGAATCCATATATTTTGGACATGCTTCCAAGTTTTACAAATCTTGATTGATAATTAAATACTTGTGTTATTTTACCTAGTAAAGTGACCCAACATTTTTGGCGTCATTTCCAGGGAAGCATATTTTAAGGTAGTCAAATAGGAAGATAAAAAAAAAACAAAAAACAAAAATACAACAAAAACATGGTTTTTCTTTTAAGTTATATTTCTTTATGCCTAGAGATAGAGATCAGAAAGGTATATTCATTAAAAAAAACCCCCAATAATCCAATCATCCACTGGGGAAGGACCATCAAGACTAAAAACACCAATTATTGGGAGACCTACTCTAGAGGAGTTAGAGGAAAAGAAAAGATCAGGACAAAGATTAACTCTAATTGAAAGACAGACCTTGTTGGCCTTGGAGGTAAAAATAAAACAATCACCAAAAGAAAATCCTTTCCTAGGAAGACAAAAGGAAACAATAAAACCAGTTTTTGAACAATTAGAACAACTTGTCCTTGAACAAATTAAGATAGTTGAGGAAACACCAAATCAACCTCATATTGAAACATTACAAATTTCTAAATAGGAAATGATTGAAAAAGGAGAAGGATTTAAAATTCCACTTATGACTCCTGAATAAAGACTTGAATATGAGAGACAATAGAAGGAATGGAAAATAAAAGAGAGGAAGAAAGGAGATTAGAAGCAGAAAGAAAGAGAGAGGAAGATAGAAGAATAGAAGCACAAAGGAGAAGAGAGGAAGAAGAAAAAAGAGAAAATGATAACAAAAGACTACATGATAACGAATAAGAAAATGACAATGACCAGGAAGCTACTTTTGGCTTCCCAACATTAGACATAAGAGCAATACTAGGAGAAGAAGTGAAAATGAAAACTTTTCCACCTTTTGTATTGCCCAACTTTTATGGAATGTCAACAGAAGATCCTAACTCATTTATGTTCGAATTTGATATCTTATGTAAAACTTATGGATACATAGATGACACACACAAGCTTCGTTTCTTTCTTGCTACTTTGAAAGCAAGGGCATTAAAATGGTTTATGGATTTAGGGGAACAAACCATTGCTTCTTGGGATGATATGAAGAGGTTTTTTCTTAGAACGTATCAAGCCTACTGCAGGGCAAGAGACTAAAAAATAGATATTTTTAGAATGACACAACAAGAATATGAAAGTTTGGAGGAGTACTTAGAAATATTTATTTACAATCTACAAAAATCCAAACAACATTCTATGAATCTCGATACCATCTGCACAATTTTTCTTAATGGTATCATAGATGAATACTTAGATATTCTCAATGTGATGGGAAAATGAGATATCTCGAACCTACCATTTGATGATATTGCTGAACTTTGTCAAAAATATTCTAGGGGAAGATCAAAAAGTGGAAAAGGGATGTCACATCAAGAGTTTCCAAATCTGCAACAAGTGGAGCAACAAGAGCATAAATAGGAAGTTTACTAGAAAATTTTAAAAATGATCTTTTAAGCACTTTGGGAACACAAGTTGATGTATTAAATGAAAAGAAGAAGAAATAAGAAGAATATCAAATATTATCAATTTTCCAAAGTGTAGGAAGAAACATCCACTTCAAGAATGTCCTTTGGAAGGTATACAAGTGTGTGGACTTTGTACACAAAATCATGCAACTGAAAACTGTCCAAAATTGAAAGAGTTGCAAATGGAAGAAGTACAAGGGATATATTATCTTTACTATATGGCATGAAGGTGACCTTGGCAACCAAGGATGCCTCAAAAATTCCCTCAACAAAATCCCCAAAATTATCAGTATCCTCCTCAAAATTCATGGAATACTCCAATGCCATGGCAGGTTTGGCCTCTGCAACAATAACAAAACCAACCTACACAAGGTTGGAGAGGATATAGTTATGGAAACAAGCCACCTCAAAAAACATACCCTCAACAATATCAATATCAACAGCCATACCAACAACCATTCCAATACCAACAATTCTAGCAACATCCTCAACCAATGTTGTTTCCACCTCAAAATCCTGCACCGATGCTAACTCAACCTTAGTAGCTTCAGTTACCTTCTAACCACCTCCTCTAGACCAACACAACTACCAACTCAGCCAGTATATAATCCAAGTAACAAAGTGGATAAACCATCATACAATGTGGAAGAAACAACATACTTTCCTACGTATTATATTCTTCCCATACAAGATGTCCACTAAAGGTCTGGGAAATTGTTACACAAATATTGTCCACCAATCATAGAAGAAAAAACTGAACAAGGAGAACAAACTCAAAAATCTCATCCAGAAAATCAAATTCAGAAAGGAAAAGCCATTATGACTCAAACACCACCCTATCCAGAGAGGTTAGTACAACAAAAAATTCCAATGTCTCTGCCTGAATTTGATATTTTGGATGAATTGAAGAATGCTTATGTCAAAATTCCTTTGTTACAAGCAATAAAAGATATTCCAATTTATGCAAAAAAAACAAAGGATTTATGTATCAAGAAAATTGGCAGAAGGAAAAGAGATCCACCCATAATCCAGGTCATTATAATATTGGCTAGTCTCATATCTACAAAAACAACAATAGAAAAATATATTGACCATAGGATCCCTATGGTTACCATCTCGATCAATATTTTTTCAGTTCCAAACACTTTAATAGATTTGGGAGCAGCTATAAATGTTATGACTAAAGAGACTATGAAACATTTGAATTTGAACAATATTAGACCTACTACTACAATATAGCTTGCAGACAGATCTAAAGTTGTACCAGAAGGAATATTAGAAGATATCATTGTCTCTCTAGATCCATGGGAGTATCCTGTAGACTTCCTCATTTTGCAACCAAAAATATTTTTAGGAGGCCATCCTTTAATTCTAGGCAGACCATGGTTAGCCACATCAGATGCCTTCATTGGATGCAGATCAGGAAGTATGATTATTGCACATGATGATGTAAGGAAACATGTTACATTCTATCCTCCAGCACAATCTCCTTCTTTATTATCATGGCTTGATGAACAACAAAAACAAGAAATTCAATTTGTTCTCAGTATTAATCAAGTCTATAATTTTAGAGAAGAGGAAGAAAATTAGGATATATTTGACCTTTTCATCTCAGTTACTGATATTTCAGAGCAGCTTAGAATAACACAAAATGAAGTTGCAAGTCGTCTTTTAAATCAGTGTTTCCAGGAAAACTGTACTATTCAATCACTGCAAAATTCATTTGAAAGTGTTCTTCATGTTAACTCAATTACCAATTCACAGAGTAAAAATCATCGAAATCAATCCTAAAAGGAATTTGAATATTGGTAATAGTTTAGAATCAAATAAGAGGTAATAGCACTGTTACATAAATACTCAAAATATTTTGCCTGGGATTACATAGAAATGTAGGGGATTCAACCAAAGACATGTATTCACCACATTTACACTGATGATCATATCAAACCAGTGAGACAACCACAAAGAAGAATGAATCCTATGATGAAGGAAATAGTGAAAGAGAAATTGCAGAAATTGTTACAAATTGGATTCGTCTATCCTATTTCTAATAGTCAATGGGTTTCTTGCCTAGTTTTGGTGCCTAAGAAAAATGGAAAGTGGAGAATATGTGTAGACTATAGGGACCTCACTAAAGCCACATTAAAATATCATTTCCCTTTACCATTTATTGATCAAGTACTAGATTCATTAGATGGGAAGAAATTATGTTCTTTTCTTGATGGATTTAGTGGATACAATTAGATTAAGATAGCATTGGAAGACCAGGATAAAACAACATTTTCTTGTCCATGGGGAACATATGCATATAATTTTTTTCCCTTTGGGTTATGTAATCCACCTGCTACTTTTCAGAGAGTATTCCTTGCAGTATTTTTTGATCTAATCCATGAATGTGTAGAAATCTACATGGATGATTTCACTGTATATGGCAGAACATGTAATATTGATATTTTTGGTGTCACCTATGATAGGGCTAGGATGGACTTCCAAAGTTAGGAGTAGACCAGCCACAGGTATAGGTTGGTGTCATCAGCGGGCCCAGGGGATTTTTGGATGAGTTTTGAGGAGTTTCTATGCATTCGGGTGGAATTCGCTTGATATATTCCATCATCTAAGCAGTTTGGCTTTTGTTACGGTGCATTCCGATAACTTTCAAAAATTTGAGTTATTTATGGGCTTAACTCAGCTAATTACACTAAAGGTGGCATTCTGAGAGGAATACATGACAGAACACCTTGGTGTAATAGTTTATTGGAACCGGGACGAGGATACCTACATGATGGGATGGTTGGAAAAGAGTTTCATTGACCGGAGGAGACGTGGTAGCCGATTTACTCTTTTCTGCATTAAAAAAGAATATTTTAATAAGAGAGAAAAGTGCTCCATGAATAAAATAATAATAAAATAAGGCTCTAGAAGGATCCAAAAGATATATAAAAGAAATGGATGAGGGCATTGAGGGATATATTTGGATTAGATCATTTTCTTTTGTGAGAGGTTTGAGACGTGGTTCTCTACTTCATTAGTAGCCCTAGGACAGAAACCCTCGGGTGATTTATCAGTGTTGGATGGAAACCCAACTCTCTTTGAGGAGACATCATTCAGAAGTTTCACAGAGCTTCAGAGATATTGGAGTGTGGATGATTCAGATCTTCAACAAGTGCTTCAGTGGATTCAGTGGTAGTTGTTTCCGGAGAGAGAGTGCAGCAGTTCAGTTTTGGAGGCCATCACAGTGTAGCATTGCAGCAAATTTTATTTTGGCTAGTTGTATTTCAGTTATCTCAACTATATTTCGTTTCAGCTTGTAACCCCAGTGATATTAAAATAAATTTGAGATATTTTCCTAAATTATGGTGTTATGGAATTACATGTATTTATATGTTTATTTTACATGGAAATCTTATATTAAATGCATGTTGATTTATGGCATAATTTTGGGTTTAAGTAAATCTATGAAAATTTAGTAAAATATCCCATTTGGGGATATTACAGTGGTATCATAGCCTTAGTCTTGGCTCAGCCTCCGGGTTTTAGTCTCCAGTTGCAACAATTACTTCCAACCTCAGGGTTTATTGCAGGTTGATCCTTGTCCAAGGTATGGCCAGATATTAATAAGTGTTCAATAGATTGGTTCAGACATTAAAAATACCACAAAATCAGTGTTCTATTCTCCCATGATTATTCGACAATCTAATATCTTCAAATATTTCTCAAAGAGAGTAAATATAATCGAGCACAAAATTTGTGGCATATGAAGGTAGTCGACATCTGTGGTTCATGTCACTGCTGTCAAGGGGACGGCAAGGCCCACGATAATTCAGGGTGATCGGAAGAGTCAGGGCCAGTCAACATATCATTACCCTAAGAAATCGAAGTGTTGTGTGGTTGGTGGTGCACTCTTCCCTCTCCAAGTCGGTCCATGCATTCCAAATTTGTGTATCTGCCTCAACTCAGGGATAGTCATTAACAAATACTTCGATCTGGCGATGGTAGTGTGTGTTTATAGAGAATGATGGACTATGGTTTGGTATGTGCAGTGAGAATACGTTTAGATCAGGCCACTTGCATTTTTCCAGGGCAGAATCGCAAGGGAGCCAATTAACGTGCAAGAGCCCAGGTTTGGTAGCCAAACTTAAAGGGATATTTTCAAAGAGCAAAGGCTGAGTTATTCGACCCTAGACATCGAGTTGTAGGAAGAAACTGCTATCACCCTCAACTATGATTAAAATCTTTTGTGACCGGCACAAGAATCAAAGATGATCGAATTTTTGGTGCCATTAGACAAGTTTTGGAACACCTTCCCTTCCTTGTTGGACGCATTTCTATAGTCGGGATGAGAATTTCTTGAAGTAGAAGAGATTGAATCTCCTCATCTTCGATGAATTAACAAATATTCCTTTTTTGGGGTCGTATTTCTACCATTGGGAAAGTTTTTACATCTGGCATGCCCCATAGAAATTTCCTGAGCATATAAGTGATCTAGAGGGTGGCCAAATTATTAATAATAGTGAGGTGATATAGTTGCAGGTGGACGCATCATCAAGAGCCAACTTCTAGGCATGAGTTGGGTATGCGCTATAAGATTAAGGCAGTCTTTCATTACGCGAGTTTGATTGACGGGTTTTAGGGCCGATGCTGCTCTCTCTTTCAGAGGACTGAAATATTTATTGCTCGCAAATGAATGCGTATAAAAAAAAATTGGTATGCTGAATTTACTACAGGCTGTGAGCACCATTTTCTCTCACATACCAAGGCATTACTCACCTGGAACAGACCGAGTCTCATGATGAATTTATTTTCACTGCAGAGGGTGTATCACTGTTGTGTATGGATGACAACCGAGTTTAGGGAGATGTATCAATGGGTTAGATGCAAGAAAGAAGCAGAGTATTTCTTCGTATGATATTGATCCACTGTTCTCAAATTTCCTAAGCAGTGTGAAGTAAAAAAAAGGGTCGTATTTTGTTGCTATAGAAGACAGAACGTGAAGTAGTTCAAGCTTGTTTAGGGTAAGCCTGTCTGGAGAAGCTTGCAAGTGATGTAGCTTTTAAATACAGTGGGATAGCATACAACAATGCCATCGTATGCCAGGTGCCAAGTTACAACTTCTTTTGTGTATTTCTATTGGGATTTTTTTATTATTATTGTATGTGAATGTCTAGAATGTCAATCATGAATCCCCATCAATAATCTTGCTAAAAATATGAGTTTAAACTAAATATCATTTATTTCATGCAAACACCATTGTGTGTTCTACCTACAACATTGTGTTTATAACTTGTTTGAAAAAAATTCTCACTGAGAGAAGATTACCAAAAACTCAGAAATTTCATAATAGAATTTTACAGTGGCATAACCTGAAATTACACATAAATTTCATTAAACTTAGAAAAAAAATGATCATATCATTGGTTGAACCATGGAGGGATTCCTAAACAAATTGAGAAGAATAAAAATTGGTTCTTTGAACCACCATGCATCAGATGACTAGAAACAAAAATTTGAGCAGCAGACCCTTTTCAAGGGGGATTTATGCCATCTTTCAAAAAGGACAACCAAAATATTTGCAGGGAGAATTGGGGATTGGTCATAGAATTTTTCAACTTGGGACAGATTTGAAACACATGGAGATGACATGGAGATTTTTTTCCAAACTAGATGAGCTTAATGAACTTCTGTCCAAAATAAGCCAAGAAGAAGGGCAAAAACTGATTTGGGCTCTAAAACCAGCTATGCTTGCTCTTATACAACCCATATTCTTGGAGGAAGCATGTGAGGGGGTCTGACTTCCAGTTGCATTTTGCCTCAGTAACATCATGAATCTAACCGCACCTATAGCTCCATACATTGATGATGTTATGAGGAGGATTATGAGATTGATAGTAGAGACTTTTCAGGATTTGGACAACAGCGCAGGCTCTATCTTCGGGAAGAAGCTTGAGATTTTAGGGAGTATGGCCACATTCGAGACATATATCATCATTTTTTACCTTGAGTGTGATGACTTGATTCTATAGATGTTCCAATGCTTCTTCAGCATTAGGAGACATCATCCTGACACCGTCATAGCGCACATGCAGTCCATCCTATCTTCATGTATGAGAGACCATGATACCATTTTCTGAGAGTTGCAGACTAGGTTGTTGAGCATTTGGAGGAGAGAGAAGTTGGTCTCACCTTCTTCTTATGAGATAACCCAATGGTTGGTTGAGAAAAATATTGGGTGACAGTTGACGAGGGAGGATTTGCTCCAGTTTGGTGGATCTTGGAGCAGAAATGAGCTGAGGAGGAAGGGACTTTGCTTCATCTACAAAGAACCCTGGGGGCCTGATCACTCATGCTTGAGTGATGCAGATGATGCGGTGGAGGCAGAAAAAAAGGGAATTCCTTTTGTATGCAAGGATGAGGACTCTTCTTTAGGTGATTCTATGGGATTAGATGTGGATGCTTCTTGGGAGCGAGAGCATTCATGCGAAGTTGATGGCAGCAGGCAGGAGCTACATTCTAGTCTGCAGGGTGAGAAGTCAGGGGACTCTACAGGAGATACTCTTGGTGATGAGTCACTTGTGATGATTCAACTAGAGCATCATATTATGGAGCTAGATTCAGCAGAGGAGGATACTATGTGCATCATGCATGATAGAATTTTGAGGGAGAGCCAGATGGAGACTCACATTGAGTCTATGATGGACAGGCGGCTAACCTTGGGGTTAGCCATTGAGGAGGAGAAGTTAGATGCACAGACAGTGACAGCAGTTGCAAATCCATACCCTCTGGAGATATTGGAGGTTGATGGGATTATTATGCAGTGGGCTAGTAGATAGCAGGAGCATGGCATTCCTTATCAGGAGTGGGAGGAGTTGTTGGAGATGGTGGAGCATCCATCTTTGGGCCGACACATTGATGAGGTGAAGATAGATGCACATACAGCTAGCAGAGCTGCAGTACTTTCAGGGAGTGACACTCTCTCGGAGTACTTCGATGGGTCTTGCAGTATATCTTATCCACTTTGGCCCATTATAGAGAGACAAGATTTCTTTTGCAGGCAGATCTCATTGGCGGACAAGACAGAGTAGTGTGAGTTGATTATGAGCTCGCGACAACTCTCTAGGCATGTTCCGTATGAAGTTGACGGTACATTGGATTCTTCTTCCAGGATATATTAGCAGGATCTCATGAGCTGGTACCCTCTTGATGGTACTATTTTCTTTGTAGGGATAACAGTGGAGCAGGGGCCCTTAGACATGGAAGATGATACAGATTCTAGTTGGCAGTGGGGCATAGATCGACGTTTCTTCAAGATCAGCACTGGATTGATTAAAGGGTTGGATTGGAGAGAGGTGATGAGTTGGTACACCATTGGTGGGGAAGATTACACATTCATAGCTACAGCACAGCAGGAGTCATGGTATTAACCTCTTATAGCATCAGTTATAGCTAGAGGCAGTGAGCAGTCCAAGTCATGGGACTTGGGCGATGATTGGCCATGGTGGCATTAGGATCTGGGAGGATTGTTTAATGACAGGTACAGAGAGAGGTCAGATTGGGATCCAGACATTGAGGGGTCTATTCTGGGTGGCTTGACACAGGCACATAGTAGCACTAGGGGGTTTGCATGGGATCTGGGCATTGGGTCTCAGTTGCAGTGGGCCAACAGAGTGGCCCACATATTTGGATTGCTTGAGGGAAAGCAATCTTGGGGTGGAAGGTCCGTAATATTCCTTTTTTTCACCTATGACAAGGCTAGGATGGACTTCCAAAGTTAGGAGAAAACCGGTTACAGGAACAGGTTGGTGTCATCAACGGACCTAAGGGATTTTTGGAGGATTTTTGAGGAGTTTCTATGTGATTGGGTGGCATTCACTTGATATATTCCATCATTCGAACATTTTGGCTTTCGTTTCGGTGCATTCCGACAAATTTCAGAAATTTGAGCTATTTATGGGCTTAACTCAGCTAATTACACTCAAGGTGGCATTTCGGGAGCAATACATGATAGAACACCTTATTATAATATCTCATTGGAACTGGTACGAGGATACCTACATGATGGGATGGTTGGACAAAAGTTTCAGTGACCGGAGGAGACGTGGTAGCCGATTTACTCTTTCCTGCATTAAAATTGAGTATTTTAATAAGAGGGAATAGTGCTCCATGAATAAAATAGTAATAAAATAAGGCTCTAGAAGGATCCAAGATATCTATAAAAGAAAGGGAGGATTCCATTGAGGGATATATTTGAATTAAATCATTTTCTTTTGTGAGAGGTTTGAGACGTGGTTCTCTACTTGATTGGTAGCCCCAAGACGGAAACCCTCAGGTGATTTGTGAGTGTTGGACGAAAACCCAACTCTCTTTGAGGATAATTCATTCAGAAGTTTCACAGAGCTTCAGAGATATTGGAGTGAGGATCATTTAGATCTTCAACAAGTGCTTCAGTGGATTCAGTGGTAGTTTTTGTCGGAGGGGGAGTACAGCAGTTCAGTTTTGGAGGTCATCCCAGTGTAGCAGTGCAATAGATTTTCTTTAGGCCAGTTGTATTTCAGTTATCTCAGTTACCTTTCATTTTAGCTTGTAACCCTAGTGATATTATAATAAATTTGAGATATTTTGCTGCATTATGGTGTTATGGAATTACATGTATTTGTATGTTTATTTTACATGGCAATATTCTGTTAAATGCATGTTGATTTTACGACATAATTTGGGGTTCAAGTAAGTCTATGAAAATTTAGTAAAATATCCCATTCGGGGATATTACAGAACATTTGATGATTTTTTGAAAAATATATATATATTTTTTTAAAAGGTGCATAGAGACAAATCTATCTCTCAGTAATGAAAAATGCTTTATGATTATAACTCAGGGGATAATGTTGGGACACCATATTTCTTCTTTAGGAATCAAGGTGGACCCAAAAAAAATACAATTTATGTGAATTTAATGCCACCCACAACACAAAATGAAGTAAGAAGTTTCTTGGGATATGCAGGCTATTATAGGAGATTGTTGGGGCCTTTATTGGGACAGGGCGAAGCAACAGGAGAAACAAGGCCAGCCTCGGGAGGCGACAGACCACCGGAAGCCACAACAGTAGGGAAATATTGACTCGGGACGAGTCAATAGCGTGTGGTCGGGGCTTGTTGAAGCCTTTTTATTTTGGCATAGAACAGTTTTGATTTTCGGAAAGCTGGAGGATAGGTGGGGGAACGCAATCAAGGTAGACAGGGAGTTGACACGTTTGCAGAAAGCTAGAAGACAGGTGGCGCGACATTGGCAGAGAAAAACACAAATGGTAGAGGTGAGAGACAAGAACAATCAATAGAACTCCCAGTGAGAAAGAATAAAGCGGAGCAAGGACTACCAGTGTCAGTCAACAGAAAACACATAGGCAAGCAGTTAGTCAGTTCAGGAGTTGGTTAGTTAGTTATTCAGTTCGACGAGAGGCAGAGGAGAAGTAGAGCCTCGGGAGAGCTCTGTGTGAATTCTTTTGTACTAATCTAGACTGTAATAGACTCTGCGGAGCACATGTATGTTGTTTTGATATTGTTAATGAAATTGAGTTGTTGAAGTGTGTGTGATATCATGAGTTTATTGATGGTTAAATGCTTATGGTGAATATATGCCTAGATTAAAAGTTTGATTCAACATTCTGAACATGTCCTGATGAATGATAGCTCCTTCTTAGCGTTAAGATATATATGTGGCTTCTAGATCTCCATAGCTGTTATCTATGTTCATATTTTTCTCCTACATGATCTAGCTTCTAATCTTATTAAGGTCACGAAGCGCCTCGGGTGAGACTCCCTACTCCCCTGGGTAGGGTGAAAATGTCGGTGTTGTTCTAGACAACTGCAAAAACCTTGTTGGCATCAAACCTGAACTTGAGTCTTGCCTTGAGACCTCATTTTTTGCTAAAAAATGGTTCCATTTCCGGGACCTGAAAACTCAATTAGAAGTTAGATCATGGTATCGTGGATCTCCGAGAAAGAACTAAGAATCTGGTGGTATAATCACTTAGATAATTTCATATCGCAACAAGTGGAACTTTGACAATAGAGGGAAAATATTGTCTAAGATCGGGTCATGTTTTCTGAATCTCTGAGTGACCTGTATGAAATTTTCTAGGGAAATTTTCCTGAAGAGATTTACAATTGGTTGCGGAGACTTCAAATGAAGTCACTCTGAGGAGGATCACATAAAGTCTTTCATAATTGGATGCACACAGATCTAGTAGCACTCCATCGGTTAGATATATATCTAACACGAGCAATAGATTTTTCGGTACAATCTACCTTAGAGGGGTACATTATAGAATTTGTAGCCGAGTGTTATCAATATTTTACAAAATCCGAAGACATATTTAGATCTGGGTTGCGGGGAGAACTATTGAAAGAAATCTCATTGTGGATTAAAGCTCTAATGGTGGACGAGGGACTGATGTCACTCCAAAGACCTGAGATGGAGACCTAAACCTCCAATACTGGGGGAAGGATTTGAGGGAAAGATGCCACGAGAAAGGAAAAGGAGGGAATAGGGATATGAATGTCGGAACCTCCAGTAGCTTAAGAGAGCATAGAGCACATCGGAGGGCGTAGATTGCTGAGAAGTGGCAATAAAGGGCGATGAAAGAGTTTGAAAAGCAGGAGAAGAATCGACAGAACAAGGAAAAGGTGATGCAAATGACAGAGGGAAGAGAAGGTCAGATGGGATCCCAAGGAATGGGAGGGACCATTAAGGAAGTTAGGAAAGTTTATAGGATCCTAACCCGAGGAGAAAATGGAGAGAAGTCCAATGAGGAGGATGTGCACCCCAAGGAGGAGTCTGATGTGGAACTGCATGTTGTGATGGAGCAACTATTCCAAGAGAGATAGACACCCATAATGCAAGGTAACCCTATTCCCGAAGTTTCAAGTAGCACTAGTCCTACCCTTCCCCTGGTACTCTATCATCCACCTAATAAGTTTTTTGTTAAGCTATGGGAGTTTAGCAAGTTGAGTAGTACTAAATCCATAGTATAGATATCTACTAGCAATAGTGCTAGTAGTACAATATCTTGCCCAGGAAGTAGAGGTTTTGTTTTAGTACCACCAATACAAGGAAAGATGGCGAGATCCTTCACCCGATACTCAGTATTTTCTGGAAAAGGTAACGACGATGTGGAGTAGCACTGGTATCTCTACAAAGCTATTTGGAGAGCTCGGCAGACACCAGATGCAGTTAAGTTAATTGAGTTCCAGACCACTCTAAGAGAAATAGCTTTGTGATGGTTCATTAAATGTCCAGAAGCACACCAGAACCCAACAAGAATTCAAATTTCCTCAGACTAATCAACAGGGATTTTCTGAGCTATGGGAAATCAAGTAGCATGAAGGTGAAACTAACTGGTATTTAATGAGAATATTTAAAGACACGATTGGAAATCTAAGTTACCCAATCAATATGAATCACCAACGGGATTGGTTCATCAAAGCACTCCTACCGTTGAAAAGGACACCACTGACGCAACAGAAGATTGATACCCTTTACGATGCTCTTGAGAAAGCCATGAAAATAGAAGCTATGGCGAGTTACCTGCAGGAGTTCAGAGGAGGAGCAACAGTACAAGATCCTTCCATAATAGGACTACAACATCAAATAGCCAGTTTAACCGGGAAGTTGAAATAAATTCAACCGGTACGACTTGCAATACCCAACGTGTGGTGCACACATTGTTTAATGGAAGGACACGTTGCCACAGAATGTCCGAGGTTGCAAGGGGCAAATGTTGGAACTTCGACAACCAGAACATAGGGGGCTCCACCAGTCGGAGGAGTTGCACAGATAAATACTCAAGGACTATACCAACTGCAACCAAAATTCCTGAGGTTCCCCAAGCAACAAAATCAAATAGAAACCGAGTTCCATGAAATATGCAAAGGTATTGGTCATCCTCCACGACTGTGTCCAATTCTGCAAAAATATTCTAATGTTCCAAACAAAATATACTGTGAATTTTGTGCTTCTACAAAACATAATACAAAGCAATGTAGAGCCTTATATGCATTGGAAGAATGATTGGACAGGCCGTCTTATATGGTAAATGAAACTCCAAGGGGGCGAGGAGGAGGAATGAGAGGTAGCAGAACTAGAGGAAGAGGACCAGTAAGATTTTATAACTATGATCAGGAAGGGCATGTAGCAAGAGAATTTTTTCTACCCAAGAGACCATGGTGCTCTCAATGCAGAGTAAACGCACATGCAGCTGAAGACTGCCCAGAGCTAATTAAGAGACAGGAATAAATAGCCAGAAAAAGGGGAGCTAACCTGGTTAATGCAAAACCAAGAATAACAGAAGCTCATCCCATGCAAAGTGTAGCTATAGTAACGCGGGGAGGGAAGAAAATAGGAGAGGATGCTCGAGACATGGACCCGACAAAGTTAATCAAACCGGCATCCCCAAAGAAATATTTCAGCCCAGACAGACAGAAGCAATATTTTAAAGAAGCATTAGAAACATTTTCCCAGATAGGGAGACATCAAAGTATGGAAATTCCACAACCATCCGGCGGAAAAGAAAAGGAAATCTATACAATTACATTTATCGAGGAATGGTTCTGGCTATTCTTGAAAATCATAAATAACGGACCAATTTTGGAGAAAATAAAGCAAAATATAGAATTGGTCATGCAGGGAAATTTAGAATCAGGAGACTCAGGGAATTCATCGGAAAATTACGTAAGAAGGGTGAAAAGAAACAAGAGAAGAACTGGAAAGGAGTTCCACGTGAACACTCAGGTCATGGGATTTCAAATCAGAGATAAAATGCTTGATCTCGGATCAGATGTCAACATTCTACCCTGAAAGACGTGGGAAGCACTGGGGAAACCAAAGTTGACATATTCACCAATATAGCTTCGAATGGAAAATCAATACTGTATTGTACCAATCAGAAGATTGGAAGAAGTCGAAGTTGATGTTGCGGGAGTAAAAACCTATACAGACTTCGAAGTAATAGACATCATGGGAGACAAGGATCCCTATCCTGCTTTTTTGGGGATAGATTGGGCCTTTGAGAATTATGCAGTGATTGATTTAAAGAAGGAATTAATGATATTCGAAGATGGAGAAGTCAAAATAGTTCAGCCATTGGACCCATATTAAGGACCCCGATACACTGAGATTGTTGAGAATAGAGAGGACACTCAGCTTCTAGATTAACTCTACCAGATGACAGCAGGAAGAAGAGAAGATTATATCAATCCTATAGCATGAGGGACCGTAAGCTATAGAAGTGTTCGGAGTTCCAACTTGGGATCAGAAGTAGCATGGGATGATTGGCAACAGGGAGGATATGAAATTAACACCAGAAGATGCGCCAACATTTGGGGAGTCAACTGGATTGGTATAGAGGTAAGATGATATCCAACTCTTTCAAATATGCATGCCTTAAATACATTCATTACTAAAGTGGAAGAAAAAGTACCAGTAGAACATAGAGTCCCTCTCATAGACATATCACTACAATCCACGTCGGCAGGGTGGTGGGCTACCCATCACAACTCTCTATCGCAATGGGAAGATATTGCCAAAGCATTAAGAACTAGATTCCATGAAGCTTCAGGACCGCAATTCAGAGATAAGTACCAAGGGGATTCTGACCCCCTGGCACATATAAGTAGTTGCGAGTATAAGTGGAGGAAAGAAAGGTATCCAAAATCTTTGTGGGTGCACAACTTTATACATTCACTCGATGCCATACCACAGGCTTGGTACCTGACAGAAGAGAAGAAGAGAGGAACTGGTACCTGGGAAACAATTGTGGAAACATTTACGCAAAGCTTTTCCTTTGAAGGAGATACAGAATAGGTCACAGATGCCCTCCAAGCAATTAAAAGAGTATTGTTCTTTCCAGAGCTTCAAGAATATGAAGAGATACCGTTATCAGAGCAGAAAGTCAAACAATCAGTAGCATGTAAGAAGATAGACTGGGAGATAGACGATGATGACTTAGAGAATCTCCGACATATATAATTTGAAGAGAAAGAAGGAGAGTGGGAAATACAAGAAGAACCAACTACAGAAGGACTACACCTGTCACCTTTGAAGATGAAGAAGAAAAATATTGGAAGCATAGAGAAACCCAAAATTGCATCTACTAGAGATTATTGGGATACAGAGACAACAAAGGAAATCTTTGACCTCTTACAGGAATATGAAGACTTGTTCACATCTTCAGTGGCGGAGCTCAAAGGGATTAAAGGAGATCAAGGAGAAATGTGCATAGTCTTTAAACCAGACACAAGGCTAGTAAAGGATAGGACTTACCGCCTGAATCTGAGAGTAAAATAAAAAGTTAAAGCAGAGATAGATAAAATGTTGAAGGCGGGTTTGATTTTTCCAGTTGAGGAAGCAGAATGGGCCAGTCCCATTGTAATACAAAGTAAAAAGTAGAAATAAAAAATTAGAGTATGTGTAGACTACAGAAGTCTCAACAATGCATGCATTCATGATCCGTTTCTGTTAAAATTGGACAACTAGGTCCAAACTCCATGTTGTGATGCTTAGATGAAGATACCGATATTTTTATTGGATTCCTCTTTCGAAGAAGTGTAAGATCCATATAAAATTTATCTGAATCAGATGAGCAGAACATTTATTTTGAATTTATTATTTATAATAAATTATATGTGCAGGTCGGCCTTAAGGTTTTACACCCCCAGCAGATGTGTCACACACCTCAATGATGTATATAAATACAATCAAAGTTGGAGAGCATTTCACACTCACTCAATACACATCTTCTTCTCTTCTCTGATTTAGTACGAGCTCCTTGGAGGATGATTTCAGCTCACACGTGGGAAGAAGGATGAGTTTGTACAGCCAAGAAGAAGGACGTAGATTGCTGCAGCTAGGGTTTCCAAGGAAGTTTGACCAGCATTGACTTTGGTCAATGCATGGTCCAAAGAGGCTGAAATTTATTGGAGACTTCGATTTTGGGAGGCCGTACACATTGGCACAAGAACCGAGGTCAAAAGGTTGACCGAAGTTGGAGCTGCGTTGACTTTTCTGGACAGCGTTGACTTTTCTAGAGTTGACTTGAGTTGACTGGGTAACTGATTTGAGGATTGTTGTGACACATTCTGGGTTGGCTGATCAAGGAGACTTTGCTGGTTGAAGCATCTTGTTGACCGCCGTAACGCACCTTCACATTTTCCTGTTTCTGGTTTGTCTTCTATAGATCCACTAGTATGTTCTATCAGCATTTTACTTAACTGTTTGGGTGATTGTTGTAATAAAAGTAAAGTTGCATCAAGCATAGAACATCTACAGAAATTTACAGTTTCCAACTCCATTTAGTGATGAGGTTCTTGACAATGTAGTAGGAAACGAAGCATACTCATTCACATATGGCTTCTCAGGATATCATCAGGTGAGAATTGCGGAAGAAGACAAAAGGAAGACTACTTTTACAACAGAAGGGGGATCATTTGCATACCATGTCATGCCTTTTAGACTAAAGAATGCACCGGATGTGTTTTCACAAATATTAATAGAAACATTCAGAGATTATATCCATAAATTCCTGAAAGTATACATGGATGATTGGACAGTTTACAGTCTACTGAAGAATCATGCAACTCTGCTCAGAATAATGTTTGATAGGTGCAGACAACTTCAAATTTCTCTCAACCTTAAGCAGTGCATCTTTGCAATACCTTTTGGAATGCTCTTAGGACATTTTGTTTGTAAGTAGGGTGTGTGTGTAGACCCAGCAAAGGTAGCAGTCATTGTGAACATGGAAGCACCAGAGACTGTAAAATAGTTGAGGTCACTATTGGGACACACAAGGTACTACAGAAGATTCATTCACAACTATGCAAAGATAACAACACCATTAGAAAAATTGTTGCAGAAGTCAGAACAATTTTTGTGGAACGGTGAATGCACGAAGGCACTAGACACAATGAAAGAGAAAATAGCAAGTGCACCCATTTTGGCCCATCCCGACTAGGATAAATAGTTTCATGTCCACATTGATGCCTCAAGAATTTCTTTGGGAGCGGTGTTAGCTCAGTTAGGAGAAACCTCCATAGATCATCCAATGTACTTCACAAGTAGAAAGTTGTCCACAATTGAAAGAAATTATACAACCACAGAAAGAGAGGCTCTTGCTATGGTATACTCTCTACATGAATTTCGTCATTACTTATTTGGAGGTACATTCAAGTTCTTCACAGATCACTTTGCATTGAAATATCTAGTAAACAAACCTGTGCTTGAAGGAAGAATATGTAGATGGCTCCTACTAGGAGTTCACTTTTGAAGTAATAGTAAAACCAAGAAGGCTAAACATGGGTCCTGACCACTTATCAAAATTGGAGAATGGGGAAAATGGGGGATCCCTTAATGACCAGCTATCGAATGCTGATCTCTTCAGAGTAGAAGCCAACCCAGATTATCTAGAGCAAATAGTAGCATATATGGCCACAAGACAATGCCCAACAGAGTACACAGCAACCCAAAATAGACATCTAATAGTGAAAGCGGCCGAATATCAACTAATAGCAGGACAATTATACAAAATGGGATTGGATCATATCTTGCGAAGATGTGTCCTGGATCATGAAAAAGAAGATATCTTGTGGAAGTGTCATAGCGGAGTTGCGGGAGGCCATGTCGGCTCAAAACCAACCGCAAGGAAAATACTACATGCAGGGTTATGGTGGCCCACAGTACACAAATATAGCAAGGAATATGTGAAAAAATGCGATGTCTACCAAAGAACAAGACTACTGTCACATCGGGATGAGTTACCACTGCATCCTATGAGGGATATGCAGGCATTTGAGAAATGGGTCGTCGACTTCATAGGACCAATTTCACCAATAGCACAACACTCGCAGGAAAAGTATATAATTACCGCAACAGATTATCTCACAAGATGGGCAGAAGCGGTACCTCGTAGGGACTGCATAGCAGATACAATAGCTAGATTTATTTTCGATAACATAATTAGCAGATTTAGCTGTCCCAGGAGCCTAACAAGTGATCAAAACATGCATTTCATTAATGATACAGTTAAATCATTGTTGGACAACTTTATGGTGCAACACTAGAAAAGCAGCCCATACCACCCTCAGGCGAATGGAACCGTTGAGGCATTCAACAAAATCTTGGAAAAAGGACTAACAAAGATATGCAATGCCAACCATGATGACTGGGATGAAAGGATGCAAGCCACATTGTGGGCATACATGAAAAACATGAAGAGACTTCACAATCAGACTCCATTCCAGTTGGTATATGGAAAAGAGGAAGTAATACCACCTGAATTTATCATACCAAGCCTCTTTATTGTTTCAACTACACATATGACAGATGAAGACTTTATAACTGAATGCCTCCATGAATTGCAGGAGCTTGAAGAAGATAGATTTCTAGCGGATTTCCACCATACAGTACTAAAATAAAGACAGAAAGCATGGCATGACTGTCACATCAAGCACAAAACATTCACTATTGGAAGAAAATTCATGTTATACGATAGAAAATTCCAGAAGTTCCCAGGGAAACTCAGAATGCACTGGATGAGACCATATCATGTTATAGATATTAAAGACTCAGGCATGGTCAAACTGGCGCAAATAGATGGACAAAAATTGCAAGGATGGGTGAATGGCACACGCTTGAAACCCTATCATGAGTAAGCTCCACAATTTTTTTTTTTAATAACTCTCACACCCGAAAGTAGTCAGTAGGGTAGATTAGAATAGATAGAGTCAATAACTCACTCGCAACTGAGATGAGACATAGAATTATCATATTTTAATTTTTTACATCACAATATAATAAGAATCCTCAATGAGAAAACCGCACCGTGGTGCAGAATAGCAATCGGACCTATTGTGATGCGGAGATAGCATCACAACCAATTGTGGTCGAGGGGGGCAGAGTCTACAGTGTCAGATAGCCTAAGCGTGTAAAATATCATTCACTAATAATGGCCCATCATACCGTTGTCAGTCCGTAGGATCACCCGAATTTGAAAAATAACTATCGTAATTAGTAACCCCCATATCGTAATAAAGTTTCCATATTAAGCCATAATTCTTACCCATCACGTCTACTTGACTCCTGAAGCTAGCATCCGCAATGTTAGAATACACCTCACCACGGTAACTAATCGTACGATTATAGCTACTAAAAAGACAACAAGAATTAATTAGTTATGGGGTCATATCAACCTCATTCATGCTGATAACATTACTTAACCTGCATGAAGGAAGAAATCACCAGAATGCCAGAAAATTCTAAGTTAGTAGAAACAGAAACAACTACAACAACAAGCATGATTTCAACAGAAAAATTTCAAAGCAGCCAATTAGCAGCAAAAATTCAAAGAAGTAGACCAGTAGCAGAAGTTCACAACAATAGACCAAAAATATTAATTCAAGTGTACAATAGAATAAAGATGATGACAAAGATAGAAACCTTAGTCATCGAGCCTAAACTCAATGCAAGAATTCAAAGAATGGAGTCGTTGATAGGAAAATATGATAATGCCTCGTTGATAGACACAGACTTCACCGACTCGTACCAGTTCCCGGCCATGAAAAGGAAAGTATACATCAAAAATTATGCAACGAAGGGAGGAGGTGAAACAGGAAAGATGAACCCAGATTTAAGATGCATTTAGAGGTTGACTGTCCTATACCTTAAGAGCCTCCCAGTATTTGGAACAACGGGAGCAACAATGCAATGCAAAAAGTTCTTGATGAGCAGAATTCAGAACAGATCATTATGGCTCTGGAGGGAGATCCAAATTCATGTAGAGGACATACATAGACTCACAGGATTATCAATGAAGGGAAGCGACGTCTCAACGGCTTTCTAGAATGTGTCCAAGAGAGCTAAAAAGATAGGGGAATGTGATTACTACAAAAAGTATGAGACAAGAACAGGTGGAAAGGGAGAAAAAATCGACCTCATCAACAACCCAGCGATAAAATTTTCCTATTATTTGATAGATGGGAAGAAAATGAGGCACTACACTAAAGGAGAATGCACCCAGGACACAATCTCAGTCACACAACACTGCATTCAAGGAGCACAGTTGAACTGGTGCACATTCATGTTGAATGAACTATTTGAGGCTTGCGAGGAAAACTATAGGCGAGCCATGAGATTCATCTATGGTTATCTCATCATGGCCTTTGCAATGTGGAAGTGGACTCACCTAGGGATCAGATGATTCAGATTCATGCATGAATGCAACAGAATACACATGTAACCATAAATACAAAGATGTAGTGGAAATAAGACTTCATTTCATTAATATCAAAGCACTGAAATTTGCTTACAGATAGAATGGAAATAAACTAGCTAGGGCGCTAGTAGCTTATCTTTGAGAAGAGATGTGGAGGCTAAAAGCCTCTAAACTGAGTTAAAATTAGGTTCAAGGGCCTATGTATTATTTATAAATAATGGAAAACCCTTAACATCCAGAACCCTAACCCTAGGAGATGAAGCGCCAAAACTATGAACCCCATTTGGGTAAAATGATGTTTCAACTTCCCGGGGACGTAACTTTGGCATACAATCTTCATTTGACGCGCACCATACCTAGTTAGAAATGTCTAATCGAGGACTACAACTTTTTATGTGAGAAACATTAGTCTATGGACCCATTTTTCTCCCATTTTTCCCAAAAAAAGGTTGTTTAGGGCCTCAAAATGGCTCCGGAAGTTCAGGACCCGAAAAACTGCTAAAAATAGTAAGTTGTGTTGAAATTGAAAAACTGAAAGAGACAATTGTGGGGCCCCAAGTGGAATATGCGGGTGTCCACCAATATCCACATGGATCATTCCTCCCCCCTTAGGAAGCAATGGTCCCCATTGCGTTGATTTCCTCCATGAGATGAGGAAACTTCTGCTGAACTTGGTCCCTGGTGAACCACTTGCCTTGGTGCAGGAGTTGGCCAGCTTTGACAACCTGTTACAGTTGGATCTTCTATTGGCGAGTGTTCTTGATTTGCATGTCCATGATACAATTTGTGGTGGCCTATTCCATGAAGTCTGGGTTTAAATCTATTGGTGTGAGTTGTTTTGCAATGTCAGAAGTATCCAGTAGAGGTGGGAAGTAGGGACGAAGGTGGTCCACATTAAATACTGGGTGCAAACCAAGGAATGGTGGAATACTGAACTCAAGGGCATTGTTCCCTACAGCCTTGGTGATGGTGTATGACCCATATCGAAGTGGGCGAAGCTTGCGATGGGGTCCAGTGAGGGGCTCCTTCTGCAAATGTAGCCACACTTTGTCGCTCACCTGGAAGTTGTGTGGCACCCGATGTTGATCATGTCGTTACTTGTACTTAGCATTAGCTCTATCCAATATGTCATGAACTTGGTGGATGTGTTGAATGCGCTTGATGAAGTTGTTCACTTTGTCAGCTTCAAACTGGACATGAGCCGAACCGACCTGAGTAGCAACAAATGGCATGGCTATGTCAATGGGACATAGTGGCTGGAATCCCAAGCCTACCTGAAAGGGGTTGTTGCCGGTTGAGTTGTGGAGAGCCCAGTTATAACTATGTTGTACATAGGGGAAGCTCTCATCCCATGTGCGTGGATGCTTTGAATTGTACATACGCATAATGTGTACAATCATCCTGTTGATGACCTCTGTCTGTGTAATATTCCTATTTAGGAAAATCAGCAACATAGGCACCAAAAACGCATTTTTCAGAAAATTATGCAATAACAGTTAAGAATAACTCCTAGATCCAATATTTATTACATTATAGCAACCAAATATGCAAGGAGATAAAAAAAAAAATCATTATAACTTAGTTAAACAGACCTCCCAAGCCCAGTTCAGCCCAGAAACACCACAACCCCGTGAATACTGCAACACATAAATTTTGAAGCATGTGACAACGCAGTTTAATGAGGGTTTCTACAAAAAAATTAGAAAGATAAATGGATCTACAAATATATTACTCAATAGGGCTGAAAATCAAAGATCTAGTCTCTTTTACACAATTCCAAGATAACCCTGCAAGGGTTTCTTGAGAGGCATGAGATACAAAAGTACAAATTGCATATCTATGGCTAAAATCATGTTGTCTTGCTGCAGCTCTGCATACATATGGCTAGAAATACAACGAAATGGTTGTAGCTCCTCCTTACTAGCTTTTTGGGTGAAAGGTTGATCCCTCCACTAGGAAACTAGCTCACAATCAAGGGTTTTAACCCCTCCACTGCAACACCATGAAAAATCACGCAGTTCCTCAAGGATACTGCGCTGTAGCTATAAGTGATTTCTTGACCCAATTTCTGATGTGGAAATAAAGCCCAAAATACTCCTCTCATATTTCTTCAACAAGTCCTCCAAGGAAGAGTGTGGAATTCCCACATGAGAATATCCTTGCACTAAACAATGCAGCAAACCCAACTAAACAACTGAAGCGTGCAACAAGTCAAAAAAATCAAACAAAAAAAATATTCTAAATTCCCCATATGGCTACCATCCCCTCCATTATATACTTGATGAGTTTCCTCACCATTGGCCCCACTCATTTATGAGGTTACTTCCATGAAAAGACTCCTCCAAAACTGTGTTGTCCCCACTAGCTCAACTTCCTCATTTATAGTGTTGTTTGATTTGGTCAACCATGACTTAGTCTCCATGCATCGTCTCCTTTCACACCCAAGGTGGCTTTATTCTGACTATCTAAATTGATCCACATTCACACTGGTATGTTTCTATGATGATTTCCTCCCTCCATACCAACATTGTTGACTTGGTCAAAGTTAACCTTGTCTACATGCATTAGCCCCTGTTCACACATGAGGGTGCTTTATCCAGCTATGAAGATGATCCCTTTTCACATTAAGAGGTGTTTTATGCCTATTAAGGAGATTTATGGGCCTCCCTACCCATTTATTCATCTAACTAAATGACAAGAGCAAAATTAATATTCCAATTAGCTGTATGCTAATTTAGGAATATTACAGTCCTCCCCTCCCAAATGTTACTTGTCCTCAAGAAAATACAAGGATAGAACTGAAGAGCCTCCTCTTCTCCTCCTGTAGCATCCTCATATGATAGAATCCTCCTAGGAACAAAATGTTGTCTCATCAATAAGTCTCTAAATTGCTCCTCCCAAGTATGCAAGTTAGCTTTTGGTGGCCATCCCAAATAGCTATCACCATGAAGAAGTAAAATACCCATGGAGGCAACAATGTGTTGTCTAGAGGCCTTCTTGAGGCATGGGATCTGAAATATATTGGGAATCATCATTCCCATGTGAAGCCTCCATCCCCAAGCTATCATGCATACAAAATGAGTCACCCTCCAACATGGCAACTCATGAAAGATCTCCTCCACCTTAGGCTCCTGCAAGATAGGTGGGCTGTATAGCTGAACATGATAGATCAAATTTTCCATCCCACACTCTCTCTCTCTCCACTTATGATAAGTGTAGAGCTACTGCTGAATTTGGGCTGCAATAGTGTTTCCCTCATGAAGCAATAAGGTAATTGGATCCTCAAAGACCCACTCTTTGGTTCTTGCCCAAATCATCCCATGTAAAATGAATTTGACATCATCATATGGAATCCAAATGAGAGAAGTACTGAAGGTTCTACATAGGTCTAGAGAGTACCAACATTCTCCCAAGTAGTCACAACACAGTTTTACCAACTGCAATTTCAGAACACGATGTGGCAAGTTGTATCCCAACAAATTGCTAGTTGTGCATGTCATCTCACCCACTAGTAAATAGTATATGGCATTGCTTATCAACTGAGCATACAAAGAATAGAGCAACACTGGCCCAAAGCCATATAAGAAATGGCCATCTTCCCCATAGATGTTGGTCTCAAAATGACCATGAAGCCCAAATATAGGCTTGCCCTCTTGTTGAGCAATGCACTGTATAGAGATGGTAAGCAAATATTGTGTTAGATAATTAATAAATGCAAAAACATAATTATTACCATGTACTGGGAGTAAACTGATAATAAGGTCCAAGAATGAGCCCTCCATAGTGGTATGACATATATCCATGAAAAGGAATGAACCATGTGTTGCATGCAAAGCATTCTCCTTATGCTTGGAGATCCAAGGCAAGAAGATCATATCATGGTAATAGATGTCTCCATCCACTACTCCATCACTCTCATATTCTACTTGCCAATCAAGTGCATCATATGTGAAGTGATCCTGGGAACACTCCATCAACAATCCCAAGCTCCCAAGTGACAGTGTTGTTGGCCTTTGTAATAAGGCTCCTGTCATCTCATAGCTCCCTCCTTTGACATACCAAATGACAAAGTCATCCACCATAATGCTGTTATATATGGGGAGTTCCTTCCAAAGTGGAAGTACCTCCTGATCCTCCAAGGCTATGGAATAGCCCCTTTCACCCTAATAGTACCATCACCTACTCCTGCAACATCATGCAACGTACGGGAGAAAATCAGCCCATATTCTCCCAAGAACTTCCAAAGCAACAACAACTCTTGTTGCCTCCTCACATCATCACCATATAAACTATGGAGAAAAAACATGATGGTTGATATGAAAGATATAACATCACCCAAATACACCCAAAATCCTTGCTGCCATGTGATGTAAGTTCCATGCCAAGTTCCATCCACCAACACACCCTTTAAAGAAGGATATATCACATGATGGCCAAAATCTTTCAAGAGTAGCCAACGCAGCCATGCCTCCTGCTGACTTGTGTCATAGATATGCAAGTGGTTCACCAACCCCTGGCTCACCATCCACACCCATTCATCCAAATGTGGGTGTATCCTACCATGCTCCATCTTGGTACTCCTCCAATGGAGAACATCATCCTCCCAAATCATATTTCCATCTTTGCATTTCATGGGATGTTGAAATGAAACCTCTTGGAGATCTCCAAGTGAAGACCACTCACCAATGACTATATTGAATCCATAAGGATCCAAGTATGCTGAAGGAAAAGTTTTCTCATAGAGTTGTACAATGTTCATCAAGGAAGATCCATCACAATGTTGAAAGATAAGATGTCTCTCATCAATCATCTGCTCATGCAATGTCGCACAAGTGTAATGGTCATCAAAATGCTCTAATAATAGTTGGGCCCCCAACTCAACACTGCTACTCAATGATAGCATTGTTGACCTCCATAGTGGTGTTTTTGTTGTCTCATGCTCATGCCTAATGTTGAACATATTGTTCTGCATTGGTTTGTTTAGGACAATGATCATCCTATCCTCCAGGAATCCACACTCCAACCTCAGCAGTTGTGTGCATCTCAATAATGAATAACTAGGATGATTGTTTATCCCCTCTTTGAACAACTCAAGGCTGCTCAATGCAGTGATAGTCTACTGCTCCAAATTAGTAATATGATTTGACCCTTGGTCATGCAATGGCATATTCCCACGACCCCTCATAAGATGTGCTGAAATAACAGAAAGTGGAAACATATGCATACCTTGGTAAAGCTTGGGAACATCTTGTACTGCTACAAGGGCTCCTTCCTCCAGTGTGATGACTTCCCAAACTATTGATGATGATGGCCACTCCTCTATGGCTGTATCAGCGCTGGTAAAAGTCTCCCCCTCCTCATGCATCTCCATAATAGTGCATGGGGCTCTAAGAGATCAAGACCAATTTTCAAAGTGCAAGTGTTCTTTCTCCTGATGCAAGTGCTCCTGCAGCAAGTGGTGGTGAAGGCCTCTTCTCCTTTGATTTCTTCTTGTCAAATTTCTTGATCAACCTTTGAGTAAAATCTACAAATTCAGTCACTCTTACATGAATCAAATGGCTGAACCAACAAATGTTTGCTTCACCCTCAAGGTGCAGCGCTACAATATCAATAGCTTCTCTTTCTACCACTCGATGTAGTAGGAAGAATGCATCTAACTTCATTCCCCAAGCCCTTGCTGTACATGTGGATGACCCATCAAAGGTAGACAATAGAAATCTATTGCCCTTTATTTTCCTATTGCTGAAAGGTCTCCTTTCTTATTCTAGCTGAATGAATTGTGGGAGAGTTAGAGTCTCATTGAAAGCTATAGGTTGAGATTTATATTCTGCCAGGTATTCACTTAGAATTTCATGTTCCAAGTGCCCTCCATATCCATGCCTCTTGTCTTCTTCCTCAAAAGAGAAGGGCATAGTGTATTGCTTTGGATTTCTATGCAACACTGGTTCTTTCTTCTGATGATAGGAAGTACATGGACCTTCCTCTTCTTGAAACCCTTTAAAGGTTTCATTGCATCTCTCCTCTTTCATCTGCTTGACCTCCTTGGAGAGGATCTTCATAGATCTGAAAACTGATGAGACAATGCTCATTCCTTCCATCATTTTAGACCTCGTTTTTTTCCCTTCTTTTTCTTATAGCATATTGGCTTGAAACTCATAGGCTGAGCCAAGATTATGCTCTGATACCACTATAATATTCCTATTTAGGAAAATTAGAAACATAGGCACCAAAAACACATTTTTCAAAAAAATATGCAATAACAGTTAAGAAGAGCTCGTGGATCCAATAGTTAATACATTATAGCAACCAAATATGCAAGGATATTAGAAACAAATCATTCTAACTTAGTTAAACAGGCCTTCCAGGCCCAGATCAGCCCAGAAACACCACAACCCCGTGACTACTGCAACACATAAATTATGAAGCATGTGAAAACGCAGTTTAATGAGGGTTTCTGCAAAAAATTAGAAAGAAAAATGGTTCTGCCAATATATTACTCAATAGGGCTAAAAAATAGAGATCTAGTCTCTTTTACACAATTCCAAGATAACCCTGCAAGGGTTTCTTGAGAGGCATGAGATACAAAAGTACAAACTACAGATCTGTGGCTAAAATCAAGTTGTCTTACTACGGCTCTACATACATATGGCTGGAAATACAAATAAATGGTTTTAGCTCCTCCTTACTATCTTTTCGAGTGAAAGGTTGATCCCTCCACTAGAAACTAGCTCACAATCAAGGGTTTTAACCCCTCCACTACAACACCATGAAAAATCATAGTTCCTCAAGGAGAATGTGCTGTAGCTGTAGGTGACTACTTGACCCAATGTCTGGTGGTGGAAATAAATCCCAGAATACTCCTCTCAGATTTCTTCAACAAGTCCTCCAAGGAAGAGTGTGGAATTCCTGCATTAGAATACCCTTGCACTAAACAATGCAGCAAACCTAGCTAAACAGCTGAAGCATGCAACAAGTCATAAGAATCAAACATAAAAAATATTCTGAATGCCCCATATGGCTTCCATCCCCTCCATTATATACTTGATGAGTTTCCTCACCATTGGCCCCACTCATTTATGAGGTTACTTCCATGCAAAGACTTCTCCTCCAAAAGTGCATTGTCCCCACTGGCTCCACTTCCTCATTTACAGTGTTGTTTGATTTGGTCAACCATGACTTAGTCTCCATGCATTGTCTCCTTTCACACCCAAGGTGGCTTTATTATAAATATCTAAATTGGTCCACATTCACACTGGGTTGTTTCTATGATGATTTCCTCCCTCCATACCAGCACTATTGACTTGGTCAAAATTAACCTTGTCTACATGCATTAGCCCCTGTTCACACATGAGGGTGCATTATCCAGCTATGAAGATGATCCATTTTCACATTAAGAGGGATTTTATGCCTAATAAGGAGATTTATGGGCCTCCCTACCCATTTATTCATCTAAATAAATGATAAGAGCAAAATTAATATTCCAATTAGTTGTATGCTAATTTAGGAATATTACAGTTTGGCCATCAATTTGGGGATGGAAAGCTGTGGACTTGGTGAGCTTGGTGTCCAACATTGACCAGAGGTTGGACCAAAATGTGTTGAGGAACCTGCTGTCACGATCTGATATGATAGACTGTGGGATCCAAAAGTGCACCCACAGTCGTTCAAAGAAGAGTTTAGCAGTGGCTTCTACTGTGATATTCTTCTTGCAGGCCGCCATAATGGCCATCTTCGAGAATCTATCGATGAACATGAAAACACAGTTGTTTCGATGCTTAGTAGAAGGAAGCCCTGACATGTAATCCATGGAGATGGATTCCCAAGGTTGAATAGGGGTAGGTAGTGTTTGGTCAATTTAGTGTGTCCTAAATTGCTGCATTTAATTGTCAATCCGGGAATCGTAAGCTGATGAAGTGCGGCGCACTATATGTGCAAGATAACCTCTTTCTTAACTTTTTGTCGTTTGTGGTGTTTCTAAGGTAAAATGGAAATTCTAAAGTGAAAAGCAAGCTTGGTTATATTTGTTCAAGGAAGTGATTTCCCCTATAATGATTTACCAATCTTGAAACTTTAAAAGCAAATTGAAATTACAATGACAAAAGAAAGTAAACTGCTGAAATGAAAAGTGCTGCTAATCTAATGAATCAAAACAAGAAACTAGTGAACATGAAAACTAAACTATTCTTGCCGCCAACTGAACACAAAAGAAACTACGCTTATGGAAATTCAAAATTGCAATGAAATAAATCTAAATCAGATTACATCAATTCATTTTCTGACCCTTCATCATTAGACCAGCTATGACTTGCGGAAGTAATCATAAACAACTTGTGTAACTGATTATTTAATTTGCAGAAAGTAAACTAATACTAAAACATACACACATGATTCAATCCCTCGCCATCAGTCCAGCTGTGGCTTTCGGAGGCAACTGAAGATGTCATACATGATTTAATATATCTAAGTTTGCAGAAAAGAAACTAATACTAAACTACACATTTCATAATGCAGCCCCTCACCATCAGTCCAGCTGTGGCTTTCGGAGGTAACTGAAGATGCTATGAGTAGCTTAATATATCTAATTTTGCAGAAAAGAAACTAATACTAAACTACACATTTCATCATGCAGTCCCTCACCATCAGTCCAGCTGTGGCTTTCGGAGGTAACTGAAGACACTATGAGTAGCTTAATATATTTAAATTTAACTACTGAATCAGATAAACAAAACTGAAACATACAAAACAAGACTGAAGTTAAACAAAAGCTGTGGAAAGAAAACTAGCAGCAGAATAATGTCAGTTTCATATCATTAGCCAAAATACTATGAAAATGCCCCAAGCTGTCTACCTAAAACCTGCACAAGAAAACTGATCAGTGATTTGACAATCATAAAAACATGAAAGACAAGAATGCAATGGAAATTAATGAACAGAAATGAAGCAACTATGAAATATGAACATGTAATGAGTTATGATACAATGATTGTTTAAAGAAATGAAATGAAAAATATATACATTAATACACAGAACCTCGGCTGAGCAGGGGCCCTCTACGCAGCTTTGGTAACGATCCTCAACACAAATTAAGTTGAAAACAGAGTTCTTCACATTAAAAAAGAAATTAATACAGATCGGGTAGTATTACGTGCTCGCTGCAACAGAATCACTTGAGAATACATGACAATTAATCAACAGCTATGATCAACCAACAACTATCAACTAACTCCACGTTTATGCAAACGCCTTCTTTTATAAAGCAATAAAATGTAACTGGTTTCAAGTTTATGATAGCAATCGGAAGACGAGACCACTAAGGCCAATGGATATAGAGTATGGCCATGTTGGAAAACGGATTCATGCAAGGTGGGCGCTGAATTCAACTCCGTAACTTTGCACATACCACCGACCCTCCGCAAGCTGTAGAAACCGTCAGATTGGATGTTTATATGTCACGAAACAGTAGTGTCCAAAATTTTAGACATAGAACCTACAAACTTGACTCTACGGATGGCTTTGACCGCGGCTTTCCTTGAAGAATTTACTTGAACCAATAGGACACGAACCATGTCCTTGTCATTCCTAGCCTGCCCATGTGGCTCGTTTCTTTCGTTGACACCTGTAACATTGATTTCCACAAAATAGCTGCGGAAAGTTGCAGCGGCTGCGGAAAGTGACAAGTTTCCGCAGCTGTATGAACAAAATCTAAATCAAATAGAAAACACACAAACATAATTAAAAACCATGTTAGATACCCTTTTGCACAAGATATTGACAATTTTGGAGGTTTAGGTGAGTGAAAGAGATATGGAAAAGTGTATGGAAAAGAGACAAATTCGGGACTCAACATACCCCCACTGTGAAGGTGTTGCATGTCCTCATGCAACCAAAATTTTGACACTCTCTGTTCAATTCATGTGCCTTGATACTTCAGCCAACACATCTAACCCCCTTCTCTTCTTCTTTGGTACCGCCATCATTCTGGGTTTCTTCATGAGGCACCTGAATTTGATATTCACAAGTGCTCTGCTCAATTTTTGGCATTTCCTTTTTAGCTTCTTATTCTTCTTTTTCCAAATACCCAAATGTAACATAGTATTGTCATGGATAATCCTGTCCAGTTTGCCTTGCTCTTTGAGTGTTTCATTTTCATTTTTGATATGCCGGTTCAAAAGCTCAAGCTCAAAAATCTCCTGTTTTAATGACTGAACCAAGTCATCCTGCAATGTATGAGGCTGAGTAGAAGAGGTACTTGGACCTGTGGCTGCCTTCTCCAGGGATTCTATATAGTCATAGACCTCTTGCTGTTTGGGGTCTACTTCCGATGTCTTTTTCATTGGACTGTCCTCAAAATGCTGCAAGGGAGAATTATGTTCAAAATTTGGCTAAGGAGAACTTTCATCAATATTTTGCTGAGAATAAGATGGAGTACGCTCACTGTCTGATTGGGAGTGAAAGGAGTCAGGTTCACTAACTGACTGAAATGGACTATTGTCAGTTGGAGACTGTTCAGATGTCTCCTCACCCAAATCAATGAAATGAAGACTTTTAATTTGTGTTTTTCTCAGTTTTCCCTTAAGCCTGCTGCTTCTCCTCACATGCTGTGGTACACTACCCTTTTGTTCTTGTTTTCCTGTTTTTGCCTTCTTGGATAGAGATGACTGTTTTTGAAGAAAAATTAATCTTTCATATAGAACTTGGTGATCTTCTTCTTCTTCAGAAGAAGTTTTATGGACAGCCTCAATAATTTCTTTCCCTTTTGATATTATTGGCTTCTTAGTTTTAACTTCCTTCTTCTTCCTTTTTATCAATCTTTCTTCCCTATCATTTTTCTTCATAGTAGTAGTAGAAGTATCTTGGATTTCATCTACTGTTCTTTTCCTTCTACTTCTTTTTGCTGTGCTAGCCGCGGGAACTTCCTGTGTAGGAGCAACTTGGGTTTCAACATCCATTTTCTTTCTTCTACTCCTTCTAATTGGATTACCTTCAGGAATTTCCTGAGGTTCTTCAAAGAAGTTTCTAACTAGGAATTGTTCCCATGTATCTTTTATGTCCTTTAGTTCCTTTTCAATCAGAATTTTTATAAGCCCATGATGATATAAATGAGGCTCTACATCTCCTAGGTGTTTTTGCACAGTGACAACCATTTTCTTCAAACTATTGAATAGGAAGTAAGGAAGATTGAGAGTTTGGTTTTCAAGAAAATTCATCAATATCCTAGTATGATACATGTACATAGAGCCAAAGAGGCCTTCACATGTGATAAATTTCTGAACAATGAGTAATAAAGTGGCCCATTCATCTTTTATTGCATGCACAGGGATTCCTCTTTTGAAAACAGTGATATCCATACCTTGATTTCGGAGAATTGTTCTCCATGCCTCATCACTGATACTTTTGTTTTTGAACCAACGTTCTCCTTCCTAAAGAAGCTCTGTGGCTGCTGCTATTGATGCTTCATTAACCAAAAACTTGAGGTCTCCCACTTCTGCTTCCGAGCCATCAAATGATCTTGCAAACGCTTTGGTAACTTCTCTGTGGTAACCCCTGAATTTTTGAATAAAACACAGCCATTTAGCTTTCCTCAGCATCTCTTTTTCTTGTGGAAATCCCTCTATGAACTTTGGTCCTTCCGGCTCTGCCCTTAATAATTTTCCCATTTTATTTCTCTGTGCTTCACAGGCTTGCCTCTGTGAGGGTTTAAGTGGAAATAGAATGATGGAATACACAGAATCGAGCACAATGCTGTGGGGATGTTATCACAAAACGGAAATGAGCACCATACACAGAATGGAATAAGACTGTGGGTGGATATACGGGAATGAGAGTGAGCAAAAGGAACGGAATAGAGTGAAACAGGGAATGAGAATGAGTAGAGTGAGGTTTTGTAAACACGACAGAGACACGACAAAGAGGTTAACAAAGCATAATGCATTCGGCCGCATTTTGAATTTTGGTGGCTGTGTAATAAATATAAACACGTTTCAATCAATGATTATGAAGTTATGCGGCTTGTAAGAGTCCTTTGTCAACTCAAATACGTATCATTATCTACGGTGGGATATTTGAAAATGAGTGAGAGTCGGAATTTCAATAATGAAACCGTTTGTGAATAAATGCAAGAGGATAACATAGAGATCGTGGAAGGTTACGGGATTGTCAAGATAATCATTGCGCGTTATGGGTAGAGCTCATAGTTTAAAATTACATAAAAATGTGTTTTTCGATACTATTTGAAATAAACTTTATTCATACCTTTGGAATCTTTGCTTTTTCCCTTGGTCTTCAACTGATTGATCTTCATTAGTGTCTTGAATGTCCCATTGATCTTCTCCTGCATTTTATTTCATGATTTATGAAAATAACAACTAACTGTACATTCTTTTTGAAAACAGAGTAGTAGCAGCTGCGGAATCTGCTTCTGGCTGCGGAAACTGGAGTCAGCTGCGGAAACAGATGTCAGCTGCGGAAACTGACACAGCTATCACTTGGCTAAAATAGAAATGAACAAATGAAAAATGACCAGGTGAAAATGGTCATAAAAGGATTTTTATTGATGGAATGGATGAAATGAAGTGGAATGAAGTGTAATGAAGTGAAATGAAATGAAATGAAGTGGAATGAAATGGAGTGGGTGGTGAGATGAAATGAAATGAAAAACAGATTTTTTTTTTTGGAAAATATAGAGTGTCAGGTGTCCCTGATTTTCACTCCATATTTTCTGTATAAGACTGCCAATCAATGATTGGTTTTCAGGCTTATACCATTTTTTTTTCTTTTTTTTTCTTTTTTTTTCTTTTTTTTTTTTTAACTTGAAAAACAAAAGCTAGCTTGGTAGAGAAGAAGGATTCTTCTCTACTAGCCTGATTGCAGAACTTTCTTGAAACAACTTGACAAAATCCTCTTTAGAGAGTGGCTTTTGATAAACTTTCAATCTATGGCCATTCACTAAAAGAGGAGTTTGAAACTCATCAATGGTCTTGATTCTTACAGCTCCATTGTTAAAGATCTTGTCAATCTCATATGGCCCAAGCCAATGAGTCTGAAATTTCCCTTGAAAATCTTTAAACTTGGAGTCAAATAACAATGCCCAATCTCCTTCTTGAAACTTCTTCTCTTTGATATATTTGTCATGCCATTTAGCTCTTTGATATTGAACTAGATCAGTTCTTAGAATTGCTTCTTGTCTGATCTCATCTAGCTCATTCAATTGCTCCATTCTATGCTTTTGGGCTTCTGGTAAGTCCATCCCCAACTGAACTGCTATCTTGAAGGTCTTGACTTGGAACTCAATGGGGAGCAAGATTTCTTTCCCATAAACAAGTTCATAGGGAGAATGTCCTGTTGTATTTCTCCATGTAGTTCTGTAGGCCCACAAGGCTTCAGGAAGCCTTTCTGCCCAATCTCTTCTATGTAGATGAACAGCTTTGGTGATGATACTTTCGAGAACTTTGTTGGTAGACTCCACTTGACCATTTGCTTGTGGATGGTAAGGAGTAGATCTTCTATGCTTGATTTTGTATTCTTCCATCAGCTTCTCCACCAGGTTGGATGTGAATTGGCTTCCTTGATCTATCACAATTTCTCTTGGAACACCAAAGCGAGTAAAAATATCCTCATAAAGAAAATGAACAACCGAATTTTCAGTAGCAGATACTAATGCTTTGGCTTCTACCCATTTAGTAACATAATCAATACAAACCAATATATACTTATTTTGCTTAGATGGTGGATTAATAGGTCCAATGAAATCTAAAGCCCATTTTTCAAAGGGTTCAATGAGTACCTGTGTTTGCAATGGCATTTCATTTGAAAGGGTAGGTTTCCCTACTCTTTGGCAGCTATCACACTTTTTGACATATTGTTTTGCATCTTTGAAGAGAGAAGGCCAATAATATCCCAAGGAAAGGATTTTATAGGCCGTCCTTTTGTCCGCAAAGTGTCCGCCGCATGGTTCATCATGACATGCCTTAAGAATATCAGGCATTTCATCTTCCCTGACACATCTTCCGATCACAAGATCTGGCCCTGTTTTAAACAATTCGTTAGAAATCCATGAATATCTTGAACTCTCCTGAATAATTTTTCGTTTTTCTCTTGGAAATAAATGTGAAGGTAGTTTCCCTGTAACCAAATAGTTAGCAATATCCGCATACCAAGGGGTCTTAATAGTTACTGCAAACAAATATTCATCAGGAAACTTATCTTCTACAGGAGAATCTTCTTTAGTATTCTGAATCCTAGACAAGAAATCAGCTACCGTATTCTGTTTTCCTGGTCTATCCAACACAGTAATATTGAATTCTTGCAAAAGTAAAAGCCATCTTGTCACTCTGCCATTAGTAACAGGTTTGTTCATCAAATATCTAATTGCAGAATGGTCAGTATGAATAAAAGTTTCATAGCCTGTTATGTAATGTCTAAACTTACTAATTGCATGAACAACAGCTAAAAACTCTTTTTCAGTCACAGTATAGTTCAACTCTGTGGGAGTCAAATTTTTACTGGTGTAATAAATGGCATAAGGAATTAAATATTTTTGACCCAACACAGCTCCAAGAGTTGTATCTGAAGCATCTGTAGAAATATGGAAAGGAAGTTTCCAATTTGGTCCTCTCAAGATAGGTGCTTCAGATATTCTTGTTTTCAAAGTTTCAAAAGCGGATTGACAATCAAGATCCCATTTAAATTCACAGTCTTTTGTAAGCAACTTGAAGAGTGGAGATGCTATTTTAGTGAAGTTTTCTATAAATATTCTATAATAACCAGTAAATCCTAGAAAACTTCTAACATCTCTTTGACAATTTGGAATAGGCAACTTGGAGATGACTTCAACTTTTGATCTATCAACCTTAATTCCATCTCCTGAAATATGATGTCCTAAAACAATCCCTTCAGTAAACATCATAAAGCATTTTTCATGGTTTAATGAAAGGTTTGTTTCTTTACATCTTATGAGAAATTTTTCCAAATTTTCTAATGCCTCTTCAAATGAATTACCATAAACTGTAAAATCATCCATATAAACCTCTACACAATCATGGATTAGATCAGAAAAAATTCCTAGTACTACTCTTTGGAATGTTGCAGGTGCATTACATAACCCAAAAGGAAGCACTCGGTAGGAAAAAGTTCCCCATGGACAAGTAAATGTGGTCTTATCTTGATCTTCAGGTGCTACCTTAATTTGATTATAGCCACTAAAACCATCCAAAAATGAAAAGTACTTTTTACCTGCTAATGTATCTAATACCTGATCAATAAAAGGCAAAGGAAAGTGATCCTTCAAAGTTACTTTGTTCAATTCCATGTAATCAATGCATACCCTCCATTTACCATTCTTTTTAGGTACTATAACCAAAGGAGAAACCCATCGGCTATCTGAAATTGGATAAATGAAGTTTACATTGAGAAGTTTTTGGAGCTCCTCTTTCACTATCTCCCTAAGATTTGGATTCATCCTTCTTTGAGGTTGTCTGATTGGTCTACTGTTTTCCTCAATATAGATATGATGGATGCAAGTCTTAGGATCAATACCCTTCATGTCAGTATACTCCCATGCAAATGCAGTAGAATGTTTTTGCAAGATTCTGGTTAATTCTTCTTCTTGTGACTTCTCCAGATGTTTATTAATATTCAATGTCTTTTCTGGAAAAATCTCAAAAGCAGAATTACCAAACTCTTCCATAGAGTAGAGAGACATTTGTCTTGATGATAAATATTCTATGTCAGATTCCAACTGAAATTGTGTGGGGTCATATTCTGAAGTTATTTCAAAATTTTCTAATGTGTTCAGAATTTGACTATCCTCACTAATTTCAGAAATGGTAAAGACAGGTTGTATAGTGTTCTCATCATCGACCCATTCATTGTCTCCTATTTCTGTAATTGTTCTTGCAGGAGGATACAAATTTAATTTCTTTGTCGAATTACCATTAGAAATGTACATGTCTCCAGATCTACAACTAATAAAAGCATCAGCTGTGGCCAGCCAAGGTCTTCCTAAGATAATTGGATGTCCTCCTAGATTGCTTTTGGGAGTCAAAATCAGAAAGTCTACTGGATATTCCCAAGAATCTAAGGAGACTGAAATATCTTCTAATACACCATCTGGTTTAATAACCGATCGATCTGCAAGTTGCAATAAAGTAGGTGTAAAAATAAGGTTAGGAAGTTTTAACTGTTCCATAGTTTGTCTACTCATAATGTTGATATCAGCCCCTAAGTCAATCAATGTGTTTGGAATTTCTATCCCATTTATATGTGTCTTGACAATTGGACTTCCTGGATCTACATATTTCTGCATGGAAATTTTTCCCATCATAATGTCCGCAATCTTTCCTACCAGGTGGATTCTTCTTGTGTCCTTTAGCTTTCTTCCTGGTCTTTTGAAACTCAACTCCTTTATGGTTTTTGCTAGAATAGGAATTTCTCGAATGGCTTGTAGCAATGGAATCTTGATACAAACATTCTTCAAATCATCTAGAAAGTCATAGTTAGGCAACAAGATTTGTTTTTCCACCCCCTTATCAATTTGTAGTCTTTCCGGAAAAGGAGGTGTAGATGAAGATACGGGTTGCTCAACTATAGGAGTTGTGGATGTTAGCTTTTCTTTTTCTTTTTGAATTTTTGAATTTTGAAGAGATTCTTCCTCAGAACCCTTATTGACTTGAAGAGAGTCCTCCTCAGAGGTATCTTGCTCTTGAATATCTATAGAAGTTTTTTCTAAAACTCTACCAGATCTGAGTTGTACATCGTTGAGAGGAACAATCATATAGGTAGGAAATTGTTGTCCTTCTACCATATAAGTAGTTTGAGAATTCTTATTGTTAGGATTTGGCAGTGGCTGAGCTGGAAGTTGATTTGTCTTTTGTTGGTATGGGAGCATGAGTTGAGGATTTGTATTTTGTTGAGAAGGTTGATGTTGTGGAAATGGCAATGAAAGTTGTTGTGGATTTTGGCTTGGAAATTGTGGAGCTTGTTGGTTTTGAAAAGATGGAGGATATTGATAAAATTGAGCAAATCTCCCATAATGATTTTGCATTCCTTGTACCCATGGCTGATATGAGTTTTGATGTTGGGGCCAAGGTTGTTGCCAAGGAGTCCAATTTGGTGGGGTTTGAAGATTCATAGGGTTATTAAACCCTTGATATTGTTGTCCCTGCCAAGGTCTCCTTGCGACAAAACAGAGAGATTCTATTGAATTTGGATCTTCTTGAAAAACAGCTTTGAGTCCAGGGATTGAAGGACAATCCTTGATCTCATGATTTTCTGAGCAAATCATACATGTTTCTACAACTTTTGCATCCAAGGGACATTCCCTTAAAGCATGTTTCTTTCTACATTTCGGACAAAAGATGGCTAAAGCATCTGTTTCTGCTTTCTGATTGTTTTGGATTTTAAGGGTGTCTAGTTGTTCACTAAGGCTCCCTAAGATATCAGTTTTGAACTCATCAAGCATATTACCAATCTCTGCCCTACTTACCGATCCAGTTGCAGATTTGTTAGCCCTAATAAGAGAAGAATCCCTAGGCCCTTTTCTAGTTTTAGATTTTCCCCTTGAGAGATGGATACATAGTTCTGTTATATCATGAAATGGGAGCTGAGAAATGTCTCCTTTCCCCATCATGTTTAAAATGTCTATCCATTCATCTCTAATGGCTTTTAATAGGAGGGCTTTCAGGGTTTCATTATCTAAGTTTCTCATCTTTGCTCTTTTCAAGTTGTATTGAAATCTTTCAATTAAGTCTTCCAAATTTTCATCTTTTTTTTGCATCATTTTGAATACCTCATCCTTTTGATTGGTGGGCATACAATAATCCAAGTATCTATCCAAAATTTTTTGTTTCATATCATTCCAAGTCCTGATAGATTGAGTGGCTAATCCCATGAACCATTTCAAAGCAGATCCCTTCAAAGTTGAAGGAAATAATGAGTTTGAATTTCCAGAAGTCAGTTAAATGTTTGTATGTATTTATTATTGCATCTCAGCAACAGAATAGTTTGATCCTCACTTCGCAATCCATAAAAGTTAGGGAGAACAGATGGTGAGATATTTTTCATTGTTGCATGAGTTTTCTCATCAACTATAGGGAATCCAAGCAAATTGTCCCTATTTCTACCGTTATTTCCTTCACCATTGTTATCTTCATTATCTCCTCCTCCTCTACCTCCACCTCTATTTATTACTTCCTCCGCCATGATAGTTTCTTTAGAGTCCTTATAGTCCTCTAGTTCTTCTACCAAGGAAGGATGAGAGAAAGTTTCTTTGTTTTCTAAGTGGGTTTTAGTAGGTGGTATAAAAGAATCCTCTAATTCAGCTGTTCTTTGACTTCCAAATATCTTAAGGCTAGGGGTAGATGTTGGTGAATCTGGTCTATGCCTTGAAGAAGATGGAGTTATGAAAATCGAACTCTTGGCTTTAGCTATAAACCTTCCCCTAGAATCTCTTGCTCTATGCATGTCATTTTTATTTTATTTTTTAAAAAGTTGGGCTAATAATTCTCTTTCTGATCTTCCATATCACGCTAGGTGCAAGAAGAGAGCATACTTAAGAGATTACTAAACCAATAACTCTCTTTTCTGATCCTCCAGATCACACTAGGTGCAAGAGGAGAGCATACTTCAAGAAGTTATCAAGTTTTCCCTTCTTTTATGATTTTATATATATATTTTTTTTTAAGAAATTGGCTACCTAGTTACACTTCCCCGGCAACGGCGCCAAAATGTTTGGTCAATTTAGTGTGTCCTAAATTGCTGCATTTAATTGTCAATCCGGAAATCGTAAGCTGATGAAGTGCGGCGCACTATATGTGCAAGATAACCTCTTTCTTAACTTTTTGTCGTTTTTGGTCTTTCTAAGGTGAAATGGAAATTCTAAAGTGAAAAACAAGCTTGGTTATATTTGTTCAAGGAAGTGATTTCCCCTATAATGATTTACCAATCTTGAAACTTTAAAAGCAAATTGAAATTACAATGACAAGACTTGAAAGAAATTAAAAGTGTACTGCTGAAATGAAAAGTGCTGCTAATCTAATGAATCAAAACAAGAAACTAGTGAACATGAAAACTAAACTATTCTTGCTGCCAACTGAACACAAAAGAAACTACGCTTATGGAAATTCAAAATTGCAATGAAATAAATCTAAATCAGATTACATCAATTCATTTTCTGACCCTTCATCATTAGACCAGCTATGACGTGCGGAAGTAATCATAAACAACTTGTGTAACTGATTATTTAATTTGCAGAAAGTAAACTAATACTAAACCATACACACATAATTCAATCCCTCGCCATCACTCCAGCTGTGGCTTTCGGAGGCAACTGAAGATGTCATACATGATTTAATATATCTAAATTTGCAGAAAAGGAACTAATACTAAACTACACATTTCATCATGCAGCCCCTCACCATCAGTCCAGCTGTGGTTTTCGGAGGTAACTGAAGACGCTATGAGCAACTTAATATATCTAATTTTACAGAAAGGAAACTAATACTAAACTACACATTTCATCATGCAGCCCCTCACCATCAGTCCAGCTGTGGCTTTCGGAGGTAACCGAAGACACTATGAGTAGCTTAATATATTTAAATTTAACTACTGAATCAAATAAACAAAACTGAAACATACAAAACAAGACTGAAGTTTAAACAAAAGCTGTGGAAAGAAAACTAGCAGCAGAATAATGTCAGTTTCATATCATTAGCCAAAATACTATGAAAATGCCCCGGGCTGTCTACCTAAAACCTGCACAAGAAAACTGATCAGTGATTTGACAATCATAAAAACATGAAAGACAAGAATGCAATGGAAATTAATGAACAGAAATGAAGCAACTATGAAATATGAACATGTAATGAGTTATGATACAATGACTGTTTAAAGAAATGAAATGAAAAATATATACATTAATACACAGAACCACGGCTGAGCAGGGGCCCTCTACGCAGCTTTGGTAACGATCCTCAACACAAATTAAGTTGAAAACAGAGTTCTTCACATTAAAAAGCAATTCATTACAGACTGGTAGTATTACGGCTCAAGGCAGCGTAATCACTACATAACAGAGTACGCACATCAACTCAACAACTATGATCAACTAACAACTATCAACTAACTCTACGTGCGTATGCAAACGCTCTATATAAAGCAATAAACTGTAACTGTCTCCTGAAGTTTATGATAGCCGCCAGCACGTAGACCACTAAGGCCACGGATATAGGAGTATGGCCATGTTGGAAAACGGATCTATGGAAGGTGGGCGCTTGAATTCAACTCCAGAACTTTGCACAGATGTCAATTAACCTCCGCAAGCTTGGAAACGGCCGGAGGGATGTTTATATGCCACGAAACAGAGTCCAGCCGACATAGAACTCCATAGTTGACTTCCACGTGGATGGCTTTGACCGCGGCTTTCTTTGACAAATTTACTTGAACCAATAGGACACGAACCATGTCCTTGTCATTCCTAGCCTGCCCATGTGGCTCGTTTACTTCGTAGACACCTGTAACATTGATTTCCACAAAATAGCTGCGGAAAGTTGCAGCAGCTGCGGAAAGTGACAAGTTTCCGCAGCTGTATGAACAAAATCGAAATCAAATAGAAAACACACAAACATAATTAAAAACCATGTTAGATACCCTTTTGCACATGATATTGACAATTTTGGAGGTTTAGGTGAGTGAAAAAGATATGGAAAAGTGTATGGAAAAGAGACAAATTCGGGACTCAACAGGTAGCGGTGTATAGAGGCCTTGCCTCTTGATGGTCAGTTTGGAAATGGCGCAAGAAATGCAGGATCTAATGTACTTCCTGACATCTTGTCGAAGGTTCAGCCAATAGAAATAATTTTGCAGTACTGCCACTATTTCCTCAACCCTAAAATTCCCAGTGAATCGACTGTATTGTGCTTCCCATATCATCTTGGCATGCTCACTTGAAGGAACACAAAGGTTTCACAGGTGACATAACAATGCATCTTGGAGGTGAAAATTTGGAACTTGCGTGCCCCCCAAGAATGCCTTGTATGTGTGGTTGAATTATGGATCACTCTTGTAGAGAAGCAGAAAATCATAAGTCTCGTGCCCACAATATTTGAGAATGGTGGTTAGTGCCACGATTGGTGGTCGGATGAGGCAGTCTGCAACATTATTGGTGCTACTCTTCTTGTACTTGATGTTCAAATGAAACTGTTGCAGATATGTGGACCACTTTTGATGGCGATCGTTCTGCAACTTCCCTTGTGTTTGTATGAACTGCCAGGGTCGGTGGTCTGTGTGGATGATTGTTGCCTTCCCCAAAATGTAATGCTTCCATTGTCGACAATCCTGCATAATGGAATACATTTCTTTGTCATAAGTGGGATACTTGTGAACTGTGTTGGACAATATCTCACTGTGATATGCCACTGGATGCCCTTGTTGAGTAAGAACTGCCCCAATAGCATAATTAGAGGCATTTTTTCTCGATCTCAAATGGTTGTTTCAAGTCTAGTAATATGAGTACTGGGGAAGAACAAAGGCAATGTTTCAATTCTACGAATGCCTTCTGTTGAGATTTTGACCTAAAAAAAATTTCTATCGCTGCTCCCTTGGTGACTTGACTCAAGGGCCAAGTGATATGAGAGAATCCCAACACGAACCTGCGGTAGAAATTAGCAAGACCCAGAAAGCTGCGAAGCTCTGCTAGAGTGGTTTGGTCTAGCCAATCCTGAATGACTTGGATCTTGGTTGGATCCACATGCACCCCCCTTTCATTAATAATGTATCCCAGATATTGAACCCGGGTCATGCCAAAAGTTCACTTCTCCAAATTGGCACACAACTTGTGTTGTCGTAGTGTTCAGAGGAGTTTTTGGATGTGGTTGAGGTGCTCTTCCCAAGTCTGGCTGAAGATCAGAATGTCATCCAAAAATACCACTACAAATGAGTTGGTGAATGGCCGCAAGATGTCATCTATCAACCTCATGAAGGTTGTGGGAGCATTCATCAACCCGAAAGGCATGACCAACCATTCAAAAAGGCCCTCCTTAGCTTTGAAGGCAGTCTTCCACACATCGGAGGGTTCGATTAGTACCTGGTGATACCCAGACTTCAAGTCGATCTTACTAAAATATTTTTCCCCTTTGAGTTGGTCCAGAAGTTCATCAATCCATGGGATCGAGTACCTATTCCAGACAGTGATCTTGTTCATTGCCCGATAGTCAATAAAAATTCTCCAAGTCCCATCCTTCTTCTGTACCAACACGATCGGGTTCCCACAGGGTAATGAACTTGGCCAGTTGTGACCATTTTGCAGCAACTCCTGAATCTGCCTCTTGATTCATCATTCTCCAAAACAAAACACCGATAGATCATTCCATTGGGTAGGGGCACACCTGGGGTTAGATCAATGGGGTTCTTGACCTGACAGTGTAGAGGCACCCCTGTGGATGAGGTGAAGATGTCCCCGTACTCCTCCATGACCTTGTCCATTTGCTGTTGTCGTGAAGAGGAGCCATGTCTGCAGGTCATGGCCACAGTCTTCTTCTTTCCTTGGGGGCAGATCATCGGGAAAACAAATTTCCTGGTTTGGGAAATGATCTTACTTCATTGTTTTGCAGTAACCAAAGAGATAGTGGTAGGTGGTGGTACCTCTAGTATCCTGTACATCTTATTTCCAAAAGTTACAATAACAGTGTGAGGCTAAGACTCATACACAACATGTCGCTTCCACAATTATGGTTGGCCTAATAATACATCATAAACATCAAGAGGAGCAATGTCACATAATACCTCATCCATGAAGGGCTTTATGTTATAGGGAAGGCAACACTATTGGCTAACGCGGAGATCCCGTCCTTGGTGAAGCCACCCGATGGTGTATCGTTGTTGGTGTGTTGTGGTCGTCAAGCCCAACTTCTTCACAGCGTAAGCTGAAATTATGTTCTTTTGGCTCCCATTGTCTACAATGAACTGTAGCGGGGAACCCTTTACCCACATATGGGAGTGGAAGAGACGCTCCGCCTCCTTTGGATCTTCTGATTCCTCCTTCTGGACCTTCGCAGTGGAAACAATGGCATTGGGCTTGGCATCAATAATCTGTTTCCCTTTGTCATTCCCCTTGTCAGGTTCCAATTCAGAGTCGAAACAAGCATCCAATTCAGAAGCCCTCATCTCGGCCACCAACGATGGCTTAGCCCGACACTCACTTGTGTTGTGAGTGGAGCTCTTATGGAACTCACACCACTTTCCCGTGTCCTTATTTTGCTTCGCGGTGTTGTATAGGTTGTCTTGGGCTACCATGCCTTGACTTTTTCCTTTGTTATGTGATTTGGGGGCACCTTTCCCTTTCTTTTGATTCGCAGATCCAAAGTATTTCTTCTTCTATTTGAATTTCTTCTCAATCTTGGCAGCATACCTGTATGACGTACCAAGCGAGGAGATGTTGAGGAACTCCATTTACTCCTAAATGTATCTATGCAGACAACTATGATACTTTAGCACCAAATGTTTCTCCGAATCTTTGATACCCAACTTTGTGCATAGAGTATAGAACTGATTCGTCAGCTCATGCACATCTTGATCCATTTATTGCCGCAGCGTGGTCCATTGTATGTACTTGTCCTCATAGCTCCCCAAAAGATAGTATTTTTCCTTGATAACATCACTGAAATAATTCCATGTGGGTACGATTGAGAACAAATAGGGTTCTGTCTCGTCCTTTTTCTCACAGTAGGTTTCCCACCAGTCCTTGACATGGGGGGTAGCTTTGAGGAGTGCAAAAATAATCTTCTCCCAGTCGAAAAAGTCATGAACCGAGAAATATCCTTCTAATAGATTCAACCATCTATCTACAACATCTACATCTATTTGACCCTCAAATATGGGAATGTAAAAGTTTACTTGTACCTTAAAGGGAGTCGCGCCTCCAGAGTGGCTGTTGGATGCAGATGCACCATCGGTGGGCAGTCGTTGAAGGATCTGGGCAAAGTTATCCATCATCACGTTCCTTTGTTTTTTGAGGGCCTCCTTGAGCAATATTTTGATAGGATATCCTGCTCCCTCATCTTTATTTTCGTCTCCCATGGGCAGTCGTCAGGGTTTGTGAGGCTGATCTTGCAAAGGTTCAACCAAATTGAGCCCTAACTCCTTATACCCCGACATCGTTGGGGACATGCAAGGAAGGATCAAGAAAAATCAGGCCCCTCTGATACCACTGATCCGGATTTATGCAAGAATGCAACAGAATACACATGTAACCATAAATAAAAAGATGCAGTGTAAATAACACTTCATTTCATTAATATCAAAGAACTGAAATTTTCTTACAGACATAATGGAAATAAAATAGCTAGGGTGCTTGTAGCTTATCTCTGAGAAGAGATGTGGAGGATACAAGCCTCTGAATTGAGTTTCAATGAGGCTCAAGGGCCTATTTATTATTTAGAAATAATGGAAAACCCTAAACATCCAAAACCCTAACCCTAGGAGATGAAGCGCCAAAACTATGGGCCCCGTTTTGGTAAATTGGTGTTTCAACTTCCCGGGGATGTAAATTTGGAATACGATCTCTGTTTGACACACACCATACCTCATTAGAAAGATCTATCTTAGGACTACAAATTTTTATGTGAGAGAAACATTCGTCCATGGACCCATGTTTCTCCTAGTTTTCCCAAAAAACATTGTTTAGGGCCTCAAAACGGCTCTGGAAGTTCAAGACCCGAAAAAATGTTAAGAATAGTAAGTTTTGCCGAAACTAAAAAAAGGAAAGAGACAATGGTGGGGCCCCAAGTGGAATAGGTGAGTGGCCACAAATATCCACCTAGATTATCAGACAACTCGCAGAAATCACTCACGACCAACCAATGACATTAAGATTCACGCCCTAGAGAGTATCGGGAGATCCAAGTACCAAAGAATTCTATGAGGAGGCTTCTACATTCTGGTACAGACATATGGTCGACATGGTGGGGAGCTAGCAAAGGGTTCTAAGGGACATACTGGATATATACTCTCCACAAATATGGTTTGGGGTAACCCATAACAAGACTTATATCTGACCAATTTGCGTGGGTGAAACCACTTTCCAAATGTGGCCACTGAAGTTCCAAGTAGAGAAGGAAGCCTTCCACACAGAATTTTTTCCATGGTCAGGAGTGGAGATGGAAGTCAAAAGCAGGATCCCACATTACTCATTTGATAAAATGCTACCCAAAGCACTCCCAGGAGAGACGCCGGAAGAATCAGCACAGAGGATCTCACAACTGCAACTACGACCACTACTGGACCAGCTCGACACATGGATAAAAGGTTTCAACCTGGTAATAGAAACTCTTACAAGCACATCTACTGTATTTCCTAATTTTTCTCAATTCTAGAAATTGAAATCTGCATCCCCATCCATAACCAACCCTATCATTACTACCCTACCATCCACCACATTCAATTCCCCTTCGCTAACCATAGTTACCCCAATTTGCAAGACCAAGGCAACCAAGCCTCTAGTACCTACACCAAAACCAAAGAAAGCACGAACTATTATCTATGGCACCCAAACAAGTAGTTGATCTCACAGGTGAAGACCAGCCCTAGCCTATAGCTACAGGTGTACTAATTCATGAAGAGCCAGAGGATTCCACCGAAACAACCTCTTCACTACCTGTGTTCGATCCGTTCTCAGTCCTAAACATTCAGACATCATCTTCACTTCATACGCACACTTTGTCACCATGCACGTCATTCACATCCAAGGACCACCCCACCCACACTCCGCCCACCTCAGCAACCATTTCAGATCCAATAAAACCAGGGACCAAAAAAAATGGTGATACCAAGGCAGAAGTTAACATGAGTACGGTTGGGGTACCTGAGGTTGACCAAACCATTGTGGGACAGGGCACCTTTCTAGAGCTATTAGTTCAAGGAGGGTCTCTAACTTCTGATACAACACCCACCCCACTAGAGCTAAACCCTTTCCAGCAAACCAATCTAATATTGCAACATTTCATACCATCCACTAGTGTGAACGTCCCCGAACCTCAGCTACCGCAACAGAATCAACCAACATCTCCACAAGAACATTCAAAGAAATCAATCGCCAATGAGAAACCACTTAAAGAAATATAGCCAACCTAGGAGATGTCGGGCATTGAGAACTTGCAGAGTTGGGGAGCCAGCCAACTATACAGTTTTATCCAAATGGCAGTACAGCAAGCAGAAGGATTGCACAATGACCTCCAACATAGGTTCGAGCAGCAGCAACAAAAAGTGATTGCGCTTGTTGATGAGTGCAATCAACTCATAAGTGAGAAGGATACCCTACAGGAGCAGATGGAATAGGTGACAGAGGTATTTAAAGACCTATGGCCAACCATCGTTTCCTAGGATAAAAAAACACCAGAGGATATTTCGGCATGCTCAATGGTCGAAAGATCCATTCGAGTGAAGATGCCATGTACGAGTCTGAGTAGAGAAAACCAGGAACTCAAAGAGGTGCTCGCAGCCAAGCCAACATTTCTAGATCCATCATGGTATATGCCGAAAAGGTCAAAGAGAGACAGAGGCAGCTAAATGGCATAAGGGAAACCCTCGGGACAACGGTTAAAGAAGCTTATAGCTTGTTGGAGTAGTTACATGAATGCTCCAACTCATTGATGATGAGAGCACAACCAATTTTAGCGCAGCTTCAAAAAAAATTCTGGGAAGTCAAAGAAGTGATCAAGTGTTCATAAATTTTTCTCAAAATTGAAAGTTATAGGATTGGGTTGAAACTAGGATGGCTGTGTAGATCTCGTCTTCTTGATTCTGGCACCACGAACGATTCGAAAAACCGATGTCGTATGAGGGAGATATCGCGTTCTGATCAATTTCCCAAACAACTAAATTTTGTGACAGGTTTGACTGGGATGCCTAGTCAGCGTGTGGATGCACAGTAAAAAAAAAAGAATATTCATAAGAATATTCCTTTTCTCTGATCTATTCAAAGGCTGACAAGTGTTGCGTGTAGATTCGTTGGATGGCTGTATGTTTTATTTTCTGGGCCAATGGGAGGGTGACACGTGGCCAGCTCGGAGGCCGCCACGTGTCCCCTGAGCTGTATGGTAAAATTTTATGAGTTCTGGGGGGTTAGACCCTGCAACCTCTAGCATGCGTGCAGAGCTCTCTACCAACTGGGCTACATAATGTTACTTAAACCTTTAGTACACCAGCGCTATTTGAAGTTTGCAAACTTTGCATTCGGGGGTTAGGACCGTCGGCGGTCCAAGTATTGAGGTCACATGTCAAGAAATCAAACCACTACATCAAAAATTAACATCCAATGGTTTTCTAACTCTGATCTTTATTGACCTTATCATATGTTTAATGCTTTGATGTAAATGCTAACAGTTAAAGTTAACCCGACTATAAGCGCAGGTTCAACAACTGTCACCATAACTCAAATCTACAGTTTCGCTCCAATATTTAATGAAACAGTGGGTTTGGGGTGGGCATGTGGCCACCCCCTACCCAAAGCAATTAAGCCTAACGGTTATCTTGGTGGTAGTTTAGGCGTGCCTCAGTTTTTGTGGATTTGTGCCAAATGTAACTGCAGTTAGGTGTAGTTCTCCACAGTTAGTTGAGGATTTCTAGGAGATATTGGGAAAATGGCTAGGAGGGTCAATTTTCACCCAATTGGAGTGAAGGAAGAGTCTATCTAGAAAAATTGGAGCATTTTGGAGCCATTGGTGCAGAGAAAACATCCATTAGAGGCCTGTAAACACATGTATTTGCAAAATTTTGAGCTTAATGAAAGATGGACATGCCATTAGGAACTGGACCAACAGATGTAGCCCAGGAGGGGTGAATTGCTTCATCAAGCCTACTGTGTAAATTTTATGTGTGGTTTTATTTATCTGTTATACATTTTTTTCAGTGTTATTTTCTCTTATTTCATGCTTCTAATTCACTAAAATCACTTATATTTCATGGATAAAATCCTCAATACTTAAGCAAACTATGGAGACAAGTATGCACATGTTTATTAACTGAAAATACACTTAGCACAACAAACTAATACAGTCCTTTCATATCAGGTTGGTATCAGAGCTAGAGTTTATTCTCAAGTGTGTTTTTTGCAAAATATTTTTTTAATTGTTTGCAAGTTTCACATGCTTACTAGGCTCAAGCTCAAGAGAGGAGAAGGCACATTGGTGGAAGCAAGAGGGTCTCAAAGTGAGCCACAACAAAGGAGAGAAATATTGCCACAATCTCCATCACCTAGTCCAACTCCTAAGGAAGCAGAAGTGGCATTAAGCATGCATTTATAGGAAGAAGAAATCCATGAAGAAGTGGATCCCAAAGAGGAATAAAGAGTGTTCAGGAAAGAATTCCTTGACATGACTGAGATGGTTTGAATCCTTTATCAAGAATGGAATGAGAAAATGGAAGGAGAAGGATCCAAAATTCACAAGGAAGGACAAGGATCATTAGGAGGTCACAATGATGAAGATAAGTCAAAGAATGGGAATGGAGGAAATGGAGGTAGTGGAAATTCACCATCCTCGCCCTCATCATCATCATCCTCTACTTCATTTTCAGTACATCAGTCACACAAGTCAAAGAACATTGGTAAAAGTCCTTTTCTAAAACTTGATGTTATGTTTGAATTGCCAATGTTTAATGGTGAAGTCAATTCAGAAAATCTTGATAATTGGATTAGGAAATTGGAGGTCTATTTGAGAATCCAGAACATTCAAGATGATGATACCAAAATCCAATTAGATTCATTGAGAATGGAAGGTGCAACACTTGTTTGGTGGGAAGCCAAGACAAAGGAAGAGATTAAGAAGCATGGTAAGATTATTCTATCATGGACTGGTTTCATTTTTGCAATAAAAGGATAGTTTTATCCACTAGCTCATATGCAAAAAGCCATAATGAACTGGAAAAACTTTAGACAATTGAAAGGAAAAAATGTGCAAGTTTACACCCAAGAATTTAGGAGAAGAGCTCTCTTATTAGGGGTAGATTTGTAGAGCCAAGATATTTTTCTCAAGTACATAGGAGGCTTACATAGCTACCTTATACATACTATCCTCATGTTTAACTCCACAAGTCTAGATGAGGTATTTGTTCAGGCCACACATCTAGAAGCTAGAGGGAAAAGCATTTCTGATGAGGGTAGGAACAAACCTCTTAAGGGTAAAAAAAAGAGAAGACTTCAAAAGGTAAAAGCAAAAATAATGCATTTATCAAGAAAGAGGGAGACAAAGTGGTTTGCAAACATTGTTCAAGAGAAGGTCATAATGAAAATCAATGTTGGAAATTACATCCTGGAAAGAGGCCCAAATATCTCAACAACAAAGGGAAACAGAAAACTGCAGCTACAACTCAACATGATTTAGAAGAGGATTCAGGTGATGAATCTAAAATTACAACCATGGGGTTGAAGAACATGAAGGGGAAAGAAATCGAAACTAAAACCAGTACTAGTACATCAAACTGTCACGTACATGCTCCAAATGAAGAAGAGAGAATTGAATTGTTTTATGTGAGGGTCATATCCAAACATACTAAGATTGACACATTGTTTGACAGTGGGTCACAAGAAAACTTAATCTCTAAAGGCTTGGTCAAGAAAATTAATCTTGAGACCATACCACATCCAAAACCATATCCATTTGGTTGGATTTGTAAGGATGCAAATTTACAGGTTTCAAAGAAATGTATATTGTGGTTTGCAATAACTGCACATTTTTTCGACACATTTGAATTAGATGTGGTTCCGTTTGACATAACAGGTATTGTTTTGGGCAGTCCTTACTTGTATGACAAGAAAGAGATCTTCCATCGCCATGATAAAAAATACTATTTATTCAAAGATGGAAAGAAGTACATTGTTAGAGCACATTGCAAGAAGACAAATATTGCTATGGTAAATGCTGGACAAGTAAAGAGGCTGGTAAATTCAAGTAAGAATTTTGTTCTTCGAATGATTAAGCCTAAATATGATGATACTCATGAATCATTTGAGGATTGTGATCCTAAGTTGAAATCAAATTTATATGATGTAGTTGAAGCACATCATGAGATGTTTCAGGAGCCAACAGGATTGCCTCCAAAAAGGGAGATTCAACATGAGATTCAGTTGCAACAATATTGTCCTCTTCCAAACATCGACATGTATCGCATGTTGATAATGGAGAATGTTGAAATAAAGAGGCAAATCAAGGAGATATTGGACAAAGGACTCATAAGGCCAAGCACTTCGCCATGCAATTCACCCATAGTCTTGATTCTGAATAAAGATGGGACTTGGTGCATGTGTGTAGAATTCAAAGCTTTGAACAAGATAACGGTAAAGAATTGATAACCACTCCCAAGGATATATTATTTTCTTGATCAGCTAAAAGAATAAATTTTTTTCACTAAGTTAGATCTATGAAGTGGATATCATCAAGTAAGAATTGCAGAAAGTGATGTATGTAAAATTGCATTAAAAACCAAACAAGGACTCTTTGAGTGGTTGGTTATGCCATTTGGTTTGTGTAATTCACCGGTGACTTTCATGCGTGTTATGGATAGTGTTTTGCATCCATTTATTGATGAATTTGTGATTATGTACTTAGATGACATATTGATTTTCAACAAAACAAGAGAAGAACATGTCTTGCATGTGAATAGTGTGCTTGATCTTTTGACAAAAGAGAAATTGTTTCTTAAGATGTCAAAATGTGAGCTTGGAAAGACTTATTTGGCTTATTTGGGACGCATTGTAGGAGGAGGTGAGTTGAGAATTTATCCTTCTAAAGTGGAAGCCATTGTGAATTGGCCCACTCCCAAAACAGTAACTGAGGTAAGAAGTTTCTTATGTGTAGCTCAGTACTAGAGAAAGTTTATTACTAACTTTTTTTCCATCGCAGCTCCTATGCATGCAGTGACAAGTGTGAATAAATGCTTCCAATGGGGAGGCAAACAACAACAAGATTTCGAAGCTTTAAAAGACAATATCAGTTCAGCTCCAGTCCTTGCATTACCAAATTTGAGATAGCCATTCGAGATACAAATTTATGCTAGTGATTATGCCATGGGTGCAGTTCTTTTGTAGCGTGGTAAGCCTATCACTTTTCATTCAGAAACATTAAATCGTGATGTAACTAATTATCCTACATAGAGTTGCATGCATTGGTACAAAGCGTAAAGAAGTGGAAACACTACTTGATGGGTAAAGAGATGATTATACATACCGATCACCAACCATCATAGTACTTGCAGTTGCAAACAAAATTGCAACAATCATGACATTTCAGGTGGATAGGATTTCTTCAATAGTTTCACTTGGTTATAAGGTACAAGAAAGGTATTTTCAATAAAGTTGTTGATATTCTTTCAAGACCAATTATAAGTGCTTCTAATTTACTAAAAAATGATCCTATTGTACATGAGAGTTACATAGAACAATATGCAGATGATGTTGATTTTCAAGATGAGTATGCTAGTTTGAGTGAATGGAATCAAGTTGAATAAAATGATTATCACATTCATAACAGTTTGTTGTTTCATTTGGGAAAATTGTGTATACCACAAGGAGAGAGGCTAAGTGTCATGATAGAGGCTCATTCATCTCTTATTTCTGGACACTTTGGGGTAAGCAAAACACTGGCGCATCTACAGAGGTATTGCTATTGACCTCGCATGACAGATAGTGTGTCGCGTTTTATAAGAGGTTTTTCTATGTGTGCAACAAGCAAGCCTAGCAATAGGAAGCTTGGGTTGTACATGCCACTACCGGTACCATCAAGGCCATGGGAGAGTGTCTCCATGGACTTTGTTGGAGGTCTACCTATGTCAAGAAAACAGCATGATTATCTTTATGTATTGTGGATAGATTCAATAAAATGTGTATACTTATGCCATGTAAGAAAACCATTACTGCTGAACAAACTGCTGAACTTTATTTTCAACATGTATGGGTTAATTATGGATTTCCTACTTCTATTTTTAGTGACATGGATTCCAGTTTCATTGGGAATTTTTGGTCCAATCTTTGGAGTATGATGGACACAAGGTTGAAAAAGAGTATTGCTTTTCATCCGCAAACTGATGGCCAAACCGAGGTGGTGAACAAAACCGTTGTGCATCTTTTGAGAGGATATTGCAGCAAACATCCTAAGTTGTGGGATGATAAACTGCATTACATTCAGCACACTTACCACTAGGCAAAGCACTCTTCTACAAATACATCACCTTCTGAAGTATGCTTTGGTTATTTGCCAAAATATCCATTAGACTTCATCTTTGAGAAGGATGTTGCAATTGATGGGCATAGTGATATTGACAAGGCTCGAAGGTTCATTGAGAAAATTTAGATTATACATCAACAAGTTCAAGAAAAACTTGAGAAGAGTCAAAGAAAATACAAGGAGAGGCATTAAAAACATAGAGTTGATCACAAGTTTCAAGAAGGAGATGAGGTATGGTTGCACATAAGCAAAGAGAGGATGCAAGGAGAAGGTAAAAAGATCAAACCCATTCACTATGGTCCATTCAAGATCATAAAGCAAGTTGGTAACAATGCATTTCAACTTGACTTGCCTTCATATATGAAAATGTATTCAGTTGTTAATGTTGAAAACTTACGTTTGTATGAGCCACCTTTTATTGATGATCAAGGAAGTGATTTTTAGTTGCCTTCTATTGAATATTTCTCGCCATAATTTCTGGATGATCTCAAGGAAGATACAATTCTTGACAGGAGGACAAGAGCATCCCAGAGGGGAAGTGTTGACTTCCTTTGAGTTGCACTCAGAGGCAATAAGACAAGCAATGCAAAGTGGATGGAAATTGGAAAGGTGAGGAAGTTTTACCCTCATCTACTGAACAATTAATCAAGTCTTTTGGGTTCCAAAAGCTTCCCAATGGGGAGGTGTGATCAGGTGTTCATAAATTTTGTCCAAAATTGAAAGTTATAGGATTGGGTTGAAACCTAGATGGTTGCGTAGATCTCGTCTTCTTGATTCTGGCGCCGTGAATGGTTCGAAAAACTGAAGTCGTATGAGGGATATATCGTGTTCTGATCGATTTCCAAAACAGTTAAATTTTGCGACAGGTTTGACTGGGATGCCCAGTCAGCATGTGGGTGCACAGTAAGCAAAAAAATAATATTCCTAAGAATATTCATTTTCTCTGAGCCAGTCAAAGGCTGACAAGTGTCGTGTGGAGATTCATTGGATGGTTGTACGTTTTATTTTATGGGCCAATGGGAGGGTGATACGTGGCCAACCCCGAGGTCGACACCTATCCCCTGAGTTGTATGGTAAAATTTTATAAGGTTCGGGGGGTTCGACCCTGCGACCTCCGGCATGCATGCATATCTCTCCACCAACCGGGCTATACAATTTTACTTAACCCTTTAGTGCATCGGCGCTATTTGAAGTTTGAAAACTTTGCATTCGGAGGTTAGGACCGCCGACGGTCCCAACCCGCTGGTAGTCCAAGTATTGAGGTCACATGTCAAGCAACCAAACCACGACATAAAATGTTAACATATGACAATTTTCTAACTGTGATTTTTATTTACCTTATCATATGTTTAATGCTCTGGCGGTAAATGCTAACTATTAACATTAACCTGACTATAAACGCGGGTTCAACAATTGTCACCATAACTCAAATCTACAGTTCCGCTCCAATATTTAATGAAACCGCGGGTTTGGGGGTCGGAATGTGGCCACCCCCTACCCAAGATAATTAATCCTAATGGTTATCTTGGCGGTATTTTAGGTGCACCTCTATTTTTGTGGATTTGTGCCAAATGTAACTGCAGTTAGGTGCAGTTCTCCACAGTTAGTGGAGGATTTATAGGAGTTATTGGGAAAATGGCTAGGAGGGTCAATTTTCGCCCAATTGGAGTGAAGGAAGAGTCTATCTAGACTAATTGGAACATTCTGGATCCATTGGTGCAGAGAAAAAATCCATTAGAGGCCTATAAACACATGTATTTGCAAAATTTTGAGCTTAATGAAAGATGGACATGCCATTGGGAGCTAGACCAGTAGATGTTTCCCCAGGAGGGGTGAACTAATTCATCAAGCTTATTGTGTAAATGTTATGTGTGGTTTTATTTCTCTATTATACACTATTGTTCTGTGTTATTTGCTCTTATTTCATGCTTCTAATTCACGAAAATCACTTATATTTCATGGATAAAATCCTCAATACTTAAGAAAACTATGGAGACAAGTATGCACATGTTTATTAACTAAAAAGACACTTAGCATAGAAAAATAATACAATCTTCTTAGATCAAGAAGCCAAAGATCCGGTCAGCAAAACACATTTGTATGACCAGGCAGATGCGTTTGAAACCGAAATTCAGAAAATTGAAGAACACTCAGTGGCCAAAAAAAAACTTCTCAGAGAGCTAAGGCAACCGATAAAACAAAAGGCTGAGGAAATATAGAAGATGGCGGTCGAAGTCGATCCAAAGATATAGGAGGTGTTCAGGAAGCTGTCGCATGTGGCAAGTGAAACGGAGGCCAAAAGAGTTGTAACCCAAACATATTATTTTCTTAAAGAATGGCAATAGGCAATAGTTGAGTTCATAGAACTCAAGACATCAACATTGAGCAAGGTTCCCGAGTTGGGGCCTATGTTGGGATAGGGTGAAGCAACAGGAGAAACGAGGCCAGCCTAGGAAGTCGACAGACCACCGGAAGTCGCAACAAGAGGGAAATATTGACTCGAGACGAGTCAATAGCGTATGGTCGAGGCCTCTTTGGGCCTTTGCTTTTGGTATAGAATAGTTTTGAGTTGCGGAAAGGTGGAGGAAAGGTGGAGGAATGTAATCAAGGTAGACAGGGAGCTGACATGGTTATGGAAATCCAGAATACAGGTGGCACGAAATTGGCAGAGAATAGCACAAATGGCAAAGGTGGGAGACAAGAAAAATCAACAGAACTCCTAGTGAGAAAGAAGAAAGCGGAGGAAGGACTGATAGTGTCAGTCAGTGGAAAACAAATAGGCAAGCAGTTATTCAGTTCAGGAGTTGGTTAGTGAGTTAGTCAGTCCGGCGAGAGGCCGAGGAGAAGCAGAGCCTCAGGAGAGCTATGTGTGAAGTCTTTTGTACTGATCTAGACTATAATAGACTCTGCAAAGCACATGTATGTTATTTTGATATTTTTAATTAAATTGAGTTGTTGTTGTGTATGTGATATCGCGAGTTTATTGATGATTAAATTCTTATTGTGAATATATGCCTAGATTAAAATTTTGATTCAACATTCTGAACATGTCCTGATGAATGATAGCTCCTTCTTAGAGTTAATATATATATATGTGAGTGTGTGTGTGTGTGTGTGGCTTATAGACCTCTATAGCTGTTATTTGTGTTCATATTTGTCTCCTACATGATCTAGCTTCTAATCTTATTAAGGTCACGACATGCCTCGGGTGAGACTCCCTAATCCCCTGGGTAGGGTGAAAATGCCGACGTTGTTCTAGACTACTGCAGAAACCTTGTTGGCCTCAAACCTGAACCTGGGTCTTGCCCTGAAACCTCATTTTTCGCCAACAGAGATTCACTGAAAATTTCAGTAAAATAGCTCTACCTCTATTCAAGTTACTTGCAAAAGATGTTGAATCAATTACAAATTGCAGAAGGGACCTAAACAACATCAAAATTCAAAGATCCTGAATTAATATCAGATTTGACAAACATGAAAGAAAAAAATAAGTCTCTACATTTCAATTTATATTGGAAGAACCATCACAAGGACTTCATTGAATAGTATTAACATCAAGCTATTTATGGGAGTACAAGTAGAGTAAGTGAAATTTTTTTTTTCTTAAGATCTCGATTTTTGAAATTTCTTCTAGAAATTGTTAAGACTAATTTAGCTTGATATGCATTCCATTACATTTTACCTATATCCTACCTACATTTCAAAACACTACCTTCATTATCCTACCCATTATAATCATATTCATTATAATCCTATCCCTATTCATTACCCCTTTTCTACATTTACCCTCCTACATTAACCATCATTCCATATACCATCACATTAATCCTAATCATTTTTTTAAGCATTTGGATAACAAATTAAAGGCTCAATATTTGAATTCTTGTTGACCTACAAAAACAACAAAGTTTGGTGTCGTAATAGAAAATTTAATTTTTAAAATGACCATTCTAGGGTCATTTTAAAATTAAATTAAGCAATAAAAAGTTGAAACCTAAGCTATAAATCACAATATGCAAATATATAGCATATGATAAAAAGTTAAGGTATGGAATGGGTGCACAATGCAAATGACAAAACCTAAGTATGAAATGAAAAAACAATGCAATGAAGGACATGAATTATAATGCATATAAGTTAAGGTGTGGGCATGAAAAGAAATGAAGGTGTCTATGAATAAAAAACAAAATTACAGAGAACGTGGGAAGTGGTGACAAGATGTATGCAGACACTGTGGATAAAGGATGTCATGCAAAACAGAGAAACGAAGCCACAAAGGAATCTAAGTTAAGGGTTGGCATGAGAAACGGTCAACATATATTCAAAAAACACAATGTTATACCACAAATCAAACCCTGTGCAACTACTAAAAGCTTCTGCCATTAAAACAAATAGACCTTTATGTTGCATTCTCTTTCACCATCAAGGCCACTACCAGGCTCAGAGAAAGGAATTTGATGTTGTGCAAACCATAGGCACGCGTTCAAACACCTTGTGAAGGATGAAATTGTTGAAAATGCAGAATAGGTTGTGAAGAAAACGGAGAAACGTAAGCCGAGAAGGAACAACATAAGAAATAGCAAAGGAGGTGGAGAAATAAGAAGAGGGTGCATTGATTTTAACAGGGATTAGAAGTCGAGATATCTATCCGCTGTGTTGATCAAACACTCCAAAAAATTGTAGAAATATCGTGGAGAGAACAGGTAAGCACTAACTCCAGAACGGATCTTAGTAATAAAAGAGACTCGATATTGTTTGTTAAACAAAAGCTAAAACTCCAAGTTATAAGTTCGATTTTCTTCCATCGTTTAGCCTGACTCTACCACCTATTAAACATGAGGATACTGAGATGTCAAAGAGGATTTTTAACAGAAGTGGTATTGTGAAAACACAGGAACACGAGGTTGAACTCATAGAAATCTTTGGGATTGTTCCAAAACAGGTAAAATGGAATCGAATTCCTCCACATACAGCCACGAAAATGTCACATATTTCAAAAACAGAGTTCTACACAGTGAGTGAATTTTGAAAAACACAGTGAGTCATTTGTTGTTGTTTTATACAAATAGTGAGCCTAAATTGTTTCATTTTTAATGCACAATGAGAATTTGTCTCTGTAGAAGAAGGATTAAGTATGAATTCGAAGAGAAGAAAGATATTGTGGGATTAATTTTTTATCATTTTTACACAGTAAATTTCATCTTAGAGGCAGAGAAATCTACACCAAAATGGAGGAGATTTTTTTAAAAATTTGATAAAATAGAGAATAGAAAATGAGAGATAGAGTAATAAGAAAAAATTTACAATGTTTTTATGATCTTTATATATATAAATTTTGTGTTTCTATCAGTTTTTGGAAGTGGTGGGCTCCTTCTTGTAGAAGGACAGAGGTTGAAGAAGATTAATTTCATTTCTTTTTGAAGAGCATCAGAGAAGAGGTAACCATGAACAAAATGCATGAATAAGTCAACAAAATATATATGTGTGCATAAATTTTTATTTTAAAATGAGAATTTTGACAGTGCAAGGTTATATAAATTGGTTTACAGAGCATATGGCTACCAGAGTAGAACCAAATGAATTCCAGATAAATAATTTGGAAAAGGAGACTATAGAAAAACTATATCAGGCTGGGCTAATAGGTTTCCTACAAAAATTTAATGGGCACAATGAAAGTATTATCAGGGAATTCATAAAAAATTATGCACAAGAACAAACCATGGTGGGGAACCTAGCTATTCCATTAAGCCCAGAATTCATTTCTCAGGCTTTAGATCTTCCACTGTCAGGAGAGCAATATCATAAGGGCTTACACTTCAAAGATAAAGGGTGGACTTTTTTTTTGGAAGAACATAGGCATTAGGGGATTTTTTAGGTATAAAATGGGTCTCCTAAGGAAATTATAAAAAAATAGTGGAAACAATAAAATAATATTAGATTACATCATCAAATTTTAGAGGGAAAAAATAAAAAACTATTTTTTCAACTCGTAATTTCAACTTATCTCCCTATGGGTTTACTAAAATTTCGGCTGGAAACACTCATTGGATGAAAAATGTTAATCCTCATCCAAGGAGTACCTGTGTTGCATACTTTCGATGGACCTACATGAAAAATGAGAAATACATTAAAAACGTTATTGCAATCACATTTTTTCATGTATTTATCACTTTTTCGTGTAGTAGGGTCCATCGAAAGTATGCAAGATTGGTACTCCTTGGATGAGGAATTAAAATTTTCATCCAACGAGTACTCCCGCTCGAAATTTGAGTAAAACCTTAGTGAGATAAGTTGAAAATACGAGTTGAAAAAGTAGTTTTATTATTTTTTAATATTTTTACTTTTTACTCCAAAAATGCTAAATCATCCCCCATGGTTGACATCATCATCTTGAATCATATTGGTTCTTATAACATTTATTTTGGTTGTACATTTTTCTTAGGAGGCCCATTTTAGACCTCAAAATTCCCCTAATGAAAGGATCATTTGATAGGACAAAGAGCATCTCGAGGGAGTGGTTTAATGAGCCATGGGCATAGTTGGTGTTATTTATTCAGATATTTTTCACATGTGACACCAGGCACAGTGTAGTGCATCTTTATCATATCAGACTACTCCAGCATATAAAGGGAGAAGTGAAAGTCAATTTACCATACTTATTTTCCAAAAAATTGGTTAAAATGATAGAGAATGTGAGGAATAAAACTCAAACCAAGGAAGCACAAATCTACCACCAGGGACTTATCAAAATTCTTGTATAATATCAAATGAAAACCAAGGGTGTAGTGTGGAAAGAGTTTTTAGCCCATCATCATTTGAGGAGCAAATAATAGAGGAGAAGTTGAAACAAGTTCATGAGACAAGAAGCATAATGAAATCTCGTCTCTATCCTAGGACAAGGTCCAAGAAACAACAGGGTACTATCATGGTTGAGAGAGAATCATCTTTTCTATCCATTCCCAAGAGACATAGGAGAAAAATTCCAGACGAAATAAGTAGTAAATAGAAATACCCTCAAGTACAAGTTGTTGAAACACCTCCCACAGCAAAACAAGTTGATGAAATCATTGAGAGATTGCAAAAAGAAGCCTGTGAAAATAAATTGGAGAAATATTCATACTTTGATAATGTTGAGATAGGAGCCACCTCATTTTCCAAAGATACAAGAGAAGAGGAGAGAGAGTTGCACCTTAATAAGATAAAAGAATTAAAAAATCAATTGGAGGTGAGTAGAATTCTAGAAAGGAATTTGAAGAAGGAGAACAAGACATACAAGAAAAAAAATGAAAAATTGATCAAGGAAAATGAAAATTTCAATGAGAAAATTGGAAAACTAGAAACAAAGAATACCCTTCTTTCCAAGCAAACTTACAGGTGGCTTAATGACAAAAACAAATGGAAGTACAAGAATGAGAGACAAAAGGTCATGGCTTCAATATACAAGGGAGAATAGTACAAAGGGATTGATTGTCTTCTACAAGCATCACAGAAAGAGGTATTAGGATCGGGTACAATTTCTACATTAGAGCTTAGAAGGTCCAAGAGAAGGAAGCAAGCATGAGGACATGCTTACAAATCAACAAGCGGGAGATGTTGGCCCTCATTTTTTATCCAATTTTGCTTAACTAAATACACTTAATTTCCATGATATCCATCCATATGCACCTTATTTTGACCAATTTATGCATATTCAGGTATATAAATTATGTTTTTTAATTTTTAGATGTTTTTACAAAAAATGGATTTTAAGTGCATTTTTGGGCAGGACTAAAAATTCTCGTAATGGCTTCATTGAAGTCATACTTGTAGGACACCTGGGCATGATATGAGCACATATTTAGAAATATTTGGAACCAAGGATGGACTTGTACCTATTGGTTCGGTCAAACCGAGCTAAAACAGGCCCAGTCAAAGTTGGTCAAACAGGACTTGTCATTCAGGAAATCCCTAGGAAATAGGCCAAATTTAGTATTTTTTGGGATTTTCCAGATTTTTAGTGATTGGATGGATGATATCGACCAATATAAATGGGATAAGGATAGACATGGATGTTAGAGACATTTTAGTCAAGTTTGTTTCATATTTTTCTATTTAAGCCAAGAACATTGAAGGCATGAACATGTAGAATTTGTATGATTTCACTTTGATATTTATAAACATTGTGAGTTAATTGAAGAACCAGTTCTATCTTCTTTCTATTTTTCTATATGGTGAATTATTGATTGAGTTCCAGTAGCTGAGAATTACTTTCAGTGTGCGAGGCAAGAGTGGAGGGCCCCCACACCGAGCTAAGTGCACTTTCTAGTTAATTTAGTTGAAATTTCATGAACTAGTTGTCTTCATGTTTAAATCAGTTAATTAGATGTATGATGAGATGTTATGTTTGTTGATGAATCTTAATCTAAATTATAATCTACATATGAAGGTTCAAATCATTGTTTAAGTTCAACTCTCCTTCTATCTGATTAGAGAACAGAAACTAGAATTCATCTTTCTTGCTTTTGTTTAAAGTGATTTTCTGAATTTCCAGTTTTAATACAATGGCATTAATTATGAATGAATTTATAAATAAGGACAGTAGGGATCTCCTTAGTTAGGAGCCTCTTCTATTATTCTTTGATGCATCTTAACCTATTTTTCATTAGTGATTTTTTATTTATGTTCATGAAGGAGTATTGTAGAGAAGGACAACCTAGTTCTCCTAAGTTAGCAACTTCTTCTTCTGCTTATTACATATTGAATTAGAAATTATTTAGTTAAATTTTTATATTTTTAATATGCATTTCCTTCAAATTCAATAATTCATCTCCTAAAATTGACTGTAGTTGGAATCCATATATTTTGTACATGCTTCCAAGTTTTACAAACCCGGATTGATAATTAAATAATTGTGTTAGTTTCCCTAGTAAATTGACCCAACACACCTTTTTTTAGAGTCTTTCCATCTCACCTAAAGTAGACGTCGTTTCTCACTTTTTTCAACCTATATTTGGATAATGTTGGATTTCCATTCAACTGACTAACCAAACATGCTTTGAACATATCCTTACCATCAAGATCCACCACTATTTTTATAGTTTTGCTTACATTTTCATCAATGGAATCTAAACTTTCATCCAAATCATGTCTCCACTCACTTTCCATTACTTGAAATTCACTTTCATTGTGTACCAATGAAGAGGAAGATTGAAATATAGAGTTGGAACATCTCGGTGGAGAATCATCAACTACTTCATCCAAAATTTGGAATGTTGGATAATATTTATCCTCTGTCCATGGTTTAACCCACCAAGAACATTGAGTGTAATTTTCTGGTTTCGTTCCAAGCGTTGATAAAATTTCTTGTGTGCCCTTCAATCCAATCTTAAGGGCTTCTACAATTTTAGTGTCTGTTGATATTGAATCATATTGTGACAATGTGTCAATGTTTTGTATTGTTACTTGGTTCAATTTATTCCAAAAATTTTCTTGTTTCTTATGGGATTTATTAAAATGAAGCCCTTGGGGATTTGATTCTTTTTCAGAAAATATATTAAGGGCTATATTGTAACCTCTACAACCACCCTCTAAAATTTGGCATTAGTCTAAAATTTCAGAGCCCCTATTGCTCTTGACAGTATGCATGATAGTAGGTTCGTCACCGAACATCAACCTCGGACCTAAAGAATCCACCCTGGGCAGGTAACCTCATGTCAAAATTTGTTTTTGGGATGATATAACTTAGTTTAATACATGTTTTAAATTTCCTTCTAAGTGTTGTCGCAAGGTTGCAATATTCATGGATACCGATCATGTGCGACCTAGCAACCCAGCGACCTATCCAGGTCGCGGGGTCGCAAGGTCACATTCTCCTCAAAATACCCTCCGTGAGTTAGCGACCTAGCAACCTATACTAGGTCGCATGGTCTTTAGGTCACAAAGTTGCAAGACATTTTCATTATCCCACATTTTCTACCCAAGTTGCTAAGTCGCTAGGTCGCACAGTTTGCAGAGGTATGAAAAATATCAAAATATGTGACTTGCGACATCAAAACTATGTGACCTTGAGACTACAATTAAGGCTCACACGTGCGACCTATTTATATATAGAAGGGTTGCGTAGGTCGCATTCGACCTACACGAAGGAGCTTACGAAGTTGTCTGACAGCCCAATCGGTGAGTGTTTTCATCCGAGTAAGTCGCCAAAGCCTCCTGCAATTTTATTTTTTTTGTATACATGCCTTCATACCTTACCTAAACCTCACCTTAGCTAGTTATTAACCCTTTAGGCTCTTATCAACAATGTATTACCATAAAACACCCTTTCCTCTAGACTCCCTCTCTTTCACCAGGTCATCCTATCATGCCCATATTAACCTAGATACCTCTGTCTCCCCTCTTCTACCTTGTGAGTTTCCCCCCAAGCCCTCAGTGGACTCCTCGGACTTGATTTCCCCCCCTCTTTCTCTTGGTTTTTCCTTTGTCACACGAAGGTTGCGTTGGCCCGCTCTGTTCAAAAATTCACTAATGAGACCTCGCGACTTCATGACCTCGCAACCTCACGACCTGGTCGCTAGGTCACCAAGTCGCTGAAGTCAGCACTTTCACTCAAACGCGACCATATGACCCTAAGACTTGGTTGACAAGTCGCAGATCCACCACCCTAAGACCTATGCAACCATTACAGGTCACAGCTACCTGAAACTTCATTCTGCGACCTTCCCTCTTGGTCACTTGGCGCCCCCAACCTGCTGAGGCATTAGTTGGTTTAAATGGGTGATTTTCTCTATCATATTTTTTCCTCCATGTCGTCGGTCTTATCATGGGATTGTTTCTTGAACATTCTAGTGATGTTGAAGCTGAGCTTGATTACGTCTCGATATCCTCAGCCTCAAGCGATATGGGAGCCCCAAAAATCTGGAGACGACACAAGAGCCCATAGATTGATCCCCTGGAAAGTGATGTACCTCTAGTGTTGACTCCCATCTACGGAGAAACAGCTTGCATCTTCGGCAAGAATGCTAAATGTCTTGGTACGACCTATACCAAGAATTCACAATACAATAATTCCCAGAGGACATAGTAGACTGCCAGGTATACTTGAATGTGAAAAGGTCTAAGATACACTATGTTGCATCTCACCCCCAATCTTCACAAGTATGGAGGTCATCGATTGTATTTTGCAAAAAACAGATTCCAAGCATTGGGTGATAAGAGACCACGTCAGAGTAGCCTTTGCAAACCTATCCCTTGGAGATGCCAACGTATAATATTAATTTCTAGACAAATAATAATCCTTCAATGCCCAAAGGTTAGCAATGCACAATGTGCAAGTTCACGACACCCTAAAGAGCTGGTGGGAAGACCCTAAGAAGTTCAAGGGGAAGAAAGATCAGGAACATAAGACGGAGGGTCTTAGAAGGGTCTAGAGGCTCATTGCTACTATGATGTGTCGAATGTATGGAAGAGTGGATTCCACCACTTTTAATGGGGTGTGGGTCCCCCTAATGCACGCGATCACAGCCTATGGGACATACTTCAACTGGGTCCACTTGCCAATTTTGGCTTTAAGGGAAAATATATCAGCAACACAGATTCTGGAGGAAGGGTTAGCATATGACTTCCACATGGCCTCCTATCTATTGGATGCAATTTGTTCACGGTGCCTCTTTGACAAGTTGTCTCACAACTTGAACGCAACAACCGTCGGTCCTATCCAAAAAGACTTGAATATTTTATAGGATTCCAGATACAAGCAGGATATCGACCTTATATCAGAAAACTATATCACTGCACTCTACCATTTTCCTACCCTCCCACTCACCATCGGTTCGTCTATAGTTAAGGATTTCAAAGAAGTAGAGACAGAGGCCAAGAAAATGAAATGATTTCACTTCATAAACTTGGATTTTTGATCCTACGACCCATATAATATTGTACCTGCTCACTGCAAATAGGCAAAATTCAATTGGTCCTATCAATATACTGAGACAACACTAGAAGATGAGGTAAGGAATTGGTATAATGCGCTCAAGAAGGTGGGCCCCGAAGAAGAGTTTGAAGTAGGTGGAGACCAAAGGAAACACTCTCAGGATGACCTAAGCCTACAAGATAGAGCTTCCACCATGAAGCGGAAGACGCAGACAGGAGGGGCTTCTACCTCCCAAGCCAAGAAATCGAAGAATACGATAGGGAATAATTCCCATAAGAATCTGGAAGAAGAAGGGGATAAAAAAACCTTAGAACAACGGAGTACCACCCTGGAGAAGAAAAAGAAAAGGGAGGAAGAACTCAAAAGGACACAAGATGCACTGGCCCAAAAAAAAGTGGAGGAAAGCCAGAGGCAGCAAGAAGAAGAGCAGCGCAATAAGTAGCAGGAAGAAGAGAAGTGAAAGAAGGAGTAGAAAAATAGGCAGGCAGAAGAAGCACGCAAGAAAAGGGAGGAAGAATAAAAAGAAAAAGAAGAGGAACAGAAGAAGAAAGAGGCAGAGGGAAAAATGAAACAGGATCAGGATAAGGAGGAAGTAGAGAAAAGGAGGATAGAAGAAGAAGTCCAAAAGCAGCATAAAGGAATTTGAGGGAGTGAATCGCTACCATTATAGCTTGGTATACAAGAAAATATGCCCTCGCTCAAAATTCCCCCTATCAGTCCCATGACATGTGCACCTTCCCCTCTCCAAAGTAGGCCTTTTAGGAGAACAAGAGGACGATGTACTCGAATTGACAAGGTTTTCCTACGATCAGTACACTCACAAGATTAGGAAACAAAGGAGTAAATATCTTGCCCAGAACCTACAAAGCCTCTGGCAGTGACAAACGAAAAGTACATAGTTCTGGATACCAAAATGAATCCCATGATGATAGCCTCGGCCGAGACCACTTTTGCAGCTACTACAAAAGATAATGTCAGCAGAATGTGCAGGGAAATCTTATAGTTTCAAAACAAGCTTCACATAGCTAAGCAGAAGTTCGTCCAAGAAAAGGAAGAGAAAAGGGCTCTGGAAGTAGAAAATCAAACACTTCAGCTCACACTCACCCAAGCTGGTGGACTGCAAGCCACCATTCAAGAAGAACTAGACATATTGATCAAAACCATGGTATAGGTTTATGAATAAATGATGAGGCTAAGGCAAACAGTCTCTCCCTTGGCGGGAGTCCAAGAAGATAGGAGAAATAAGTTCCCTCAGCTAAAGGAGGCCTTTGTAGAACTTGATAACATATTAGACTAGTGTGAGAAGTACCCACAGGCCCTTGTTGCTCTACCAAGGAGGGATTAGATCCACACCCAGAATGGCTAAGTACATATGCTTATGAAATTACAATCCTAAGACAAGCTCATGAAATATGTGGACAAAGTTATGACAAGTTAAGAACACCTCATCAGCGGTATGGACTCAATAAAAAAAAATCATCACATACCCTCCACAAGTACGCTAACTGAGCAGAAGATTTAAGAAGAGGTACTTCAAGAGATCCAGTCATTCATGGAACCAATTAGACAAGCAGCCAACTCAAAGGACCTTCAAGTTACCAAAGAAAACATTGCACAATATGTCATGCAGTTAGTCATAATTTACAAAAATATGGCCTCACTATCCAATAAGATCGGTTCAAAGAAGCACATGCTGGTCCCTCATGCGCTAGAATGCCTACATAGACTCGGGGAAGAGATTCCACAACTTACTCCAATAGTTGCCGAATATCAAGCCTAGCAGACATACCTCAAAGAGTAGCTACGGGTAGAAATTACGGCTTTATCAATCACCAAGCTTCTCCCCTAAAACTAAAGGGTTGACAAAATCTTAAGGCACAAGTTGCAGGTCACAAATCCTGCCATTTCGTGACCCGCCCTAGGTCAGAGGTCGCAGATGTCCCCAAGTCGCAAAGTAACTCAGGTCGCAAGTCATCCCAACAGTCAGGGAGAAAAAAATTCAAAGGGTAGCCCAAGAGTCATTTTTTCCCCCACCTCAGGAAATATTATATAGGAATTTTGGTCTTGGACTCTTGAGAGAGGCAATTGTATAGCGTTGAATGTATGTTTTCGGAACTAATACAGAGGAGTGTTTTGGATCTCACTATTGAATCAGACAAGGGCTTCTTGTGTGTTGAAGATATGAATATATTCCTCTTGAATGAATGATATTTCCTTTAATTGTTGGTGCACATTTCTCCCCATGCATTTCCATGTATTTGAGTTTCTTTGCGTACAGGGGTTGTGTATGATGGTCTAATGTAGGGATATGTTGATGAGCTAGGTTTTTGATATATGTCTAAATATTTATTTAAGTGTGCATAGATGATGAAAGAGACACTTAATCATAGTGAACTATTTCTTGTATGTTTAAGTGGATCTCAACATGAGTATGATCTTAGTGAAGTTTTGCTAACAATGTTTTCCTTAAGTTTCATGCTTTAAACTTTGCTTTGATATTTATTTTATTATGTTTCACAGGGCATTCATTAATCATTGACTTTGATTTTTTCAACATCTATGCATTCCCATAATTTCGAGTCCCCTCTGTGTCTAAGAAAAGACATTTATTTTACCAATTTGATGGCAACCGGGCCTACATACCAGATGGGATCCCCACAAAAAACAGTGTAGAGTCTAATAGGGATTAAACATCAAGGATATCCCCTCATTGTTGGCGAGTCATTTTTACGTGTCAACAGATTTGGCAATAGAAGGAGGACCTCATGGCAGGTGCTGACACACGCTCTCGCCCAGAAGGTTCCCAGCAAGCTAGTAACATTTCTCTTCAAACCCCTCAAAACCCATTTAAAGGCCTGTCTCTAGGAGATCGGTTTTGGTAACACCAATCCTCCACCCCTTGAAGATACCCCTCCCGAGGAGGACCCACCGTTCTATGAAGTCACATCGGATCAATTAAGAGCCTTGCGTTTGCTTGCCTATGATTTCTTCAGAGGTCTCTAGAGCCTACCCACTATGATTTCCATATCCAACCAGTGAACCTCTGAGTTGCAGCACACTCGCCAGGGTGTCCTAGTCAATTCAATACCTCAACTTATAGGTCTAATGCTCGAGGAATACGTGGATGTAGTCGACTAGCTCTTAGCTGAAGGTCCCAAGAACCCCTGAGGAATCGAAAGAGAAGGCCCTGGCATCACTGCTACTAGGGTCCCCATTATTCCCCAACAAGGTACCAGCCCCCAGACTAACCCTCCTTTGCACGATAACACCCAGATGAACGACCCACCCCAGGGAGGCACTGAAAGAGGTCAAGGAAATAGGGCCTGGGGAAACCGCCGAAATGCAAACCAAACCCACCAACTCCACCAAAACCAGAACTAACAACCATTCTTTTTTAACGAGAATTTCGGTAGTTTCAGAAATTTGAGGAACTATAGGAATATTGAAAATCTTAGGGTTCCCTAATATGAAGACAAGAACTCCCAACATTAGGGTGGTGCTTCCAGATCCGAGGTTAGAATCAAGTCTAAAAATGAAGCTGAGCACGTTGTGATTCAACCCTTGCATAGAGCCCGGCGGGTGCAACCCCTGGCTTGGATGGCGCAATCCCCTTTAGGCATCTGAGGTTCGCTTCATGACATGCCCTGAAACCCCGTGAAACAATTAACCAATTTTGATCTCGAAAGGGGGACATTAGTCGAGGATCACATTAGAAACTTCCAACTCGCTTTGCAGATGATGAGAGTGCAATACTATGACGTAGCATGTTGGATATTTCCCCACACCTTAGAGACAAAATTTTCTACACGTTATTTCTCTTTTCCTGTTGCCTCCATCCAGACATGGGAAAAGTTCCACCAAAATTTCCATGAGAAGTTTTCAGGGGATAAACCCCTTCCATGCTCCTCACGGAGCTAAGCACCTTAAAATGCCAGAAGAAGGAAAAATTCAAAGATTTCAATCAGCGGTCACAACCATCCTAAACAATTTTCCCTTGAACATGGTCCTTGATGATTTCATCACTATAGACTATTACATAAGGGCCCTGTTGCGAGACATTGTTCTGTTTGTTAAACTTGAAGCCAAGATTACCTTAGCTGAGAATTTCATGATGGATCTTGTCGTGGAGAAGGATATACTTTCCATAGGTACTTTATACCATGATAATCGCGACGATCCGAAGTCCGCCAACAAGGTGTGTAATACTCCCAAATTTTCACATGATATTTTGAATATTAGAGTTCTTAATAAACTTAATTAATTAAGTAAATAAAAGGGTGGAGGGACCCACAAACCTCAAAGATGAATAAAATCCACTTTTAATGTGTGTATGTGGATATTTTAGATCTATATCTAAAATCATGGAGTAGTGGAGCAGCTCCATTAATGGAGATCATGTCTCAATTATGAGATAGATTATGGAGGATGAAACAGTCAAATAAGATCATGGATCTTAAATGAAAAATCATGAGGATCTTTGATAAGGTCAACTGAGATCATAGTGCATTCAAAGAATATCATAAAGAACTTATGATAAGATAGTGGAGGAAGTGATGCATTTAATGCACACGTGATGGAAAGGGTGATCACCCCATGTGAACATGATGAAGGACATGAAGAAACAGTGCAGTCAACCATGGAGACTTATGTCCACATGTACAACGCAGTTTTGGAGAGGGCCTAGGCTATGGAAGGCTCATATCTATATAATGAAGTTGAAGGCACATTGGAGGGCATGATTGGGAATATTCATTTCTTAATCTGTTTAGATCTAGATTTGTCTTAGGACATTTCTATGCATCCTTGAGTTGTTTAGCTAAGATTGCAGTTCTGTTTAGCATAGGGTGTTCCCGAGCAGGAATCCATCCTCTTTCATTGAGTAGCTCTTGGAAGAGGGTTGTACTACATTCCTTATCAAGCATTGGTGCCATCTTCAGGAGGTTGTTTCTAGCATTCAGCTAGGAAACCAGTGGAGGATTCATCCTACCACTTGTTCTTCACATTTATCCTTTCAGGAGCAGCAGATCTATATCTGGCATTCAGGCCATTGGGTTTTACCTCCATGCATCAGCAGTCCCTTCAAGGATTGTGCAGTCCAGTCCTGTAAATCTATTGGAGGAAGGAATTTTCTAGTATTTCAGTTGGAAATCCTGTGAGGGATCATATCCTCACATTGGATCTATTGTTTCCATCATTCAGGAGATGATTTGAAATATCTAGCAGTAGGATATTGAGCCTGTAGTGCCCTACTCTAGTTGACTGACAGTGATATGAATTTTAACATTATTTAGCCCTAAGTCCCGCACTTTATTCTTTGAGGACCTTAGGTTGAGGATCCGGACACATGACTCTATTATTAGTGTATTTGATGGTTATGTCTGTCTTTATTGATACTATGATGATGATAGCATTAATGGATATGCATGTTCTCTATTGATATGATTGTAGCATTAATGGATATGCATGTTCTCTATTGATATCATGATGATGATATATTTTATGGATAGATATGTTTTCTATTGATGTTACAATGATGATGCCTTTGATGGATATGTTAATTTACCATTGATGTTATGATTATGATAAACATGATGGATGTGTTCCGATATGTTAGCTACTTACATTAGTTCTGATTCAAAATAAACAATGATGTGAATGACTAGGTCATGTTGATGTTTCTATTATGATAATGACTAACATTGAGAAACTTTGTTACTGATGATTATTGAGCAAGATAGGAAACCACCAGAGGCACTCGCATATGATGAGTTGACAACATTTGGTTTGATAGAAATTAATATTTTGTCTTTAAAATTCTAAGTTCAGTTTGAAACTTGTTATATATATATATATATACATATACTCTGATGATATGTCATTGGTTGCAGGAACATGTTAGTTGTTTGGCCGAATGACTCACATATGGGTGATGGGGTTGCACAATTGGATGGAACAACATGGGAGGGGTGGGACAGTGTTCCTGATCTCACCCGCTAGCAGTCCCGCTATGACTTATGCTGGAAAGGTTGAAATACCTGTGCCTTGAAGATCACGATGTCATGGGGGCAGGTCCCAAATTTGGTTCGCTCACATGGATTTTCTGGGGGGCACAAATCAAGGCGGATTCCTTGATCCCCAGCACCATTAGTCTCACTATAGCAGGAAACATATGAGATGATAGGGGTCTCTGTCGTTGCACATATAATTTCTTTTCGTAACCACTGGATACTTGAAGGGCAAGTGGTGTGGCATCGTTGGAATTTCAAGAGAAATTCTTGAAGGGCATGACCGACTTGGCACCCTTGGCATCAAAAATAAATTCTTAGGCATGGCACCCTTGGAACTTCGAATGGAAGTTCTTGAAGGGCATGACCATCTTGACACCCTCGACATCATTAAAGAAACTAATCAATATAATCAATATATGAAAATCCAACTAATTCATATCAAGTGATATATGATGTTAGAACCAAAGGAATTAAATCAAGAATAAAACTTAGGGTAAGGGAGGAATAGGAAGAGATAAAATATTTTACCATGATAACTCTACCCTTTCCATGTTAAAACAAAATATTAAGTGGATAATTTACATAAGTAACTTAATTAGGCAAAAGGGGGAAAGAGGGACATAGAGTTAAGTATAAATATTTATTAAAAAATTCATTAAGAGAAGAGGGTGGTGAATTAAAGTAAGATTAATAAATTAAATTTTGAGAAATTTAGAGAACTTCCATGTGGCAAGAGCCAACATAAGAATATTCATATAAAAGGAAAATTGAGGTAATTAGGGGACCAAATCTGAGACTTATCAATTAAATTCAGTAATAAACACAAATTAAGGAGTAGAAAAGGGGGAATCAAGAGACAACTAGGAGAAGAAATAGGAAGTCTTGTTGGGTTGAGAAAAATACTATTTTAAATTAATAATTAAGTAAATTATTTTTGGAGAATCTTGATGAGAGGGTGACACATGGGTGGGTGAATAATCAAATTTTGGGTTAATAAAAAAAATAATTATTTATGCATGAAATTCCAAGTGTCACCTATGAAGCCTTCTATAAAAGAAAGGAAAATGGAAGGGAAAAGGACCTTTTGTTTACCCTATTGTTGGATGGAGGAGATTATGTCATTTTGAGTGGTTACAAGCTATAGTTGAGTTTGGTGAGGTAGAGTATTATAGAGACGGGACTCTTGAGCCAAGAGGGGCTCACCTCTATTAGCTAGCACATTCCTTCATTGTACAACTGCATTACAGCTCGGGGGTCTGCGGGGAAGGAGAGTACCCAAGGAGTAGGCTGAGAGGTCAACCGGTGGGTCATTACATTTGGATTAAGCACGACAATATTCAGGCTTGGAGGTAGACGACAACAAATGAGCTCAAGTAGCGGCAAGTCAAGTTTGTCTCTCGTCTAAGGGTGAATGGTACATGTGTTAGTTATATTGTCTTTTTATGATGACTTCATTGTGCCTATAATCAACAAGTTAAATAGATGTGTGTGTTATGAAGTTAAATTTATGGACTTTTATATCAGTGATTTAATTTTACTGAGTTTCAAACTGGTATGCTTATGGTTTAAATTCCTAGTTACTGTGTTAAAAAAAATAAAAAAAATTTAAAGCCTAGCGCTCATCTAGTAAAATATAGGGTTGGTCTCTACACTTGGTATCAAAGCAAGGTTCAACCTCTAGGACCGATAGGCCCATAAAGTATTAAGGTTTTCTTGTATTTTTTTTTTGTGAGCCATGAGTTTTGTAGTCTTTGTGGATTTAGAAACCTTCTTGATTATGTTTTGTTCTATGACAAAATCAAACTCTGTTATAACGTTATGACTCCATCCATAACCATCACTAGCACCATGATGAAATTCATTTACCTATGAAGGTGAAAAAAAAAAATGGAGCACAGAGAATGAATACAATTTCTAAAATAAATTTGATATATGCAATATAAAATTAATTACGATTAATGTGCTTTTAGTAAAGATGGTGGTGGAATTTGAAATATATATATAATTAATAAATGTTTAAAAGGCCAAAACGACCAAAACAACACACAGTGCTTATTATTTACTATACCAACTGCATAGTGAACATAAATTTTTAATCATAACAATGCTATAGCATTGTGGAGAAATCATATCCCAAACTACTTCATTACCATATATTCCTGTCAAATTCTGTCAAATAAAATCTCAAAAAAAAAAAAAGACAAAAATGTTGATTGTTTTCAACTTTCCTTTCGATCATACAATTTCTAAAGTAATTTGATAAATTAACTCTCTAAAAAAAAAATACTACATGGGTCTCTGGAACCTTCTTCTGGTTTGTTGTACAAACATTGCTATAAAAATATTTAAAAAAATTCTCTAGCCTTTGGAGAAGCAACAAAACTAAATCCCTCTCACAAGCAGCAACGACTTTTCTGCACGTTTTTGAAATTTCGGCCTTTTAAAATAGAATATTGTTCCATAGTCATTGCACATTCCTGAATGATGTTGATGCAGCTTTTTTTGTTGGATCTCATTTCCCAATGCTGAGCTCCTTCAGAACTATACCCTTTTGTAACTAGCCAGGTCTTTTGCCACCAACGTTGGAGCCATAGTCCTTGATAAAATTTCGCAATCGATGAGGTAAATCTCCATTTCGTTTGCATATCCCTGCTGTAAAATAAAATAAAATTAAAAATACATTCTCAGATGTGGGGTTTCTGTAATTAAAACAGTGAAATCTAGTTTTAGCAAACCTACTATAAAAAAAAAAATGAACTGGCAGAACTAGAAATCGTATTGTCAATTTGAGAGAAGCAGATCTGCAGTTAATCATCATGTTTATCTTTGAATTCCATTCCAGCCCAAGCCCAATATATTTGGTGATAGAGCTCAAATATTGGGAGATACTTGCAACAGTTGCCTTAAATTTTATGCGGTAGGGTTTCAATTTCAAAATATGATCACTGGATTCAAAGGGATCGGGATAACTAAGATGATATCTGGAATTAAATATATATCTAGAGTTTAATTCTCTCATGCTGATGTTTTTAACAGTTTTCAGCAAGAATCAGACTTAACTCATGATAATTTGCAGTTGTATTTCCTGAGACGAAGTTCAGTTTGAATAGAATAATCGTTGATATGATTCGGTTCACCACATAATACGGTGATTTTAATAGGATACAGAATCTGAAATTATGAATCAGAATTCCGTGAGATATGCAGGATGTTTCATTGTCTTCTTTAATGGAAACGGCTAAATCCTCATATTCACCAATTTCTGTTCCTGTTTTCAACAGTTGAAAACACCGGTCAAACAAACAGAATGGAGGGCACTGAAGCTAAGTCCTTACAAATCTACAAAGACTTATGGAGAGATCGCCGAGTTAAGATAGTATTTTACACAACACTTAAAAGGTTAACAAGAACTCCTTTCTTGATGCTTAGAGTCTGTTGGGCCTTCAATTCAATATTCTTTTGTGCAGCAGCATTAGCTTCTCACTAGTTGCTTGTAGAATTCTGCAAGTTTTGTGTACAACCCATTTTAGTTGTTAAACAAAGAAGTTTTTCTTATACAAGTGTGGCTTAAAAAGTAACAATGCACCCTGCTTTTCAATGTCATTAGCAAAAATTATACATCACAGCGAATTGTGCTAACATGACATTGATTCCATTGGCAGTCATAGAAAGACCAATAATAATATCTGGAGAAGGGTATATCTTAGGATTTGATGCATGATACGTGAACATAATATAGTGTTGAAATTGGGAATGTTATTGATAAGACTTCCCATTGTAAAACCTTCTGATACATTGTCAAAATGATCTCCTACATCTCTCATATCTCTATACCAAATAGCATTGTCTCATGCATGCTTTTGGACAGAGGCAAGCAGACAGAAAATAAAAACTATTATTATTGGTGCTGGCTTTCGAAAATCTCGATCAAGAACCATGCAAAGGGAAGCTACTGGCTCTCGATTATATACAAGATTCGACTTAATTTGGCTTAATATTAAATGCAAATGTGTATCAATTATAACAATAATAACAAACTGAATGCAGCTTGACTACAAAACTCCAAGCTAAATATATTCTTGCACAATTCATGAAAGAATTTTAAATAATTGCGGTTTTATGCGGTTTTCTTTAAAATTGTGAAAAACGGTTTAAAGAAAACTGGTGAAAACTGGGTTGAGAAAACTGGAGGTGTAAAACTAGTTTAATTTATGGGTACATTTAAAAAAAAATCAATTCCATGTGTTACCCAATATGTTGTGTATTAAAGTAATAGTTTTTGCAGTTTAAAATTTTAAATTTATTTATGATGTGTATTAAAGTAATATTTTTATAGTTTAAAATGTTAAATTTATTTATGTTGTGTATTAAAGTGATAGTTTTTCATATAATGTAGTATTTTAAAATTTTAAATTTATTTATGCTGTGCATTAAAGTAATATTTTTTTTGCTGTGTAGTCTAAAATTTTAAAATGTATTTATGTTCAAAGATAATTTCTAAATTATCTAAATGATGGACATTTAACTATATATATATATATATATATATATATATATATATATATATATATTTCATGTTTACACATGAAACAAATATTCAAAGAATATTGAATTTAGAATTAATTATAAAGAAATTGATTTGAAAATTAATTAAAAATTGATTTGGAATTTTTGATTAAATTAATAAACAAATTCTTTGATTTGAAAATTTATGAGTTTATGGAAGAGATAAATTGAAATTTTAATTAAAATAAATTAAGTGGCATGTGCTATAGATATTGAACCTTTAATTAATAACTCTTGGTAGATTGATTATTTACCGTAAAGGGAAAAAAAATGTCTCAAGTAACTCCTGCATTAATTCCTATGACACTCCAGCATCTCAATTACGTGATTCTACTAATTTAACATTCTCAGAATCATTACATTCATTTAATTATTTAATTACTTCCTATATAAACAATGGAATTTATTCTTATATATTATTTGATTATTAATACTTGTCTTTACACTTGATATTTATCTATGCATATTATTAATAATAAGTTGTACTTCCATTATTGACATCATAAAACAATTAGAAACTTAATTTCTCTCTCTTTACTATGACAATCTCAGTTTATGTTATAATAATGCTACCAACCACCTCTATCATTTACATGACATAATGAAGTCTAAGCCTATTATGATGAGTTATATAAAGTGTATCATTATGTTTAAACCTTATAAGAAGGTTTGAAATTCATGAGTGAATTAAATCTTATAGAACCACTTAGGTTGTTTATAATTTTTAATTGATTGGTTTTATCTTATAAGGAAAATCGTGTTAAATTTTGGCAAGATTCATTGGTGAACTATGGTTAGAATAAGTACAAGAAGGAGTGGGGAAACTAGAGGGCGCAACGTGGCGCCACCACAACAGCCAACTCCTGCCACCCCACCCAATGATGAGGAAAACATCTCAACACAAGAACAAATACCAGCAGGAGAAGTGTTAAACTTAATGAAATCATTCCAGCACATGTCTGAGGCATTAATAAACCATCTAGAATGAGATCATGGAGGACCAGTCATACAAAATGAAGCACCCCGAAACACTACAATAAATGATGTACGCCGAGATTTGGAAAAGGTAAAATTTCCAGAGTTTTGGGGGTCCACAGATGGTCAATCTGCAGAGGCATGGTTAGAAAACATGGCTATGTGCTTTACCCTGAGAGAGTATACCTCAAACATGAAGGCCAAGATGGGTGTATTCCAGCTAAAGGGAAACACACTACTTTGGTGGAAGACTTTATTACCCCAATTGGGGATGGATGTCTCAGAAGTAACTTGGGAATTGTTTGAAGAAAAGTTTAGAGAACGCTACCTATCAGAGGAATTTATTGAGAGGAAATTAAATGAATTCAATGCATCAAAGTAGGGGAGTCACTCAGTACCGGAGTATGAGGCTCGTTTCATGGAATTACTCTATTATGCTCCTCACTTAAACACAAAAAGACTCAAGGTGAACAAATTTGTGTATGAATTAAATGGTAAAATCCGGGCTAAGGTTAGGATCTTAACGCCTCGCACCTTTCACGAGGCATTTCAATGAGAAATTATCACAGAGGAGGAGATCATGAATAGTGGACCTAGTAAGACAAATAGGCCCGCAGGATCAGGAGTAACCAATGGAAATAGTATGGAACGTAGAAATTTTCAAAGGGGTCCTATGCTCAACCATCAAAAGTGTTCTATAGGATGACCATATAGGCATCCAACTCAGCAGCTGCATAGGGTACCTCAGCAAGCTCGTCAACAACAACATCATCGTCTTATGCGACAACACCAAGTCACACCACCTCAACATCGATCCCAACAGTCTGGCTCTTTCCAACAGAGTTCCAGGCCAACTCCCAGTTCAGTCAATAATAGAAGCCAAGCTCCTAAGAGGGGGTGTTGGACTTGTGGAGGTGCTCACTATGAGAGGGATTGCCCTCAAAAGACAGGTAATACCAACTCAACTCAGAAATCAGCTATGGTGGGGGACCTAGGGAAGGCTCATCGCATCCATGCAGCGGTAAACAACCATCAGGTCGAACACCAGTCCACTGTGTTGGAAACGATAGGTAATATTAATGGTATGAGTTTTGTCATTTTAATAGATCCAAGAGCTACTGATTCTTTAATTTCTTTAAATGCATTATCAAGGATTAAACATAAACCAATTTCTCAACATGATTTTAGACATGTATAAATGGCATGTGGTATGAAAAGAAATGTAGGAAAGATGGTAAAGGATTGTGAGGTGGACCTGGGTGTATGTAAAACCAAGGTATCCTTGTACTCTATGATATTAGGAGTCTATGACGTAGTTATAGGAATGGATTTGTTGGAGCGACATGAGGCACTCCTAGATTGCAAAGACAAGGTACTATATTTCACAGATGATGATGCACAAAGAAAATCATTGAGGGGAAAGAACTGAGGGGTGTCCCTAAGGTTCATCTCCTCCATGTAACTAATGAAATATAGACGAAAGGGGTGTCAAATGTTCACGGTGGTAGCTCTAAATGATAAGGGTGTTTCTGAAAACTTTGATAAACATCCAATTCTTGTTGAATTCAAGGATGTATTTCCTGAATAATTACTTGGCCTACCCCCAAAAAGGGAAATTTATTTTACCATCGACCTTAAACCAGGCACTGAGCCTATTGTAAAGGCACCCTATCGTATGTCAACTCCATAAATTAAGGACTTGCAAATACAATTAAAGGAATTGTTGGACTTGGGGTTCATATGACCCAGCATATCTCCGTGGGGAGCTCCCATGATTTTCGTTAAGAAGAAGGATGGGTCTTGGCGACTGTGCATTGACTACCGCCAGTTAAACAAAGTGACAATAAAGAATCAATATCCTTTACCTAGGATAGATGACTTGTTTGATCAAATGAAGAGGGCAATTTTTTTTTCAAAGATAGATTTGAGGTCAAGATATCATCAATTAAGAATCAAGGAAGAAGATATCCCGAAGACAACCTTTAAGACAAGATTTGGGCATTATGAATTTGTAGTTTTACCCTTTAGACTGACAAATTCCCCAGGTGTTTTCATGAGTTTGATGAATGGGATATTTCAAGATTACTTAGACAAGTTTGTACAAGTATTTATAGATTACATTTTGATATACTAAAAGACCCCAGAAGATCATGACGAACACTTGAGGATAGTTTTTCAATGTCTTAGAGAAAACCAATTGTATGGAAAATTTTAAAAGTGTTCCTTTTACCAATCAAAGATTCATTATCTTGGGCACATTATCTCTGGGGATGGTATCGTGGTAGACCCGACAAAGATAGAGGCCATCATGGAATGGCCAGCGCGAACCAATGTTCATGAAATACGAAGTTTCATGGGCATGGTAGGGTATTATCATAGATTTGTCGAAGGATTTTTTAGGGTAGCAAGCCCCATTACCGAGCTCCAAAGAAAGAACAAGAAATTCATTTGGACTGAAAAATGTGAAGAGGCATTCCAAAGGTTGAAGGTATTATTAACAACGACACCAATTTTGAAAGTGCCAGACATGGAACAAGAATTTTTGGTTTGCACAGATGCCTCCAAGCAAGGGTTGGGTTGTGTATTTATGCAGGAAGGAAGAGTAATAGCATATGCATCAAGAAAACTTAGAACCCACGAAGAGAACTACGCAACCCATGATCTAGAAATGGCAGCAATTGTTTATGCACTAAATATTTGGAGACACTACCTTCTAGGAAGGAAGTTTGAACTTAGAACTGACCATTGTGGGCTACAACACATATTCACTCAGGACCACTTAAATGCAGGGCAAATAAGATGGTCTGAGCTAATCAGTGAATATGATTTTGATATTACTTACATAAAAGGAACAATAAATAGGGTGGCTGATGCTTTAAGTAGGAGGCCTCGAATATTTTCAGTGATTCCCTTAAAGACAAATTTGAGGGAGAAGTTGCTTGACTTGCAATTTAAGGACACCTGGTACAAGGAGGTTAGCAAGAGTTTGAGGGAGGACGAAATGAGGATCCCAAAATATAAAGAATACTCCCTTGATAGTGATGGACTTCTACGATTTCGGGGAAGGATATATGTGCCACCGAATGAAGATATACGTCAGTTGATCTTGAATGAAGCACATCGTGCAATATACATGGCACACCCTAGTGTTAAGAAGATGAGTGCAGACCTGAAACCACTTTTCTTTTGGAAAGGAATGAAGAAGTACATTGTAAACTTTGTAGCAAGATGCTTAGAGTGTCAGTGAGTAAAATCTGAACACAGACATCCAGCAGGGTTATTGCAACCCCATGAGATACCAAAATCTAAATGGGAAGTTATATCAATGGACTTCATTGTGGGACTACCAACAACCTCAAGATGACATGATTCCATATTTTTGGTGGTGGAAATTGTTATTGCCTAAATCTACCTCAGGCTGAAGGAAGGCAGAGTTCAGGGTAACATCAAACCACACTTAATCTGGTAGCTAGCCCTACCAGATCAGGAGAGGGGTCTCTTCGGGTCAATCTCAGCAAAGATAATCAATAAGGCTTGAGATGACTTGAAATAAAGGCTGATTTTAGGCTAGGTATATAAGTAAAAAGTTTGATCTTGATTTTGGGGGTTTTGTTGGAATCAAAGGGAAAGGCAGTTTTGGTTCCGGGGATGAGGCCTAGTTTTTGTAGAGTTCTGAATGGGGCAAGGAAGGCAATTGTTTTGATGCTTTGTATTGAATGAATGAATAGCTCAGACCAGTGAGGAGATGAAGAGGGCAAGAGGCTTTCAAGAATCCTTTTCAAACAGATGAAAACATGTAAAATTAAACAAAACTGAAGGCAAAGCAAAGCAATCTAATGAATTCCACCTTTATAACTTGTTTGTTTAATTTAAGAAGAAAGGAGGAGGGAAATGACACACATAAAAAATTAGTGAACTTACAACCACAGAGAGAAACACAACATCAAAACATTGAGCCACATGGATCCCAAAGAGTGCTGCAAACCCTAGTCTATTCCTTTTCCAAAATTGCAGAGATGAAATGTACAATGAAGTGCCAAGCAATCCCCAGTGTCCAACCCTGAAAATGACTGATGAATTACATGATATAGACAAGCCTAAATCATCCCCATGCCTCTAGGGGTAGATCTCACCATTATAGGATCTGTTTCAACCATATCTAAACTAAGAACTGGAAAATAGGCAATGAAACAACTTGCCTCTATAAGATAGGAAACTGATTCATTCACTTACATTTCACTTTTTGGTGAGTGAATCTACTAGGATGAGTAAAAATGTGCCAAAATTACATCAAAGTCATGAAATTACATCAAGTTACATCAAGAGTCTCACATTTGAGGATAAAAAAATCAAACTAGCCAAAACTAGGCGAAAATCTGAACTGCTGAGTGAAAATTAGGCCAAATTTCCCAATGCGTCGCGCTTGAAATCTCTATGCGTAGCGCCACTTTGAGGCTGATTTTGAGGGCCTTCCCAAAGTCCAAATTGAGTGCAGGATATCTCTTTGGAAATATCTTCCTGTCTACTTTCCAACCCAAGTGAAATTTCTAAATTTGGTTGCCATTTTCCCCTCCAAAAATCAAATCTCCCAACACTGCTTCCTGTGTGTCCAAAAAGTGGCAGAAAGGCCATTTTTGAGGTGTTTTTGACCCTTCAGGCAACCCAAAACTTGTCAAAATCCTTAGGTAATGGGTAGGCATGCACAAATTTTCATGAAAAATCCAGAAATGTAAATTTTTCTTCAAGAGGATCTTCCAATTATAAGTGCACGCCAAGTGGCGCTACGCGTCGGGCAGGAAAATCTGTGTTAAGGCCAAAAAATTCAAAATTGACAAAAAATTTCCCAAATTTCTTGAAATTTGGGCTGAATGTCCACCATCAAGAACTATGCTGGGCCAAAGAATCTTCAGCCAAAATTTGGAGTCTATCATGCCTTTTGCGACGCTTTAGTGCCCTCTTTAGTCTTGCTTTCAGGATCTTGATCCTCGCTTTGCAAACATGATTTCGCGCCCAATAACGGTTCTTCATGTGCTTGAGCGTGTTATTTTCCTTGTTTTCCTTCTCCAATAGTTTCTCAAGATGAATATTGACCCTCTCAAGCCAAGTCTCTCTATCAGCCTCAATCTCCCGCTCAATGGGTGTCATCTCGGTTTGGCTTCTTTGGGCAGCTTGCCAGTTCTCACGGATGTTTTGCAACTCCATGATTGTTTGCTGATCTTCCAACTGTTTGTTCCACTACTCCAGGTATTTTATGACCCATTGGGCTCTTTGAAACTTGATGGTCAATGTGTCGATCTCTGCCTTCTGCTCCTGAATGGTCTCTCTCAACTTTGAGCTTGGAGAGCTCAATCCTCATCAATCAATATGAAACCTGTGTCTTGGCCTCCTGAAGGGCCCTCATCCTGCATGGGCCTCTTACCTCTATCCTATACCTATAACTATGCTACTAATGACGGCAACGAGACCCCTTCCACCCCAGGTGGAGATAGTACTCGTCGGACTGCTACAAATAATCCTCTAGTGCCTCTTTGATAAGTGACATATGTCGGCACACTAGTAGTCTCTGCCTCCTGACCTCCATGCTAATGTGAAGGTTCGCCTACATCATGGAAAACCTCTGGAGGAACCTGAGGAGCTATGAAGAAATCATGGGAAATGAAATCCTCCCATGAAATACCCTGTAATCCAAGTTGTTGTACAACCACGATCTTGATGAGTGCATAGTGATAAATACTATTGTACTGCTTCTCGGGAGTTTTCTTCTGCACAAGAGTGGTCATTCTCTCGATATTCTGGCACATGAAATAAGGAATTTTCATCATCCTCACTCTGGTTAAATGCATCAATAACCTGATGTGGTAGGCATAGAGGCGTGAAAACCGGCCCTCACAACTGAAATATCTGAAAATGAGTTTCATCAGAGGCGCATAGGATTCCTTTAGGAACCGGAATGGGAACACCTTACTGAGTTGCCTCACAAAGCTAGGCCTAATGTATGGTTCATAATGTACTCTGTCCACCTACTGTATTTTGTTCCACTGTTCACTCACATTCGGTATTCCAGTTGCTTGAGAGATGGTTTCCGGTGTCAAAGTGAAATTTACACCAGCAAGGGTTACCTGCCATCATGTAAATGCAATACAAATAAACGAGCCAACTCCTGATGATGATGGATCCTAGCAATCCTTTCACAAAACTGATAGCATGACTGTTGTTGGAAACATGCCATGGCAAGTGGGCAAGCCTGCAATTTAGTCAATGAGGTGGGCTCCTCTCTCACATGTCTGCCACCTTTACGAGGCCTTCTAGGTGCATGTAACTCAGTGGTAGAATCACTATCTCGGTCATATGATGTGTCAGTATCTATCTCCATGATGTCCATGCAAGGTGTATGTTGGCTTATATGAGAGGAAATGAGAATTTGGTGCTTTGTTTTAGTTTCCAAATATGTGTCAAAGGGGAGGGACTGTAGGAGAAATAGGGCAATGGGGAAAATGGGGTTTAATCAAGTGATAATTGAAGTGTAGGGACAACCAATTGATTTTTTGGGAAACTTGGGGTTTGGGAATTTTTTACAAGTGAGATGGGAAAGGGAGAATGAGAGTGATTGAAATGACTTGGGATAGGGAAATGGGGCTTAGGAGTGAATGACTTTTAGAGATGTAAGAGGATGGTGTAGTGATGAGATAACAGTGATGGGAGATGGGAAAAACAAGGTGGGGAATTGAGTAATTTGGCACAAAATTATTTTTTATAACACCAACTTCAAAAGCCTAAGGAAGTAATTCTCAATAAGATGATAGGGTTTAAGTTTTAGCATTCAAACTCTCATATTCATACTCAAACAACACCAAACATTGGTTAATGGAAATTACAAGATCACTTGAACTTACTTGGAGCGAGAAGGACTGAGTCGATTTGGATTTTTGTGAAGCAATGACAAAAATTTAGCTTTCTGCCCTGTGCGCCACAACCACTGCCTAGTGCATCGCGCTCCGTCAATGCGCCGCGACAGTTCAAAAACACACGGAGGTGAGCAGCCCTATGTGCCGCGCTCAGCTTATGTGCCGCAACACTTGCCCAGTGCGTCGTGCTCTGCAAATGACACATAGTCTTCGCTCCTCCACGATTTTCGTTAGCTCCTTGCTATCTCTTGGCATGCAAATGGATTGTTGAAACAATGAAAATGTCTTTTATGGCAAATATTTTAATTTATGCTTCTTGAAAACCCACCTTTGTAATGTTTGAACTTTGACACTTTTTAAATAAACTCTGTTTTGCTTCCTTTTGATTTTTTGGACTGATGATGAGCTTCTGTCTCTTTTGCAGGGAGTGGTTGGCATGGAGATTTGGCAAAGGCGACCAGGGTTGCGCCTGAAGTACTTTACAACTGAAAAAATTTATTTGAAGCTTCCTCATATGCCTGCTGGCCATTATTATGCATCTTGAGACCTGATTGAAAGAACCCTAGACCTAATGAGCCTAAAAACCCTAAAATGACTCTTTGCTAACCAGGAGACCAAATATGACTGTAAATGATTTTGATGAACAGACACGGATCAACAGGTACATGACATGAGGGATATGAGTGACAAGACCCTTCCGTCAGTCGATCCATGCCCCTAATGGAATGCAGCTGACTGAACTGAGTGAGACACCTAAATGAAATGCAACAAGAGAAATTTGATCTCTGACGGAGGGATGAAGATACCGACTCTAACAGACACATTGACCAAGAGTGCCCATTTTAGACCAGTTAAGACTAAATATAAGGCACCAGAGATAGTGAGAGTTTTTATTGATAAGATTGTAAGATTATATGGAGTTCCTAGGAAGATCATATTAGATAGGGGAGCATTGTTTACAGGAAGGTTTTGGACCAGTTTCCAAGAAGCCTTGGGAACCCAATTGAACTTCAGCACTGCATACCACCCTAAGACAGATGGTCAGACAGAGAGGACTAATCAAATCCTCGAAGACATGCTACAAATGTATGTGATGGACCAACAAAAGAAATGGGAGGAGTTTTTACCTTTGGTGGAATTTTCTTACAATAACAGTTATCAAAGTTCCATCAAGATGGCACCATTTGAGTTCTTGTATGGAAGACCGTGCAGAACACCTCTTAGTTGGGACCAACTAGAGGACCAACTATTAATAGGGCCAGAAGTGGTGCAAGAGATGGAAGAACAAATGACTATGATTAAAGGGAGGCTAAAATAAGCACAAGATCGACAAAAGATTTATGTTGACTCTCATCGAATAGACCGAAGTTATGAAGTGGGAGATAGGATTTTCCTGAGAGTAAGGCCCCAAAATAGCTCTATAAGATTTGGAAAGGGAGCAAAATTGTCTCCACGGTTTGTGGGACCTTTTTAAGTTTTAGAAAGAAAAGGGTCGGTAGCATATAGACTTGCATTACCTCCATCCCTAGCGCGTATTTATGATGTGTTTCATGTTTCTATTTTGCGTTATTATATTTTAGATCCATCACATGTTATTGACTTAGGTCACTTGTAGGTTTCGGACGAGGGCAAGGTGATGGCCGAACCATTTTGCATATTGGACCAACGAACTTTGTAGCTTAGACAATGATTATTGGACCAGGTTAAGGTCCAATGGGACAATTATAGTCCTAGTTCAACCACTTTGGAGGATGTCGAAGAGATGCATCATCATTTTCCTTATCTATTCCAAGGACTTCGAGACAAAGTCCACTATTAAGAGGGGGTGTATGTAGTGCCCTACTCTAGTTGACTGACAATTATATGAATTTTAACATTATTTAGCCCTAAGACCGACACTTTATTCTTTGAGGACCTCAGGTTGAGGATCCAGACACATGAATATATTATTAGTGGATTTGATGGTTATGAATGTCTTTATTGATACTATGATGATGATAGCATTAATGGATATGCATGTTCTCTATTGATATGATTGTAGCATTAATGGATATGCATGTTCTCTATTGATATCATGATGATGATAGATTTTATGGATAGATATGTTTTCTATTGATGTTACAATTATGATGCCTTTGATGGATATGTTAATTTACCATTGATGTTATGATTATGATAAACATGATGGATGTGTCCCATATGTTAGTTACTACATTAGTTCTGATTCAAAATAAACAATGATGTGAATGACTAGGTCATGTTGATGTTTCTATTATGATAATGACTAACACTAAGAAACTTTGTTACTGATGATTATTGAGTATGACAGGAAACTTCCAGAGGCACTCACATATGATGAGTTGACAACATTTGGTTTGATAGAAATTAATATTTTGTCTTTGAAATTCTAAGTTTAGTTTTAAACTTGTTATATATATATATATATATATATATACTCTGATGATATGTCAGTGGTTGCAGGAACATGTTAGTTGCTTGGCCGAATGACTCACATATAGGTGATGGGGTTGTACAATTGGATGAAACAACATGGGAGGGGTGGGACAGTGTTCCTGATCTCACCCGCTAGCACTCCTGCTGTGACTTAGGCTGGAAAGGTTGAAATACCTGCGCCTTGAAGATCATGATGTCGTGAGGGCAAGTCCCAAATTTGGTTCACTCACGAGGATTTTTTGGGGGGCCCGCATCAAGACAGATTCCTTGATCCCCAGCACCATTAGTCTCACTATAGCAGGCAACATACGAGATGATAGGGGTATCTATCATTGCACATATAATTTCCCCTCATAACCATTGGATACTTGAAGGGCAAGTGGTGTAGCACTGTTGGAATTTCAAGAGAAATTCTTGAAGGGCACGACCGACTTGGCACCCTTGGCATCAAAAATAAATTCTTAGACATGGCACCCTTGGAACTTCAAATGGAATTTCTTGAAGGGCATGACCATCTTGACACCCTCGACATCATTAAAGAAACTAATAAATATAATCAATATATGAAAATCCAACTAATTCATATCAAGTGATATATGATGTTAGAACCAAAGGATTTAAATCAAGAATAAACTTAGGGTGAGGGAGGAATAGGAAGAGATAAAATATTTTACCATGATAACTCTACCCTTTCCATGTTAAAACAAAATATTAAGTGGATAATTTACATAAGTAAGTTAATTAGGCAAAAGGGGGAAAGAGGGACATAGAGTTAAGTATAAAAATTTATTAAAAACTTCATTAAGAGAAGAGGGTGGTGAATTAAAATAAGATTAATAAATTAAGATTTGAGAAATTTAGAGAACTACCATGTGGCAAGAGCCAACATAAGAATATTCATCTAAAAAGAAAATTGAGGTAGTTAGGGGACCAAATCTGAGACTTATCAATTAACTTCAGTAATAAACACAAATTAAGGAGTAGAAAAGGGGGAATCAAGAGACAACTAGGAGAAGAAATAGGAAGTCTTATTGGGTTGAGGAAAATACTATTTTAAATTAATAATTAAGTAAATTATTTTTGGAGAATCTTGATGAGAGGGTGACACATGGGTGGGTGAATAATCAAATTTTGGGTTAATAAAAAAAAAAATATTTATACATGAAATTCCAAGTGTCACCTATGAAGCCTTCTATAAAAGAAAGGGAAATGGAAGGGAAAATGACCTTTTGTTTACCCTATTGTTGGATGGAGGAGATTATGTAATTTTGAGTGGTTACGAGCTATAGTTGAGTTTTTTGAGGTAGAGTATTATAGAGAGGGGACTCTTGAGCCAAGAGGGGCTCACCTCTATCAGCTAGCACATTCATTCGTTGTACAACCCCATTGCAGCTTGGGGGTCCACGAGGAAGGAGAGTACCCAAGGAGTAGGCTGGGAGGTCAATCAGTGGGTCATTAAATTCAGATTAAGCACGAAAATATTTAGGCTTGGAGGTAGATGACAACAAAGGAGCTCAAGTAGCGGCAAGTCAAGTTTGGCTCTCGTCTAAGGGTGAACAGTACATGTGTTAGTTATATTGTATTTTTATGATGACTTCATTGTGCCTATAATCAACAAGTTAAATATATGTATGTGTTATGAAATTAAATTTATGGACTTTGATATCAGTGATTTAATTTTACTGAGTTTCAAACTAGTATGCTTATGGTTTAAATTCCTAGTTACTGTGTTAAAAAAAAAAAAAAAACCTTTAAAGCCTAGTGCTCATCTAGTAAAATATAGGGTTGGTCTCTATAGAGCCTCCCTCTCTGACAGCGCAGTTTTCTGAAGTTGTTGTTCATCCAATAGCTATTTTCAATGGAGGATATTGGAGGAGCTAGATCTTGAGCTTTTAGCCCAAGGATCTAGAGAAGGGATCAGCCCTTCTTGCATAGATCTGATTGTGCATCATTGTATTCATCATATCATCAGATCTGGCTTCAGATTTGCATACCCAACATTATATATGTGAAGCCCTAAGATGGTGGTTTTCTTAGATTGACAGATCTAAGAAACCCTTTCTAGGTTATCTTGGGAATCCATCAGAGAGCCCGAATCTCTGATTTCAGCATCATCGGAGCTCCCATTCTGCCTAGATCTGACTTTCTATATTTCAGGTAGTTGCAGTCCCAACAGTTGCAGCAGGGACAAGGCAGTTTACCTTCGAGCAGTTCAGCAGTTACGCAGTCCCTCTTGTGGGATCATTGTAGGGTCATTCCAGGCCATCCCTTTGGCTTGAGTGTCTCATATTTTGAGCACTATTGTACTTGCTTTTTCACCTCCTATATAATAAAATGGCTCAACTATTTTAGTGCATATTGATGTGTATTTATATTTATTGTTTACTTTTTTGCAGTTCTTATATTGTGTTTCAGTATTACTGCATTCTCCCTTTTGGGATATTACAAGGTGCAACCCTCATCCAGTGACGCGGGGACAAGGACAAAGACCCCTTCGACTTCGAAAGTATCACTAAGTCCCTAAAACTCCTAACGAACGAGGTCTTGGATCTGAAAAGGAAAAACAACAATAATGCCTCGAGTAGCAAGCCCCAAAAGCCTTTCTTTAGAAAGAACAATAATACACCAAATTGTCCTCCTCCGAATCCCAATGCGAACTTCAACGTACAGGAGATTGGAAAGGATAATTTATGTTCTTTCTACCAAGTATCCCACTCAAAGAGAACTTTACCCCAATGGATCAATAGCATGACCGCAGTGGTGAATCAACTGCTGGAATATTAGACGATAGGAGATCCTGAGGAAGAAACTGACCAGGTGGAGGAATAAGTCCCCCCCAAATGAAAATCTAGGGTCAACAATTATGACTTTTGAAGTGATCCATGGGGAAGAAGCCTAATCCATGGCGGAAGTTAATATGGCTAATAACATCCAACCCAAGCCTCTCCGAACCTACAACCTCAGGAGCAAGGGTCTGGTAGCCAATCAGGCTCTTGAAGAGAAAAGGAAATCATTTCTGAGGAAGATCCTGCCCCCTAACAAGGTAAACCAGGCCACAACTCCTACTTTGGAAAGACCGACTTCACCGCTACCCGAGGCACACCAAGAACTGCATAGTCCCCAAATTCGCCTCACACACCCATGGAGTTACCTTCACACCTAGAGCCCAGATATAACATTATCGAATACATGAAGAAAACACGGGCCAATATTTCGCTTTATGAGCTTGCCCGGATAGCCAACCAATGCGATTTGATTCTCAAAGATTTTTCTAACCCCTCCTCAACAAGTAGGTCTTCCCCCACATCAAAAGCTAGCATTTCAACTTCTTTCCAAGCCACGATAAACCTCCAATCCATTGTCAATGTCGTGAATGCTACCTCGTGAGGATATACGCCCCCTTTTCTCTTATCATTCGAAATTTTCAATTTCAATTTCCATAACTTCCTCATTGACTCTGGGGTGTCTACCAATGTCATGCCCTTGTCTGTGTGAAAAAATTTGAACATCCAACTTGAGAAGACCGATTCTAGGTGTTACACAGCAATTTGTCACCGTCCCTGCAATTTCCCATCCCGCACAATTGGAGGGCTCATTCCGTGACCTGTGAGCAGTGACATAACTAGAAAACACTTTCATGGCATTCCCCTAAACATGTAGTTTCATTGCCCTCAAGACAACTCCTTGTGAAAAGCCCTAAAAACACCCCTTTTTTCATTGGCGCAGGCAGCTAGTTCAGTACCCGCGCCAATGGGGTAAATCCTTCAAAGAGGGCGCGCCAGTTGGCGCTCTGTCCCAGAGTCGCACTCATGCTAGCCATTTTAAGGAGTGTTTTTTAAAAATAAATGGCGGAATTTTCATCCTAACTGATCCAGAAACTGGTATCTAATTTGAGTTGGGAGGTTTGGCTTCGGATTTCCATGTAGAGGAAGTGGTTTGCCACCTCTCATGGCAGCTTCCTTGAGGATAGGGCCAATCCGATGATTATAGGGATCCCAACTCCCCTTCCTCCATCTATAAAATCTTGCTCATCCCCTTTGCAAGCTAGTCTCCAAGTTCCCAAGAGCCATCAGAGCCTTATGCTGCAAGAGCCTTGATTCATTCCCTTAAGGCCAAATCCAAGCACGGAGATTATTGTCGAGACATCCGGAGAGAGAGGTTTGTCCCATCCCCGACAGGCTTCTTCGAGACGTGTTCCGTTGGCGACCCTCCGAAGGAGAATTCAGCATCAGAGCTATGGTTGTATTCTTCTTTGATTGATTAATGATAAGCGACTATTAATTATGGTTCCACTTCTGTTGTTGATTATGATGATGAGTTATATCTTCTCTGACTGACATATAGTTTCATATACTGGATTTTATGCTTGCGTTTGTTTTGTTTCTTGCATGTGCAGGTGTCCGATCACGGAGATCATGAGGATTGTGATCTGCTAGAGCTAAGGAACGAGAGCGCTACTTTCTCTACAAGAGACAGCGTTGGATTCCAGGTAAGCCTTCATCGCTAGTTGGTTTATTTGCAATTAGGAACCTGCACTATAGCGTGAACGATTGTTGCTAGACCCGGTCTGGGCTAGTAGGGATCACCTCTGTCCGCAGAGGGTATTTACCTCCACAAAAAATTGGCGACTCTGCTGGGGATCGTCTAGCTTGTTGTTGTTTGTTTTATAAGCTATAGACGGAGCCTGAAGTTAGCTAGATAGCCTTCGAAATGCTATTTCTCTGCATTAGCGAAGTAGATCAAAGCTGCTTCAGTCAATCTCTGGTTTAGTTTATGAACTGAACACTTGGAGTATTGTCTTGTATTTTCGGTTGTTTCTCGATTCTGCTTGCTTGATCGGCTCTTTTGGCTGGCTCTTTTGTGATTTTGGCTTTTGTTCTGCTTGATCATCACTGGTCTGCTTGTTGGATTGTCTATTTTTATTTTTCCTTAGCAAAATTGACTAGCGCGCTTTACAGCTTGACAGTCGCGCCCATTGGCACAGGTTTCCTGTGTATTACCCGCGCCAATTTGTTTCTGGCGCTAGTTTCAGCCTCACAGTCGCGCCAATCCTGTGAGGTACTAGGGTTTGCTCTTTTTTGACCTTCCTAAGCTTGATCAGTGTGTTTGGTTTTGTTTTTTCAACTGCTTGAGTGTTCTGGAGCCTTGTCTGAGTGGATGTGACCTTCGTCCTTTGGTTGTTTGCCCATTTCCATCGATTTCACATTCTAGCCCTAGGGCATCTAGGTGCTCTTGTGTGTCGAGCCTCCCTTGGGAGTTTTTGGTCTCTATTTGTTCAGTCGACCTTGTGATTGCTTCTTTACATTCATTTGGCAGTTGTTTATCATTTTAGTGTGTCATTTGAGTGTTGGTTCTCTTCTTCATTCGAATTTCGCTTCGTCTCGCTTTGGGCCTAGATTGCATGGTCCATTTGAGTCTTTGGGATTCTCTTCGTTTTGAGGGACTGTTTTGTCAATTTGGAGATCTGATTGTGTGTTTGTGTTGAGTTAAATTTGTGTGTTTTTCTCTTTCCTCATCACTTCTCAAATTTCTCTTCATTAGTTTTCATTTTGTTTAGTGCTTATTGCTATTAAACATTGAAAATATAAAAAATCTCTTTTGCTTTTGATTAGTTAGTGAAAATTAAAATCTTTTCAGTGTTATTAGTGATTAGTGACTTTGAGAGAAAAGTTTTGGGTTTACATTAGCTGCATTAGAGACTTTGTTGGTTGTTTTCTCATCATTTTGTTTGTGTGAAGAGCTCTCAACTCTCTCATAATTAGCTTTCATCGAATGAAATGATATGTTGTGGCATATAGTGTGCATTTAGGAGATTTTGAAACATCACACTCACTAGGGCCTGAAAACTGAAACGTAATTGAAGATAAACATTAAAATTTATTCAAATTACACTAAGGAAGCATTGAAACATTAACGCAACATTTAGTGGTCTAGGCTAGAGACGTGTTCCGGCATCTTTAAACCTAGTAGCTGTCATTTGCCTATTGGCTTTAGACAGCACTAGTACGAACTTGTGCTCCTCGTACCGTCGAGTATATAAAGGGAGACCCCACTAGTTTTCTATCCTTTATCCATAGGAAGCCGAGTCTACCGCCCTATACCCGTGATACACCGGACACAGCATTCGGGGAGATTTCCTGCATGTACGTTAAGTCCTTGGTTGATTTCTCTTTCATTTTGAAACCAAGGTGTATATTGCAGTTCACAGTTATTTGGTACACCCTTTGCCTAGTATTCCTGAGTAGTCATTTGATCTTTTCTAACTCTTTAAATTTGAAAGGATCACCAAGCGCTTGTTCTTTCATGCTTGTTTCAAAACTGAAAGAGATAGAGTCACCTTTCATCCGTTTCTCGACTCTTAAAACATGAAACGGTGAAGTTTCTAAGTTTCAATGTGGTAAAATAAATCACCCGCGATCACACGCCCTGTTAGATTTTGCTTGTTGGTCATTTGATTATGTGTCTTGACTCTTTTTCAGCCCGTGTGTGTTGTGCTTGATCTTTTGTCATTGTTGTCACAGTGGTGGAACCTTCTATTTCGTCTACTGGTAGTCCATATATGGAAAATTCATCAGAGGCTTCTCAGTCCTCTGCTGAACCCCAGCAACCCATCGTTTCTGAGTTTCTCGACGGGGGACCAGTTCTATCTGAGTAGCCCTTTGGAGGACCAGTTGAGTTCAATTGGCCCTTTTCCGACCCTTGGTTTGGATTGGGAGTAGGGGAAGATTTCCCTCCTCTTACATCGGGTTCGCCTTTTATAGCTGCTGTTATTCCTCCTAGTCTTCGCCGTCTGTTACGAAATATAGCGACAAGTTAAAATATGAGTGATTCTGCTAGCGAGGAAATCACCACATCTGGTGAAGATTACCAGTTATTCCCTCGACAGTTATTTCCAGAAGGAAACCCTGAACCATCTTTTATGTCATCACCTGGTCCCTCATTACCAGCCGGGTATAGTTTCTTGGGTCAGATTATTGCCGTCGCTGCCTCTATGGGGGTATCAGCTCCTTCTACGAGTCTGGTTGTTCCTTCATTGGAGATGTCCCCATGGACACCCATTACGTCATCCCCTCAAGTCACTTCTGTACCCTCCATGCCCACTGTTTTTGTGGCCGCATTTGCACCCACTGTTACTACCCAGTCCGTAAGGACCACAACGCTTTTCGAAGACATTTATATAGCATCTGCTATGCCGGAGAACATCTCTCCGGAGGAGTATTGATTGTCCCTACAACAATCGAACCCCGAGGTTGGACAATCCTCTCAAGATCCCAACTGCTCGTATTTTTCGCATTATGCACAGGATGGTACACCTGTGTATGTCTTTCCATATCAGTACGATGAGCATGGGAACCCTTTACGTTTACCTACTCCTGAGGCTCAACTTCATGCTTAGGGTTTACCATATAACCAGGCTGGACAGCCGTATAACCCGCAAGGACAACCTTTTCAAGGCCAACCTTCGGGTCAGCCTGGCTATCCTTATGACCCGCAGGGATAGCCCATACAAGGCTACCCTTCGGGCCAGCAAAGGGCCATTATACGGTCCGCAAGGACAGTATTACAACCCTTCCGGTCAACTTGTGCAGCCTCTCCCTGGAGTCCCACCTGGGCAACCTCAAGGACTCACAGGTCAACCGGGGTACCAACCCGGGCCGATATACGGTCCTGGGGGGCAAGTCCAACCCTCTCAACCTTTGCAACCGCAGTATCCTCTTGGTCCCAACGTTGCACATCAGCCAGGACCATCTTATGGTCCTGTTGCAAGTCAAACCGGTTATCAGCAACCACCTAGCTCTATCTCGCTACCAGGCCAACCGGCCCATCCGGCACAACCTGGTATCCCGCCACCAGGCCAACTAGCCAATCCGGCACAACTTGGTGTCCCTCCACCAGGCCAACCGGCCCATCTGGCACAACCTGGTGCTCCTCAACAGCCAGGACAACTTGCACAACCGGCACAACCTATTTATCCAGGTCAACCTATTCAACCAGGTCAGCCTGTTCAGCCAGGCTAGCCTGCACATCCTGTACACCCTGCCCAACAGCCGACTTATTCAATGTCGCAGCCAAATCAACCACTGCACTCTAATTATCAGGCTCAGCAGGGTCCCACCTATCAGGAGCCCACTCAACCTCAGGGCGGTTACTATTCTCATGGTCAGTATCGACCGAATTATAGCCAACACCAAGGTTCTAACTATTACTCTCAACAACCCGGCTACACGTATGCTCAGCAGCCAAATCCACATGCTGCTCACACAGGGCCGAATTACAATCAGGGTCCATACTCTAGTTATCAATCCCCGTACGCTGGTTACCAGCAACCGAATCAGGCTGGATATACGACCTATACCCCCTACAGTCAGAATCCTATGGGACAGAACCCCTGGGGGCAAGGATATTATCAACCAGCGTGGAGTATAGGTACTGGTCCTTATCAAGGGCCAGGCATGTCGTCCAATCTGCCATTGTCGTTCCTGGCTACCTTGGAATTACCAGATGTTTCGAAACTAACCAATGATCCGATTCTGCACAATCCTTATTGGCCTCCGGTTCCTACCAAGGTACCTGTTGATTGCCCCAAGTTTGAGGGTAAAGCTGGGGAGGACCCCCAAGCTCATGTGATGACTTACCATCTTTGGTGTTCGTCCAACTCTTGGGTGGATGATTCAATTCGTCTATGCCTCTTCCAGCACACTTTGACTGGTGCTGCCGCTAAGTGGTATATTGAATTATCCCACAGCATCTTTCAAGATTTCAACATGTTAGCCATGGATTTTCTGACTCACTTTCAGTTACCGGTTCGCTACGAAGTCGGGACGCACCTCCTGACTTCTTTGAAGCAGGACAAAGCCACCCACATTTCTGATCACATTCATGAGTGGCGACGTCGTCGTAGACTGATCAAGTTCCATATACCTGATCAGATACTAACTCATTGGTTCACCACCTCCTTTGTTAACAAAATCACCCAAGATATTGCTATGGGAGCGTGTGTGACTGAAGAACAAGCCATAGCGCGTGCCCAATATCTGGATCTAGTATACTCTCAGTTTGGCACGCTTTATGATATTTTGCCTGATGCTCCATGGTCCGGAACCTCTAAAGCTCCACCTACCCCGGTGGTGGATGGTGTTATTGGTTCCGTGTCTCAAAATTTGAAGAAATCTTCGAATGGGAAGCAGAAGTCCAACTCATCCAATAATTCTACTCCTCCCGCCCCTCCCGATTCTGGAAAAACTATGGAGGTTAATGCCGTTCAGGCTAATCCTACGGAAAAAGCCTCCAAAGGAAAGAAGAAGGGCAAAGGTAAATCCAAATCCGACGCTCCAAAGCCAGAATCAAAACCTCGTACCAAGGACGGTTCCCAACGTAAACCAAATACCCCTGCCTCATTTGTGAAGGAGATCATTATACAAAAGATTTTCCACGACGATCTGAAGTTAGTCAACTTCTAAAAGGCTCCAAAGGGACTCTGGCAGTTCTTAAAGAACTGTTCCCGTCTCAGCAGACCCAGATGGTTGAACAGCCTTCACCATTTGCACCATTTGGGTCCCAGGTCTTTATGATGAATGGTTCTGCACCTATCTCTATTGCTACGCGTTCGAAGGATTACAACGAATCATGCCAGGCACCTGGGAAGGCAGTTGTGGACGGTCCACCTCCCCCACCTGTCTCCGGTTCGTTGGAGATTGAGAAGTTTACTGCTGAACTTGTTGTGAGGCCACCTTCTAAAGGTGTTCTACGAAGATCTTCCTACAATCTGAATGCCCGTGCCGCTCAGCACTACAGTATTGTTGAGGATCTGGCACAGGCGCCTTCGGCCATGTCTACATTGGAAGTTCTTCAGAGTTGCCTGTCACAAAGGAAATCTTCGTTGTCTGCAATCGGTGGGATCGATCCCACTGATTCTAATCTTCTCACCTTCGACTTAGAGAACTTTACCCCCCGACTTCCACATCAGATTTCTCTTGTTATTCAAGTCGGGATCAACGGTCTTAACATCCATAGGGCCGTTGTGGATGAAGGTGCTTCTACCTGTGTCATGTTGTCCGCTTGCTGGAAATCCATTGGCTCTCTGGCCCTTTCATCGTCTCCTAATGCCCTAGAGGCTTTTGATGGTCGGGAATCAAAAACCTTGGGTGTTCTCGAGAGTTTAGTGATTACCTTATAGGGGAAGACAGTCAATGTAGAAGTAGAAGTAGTTGACGCCGAGCTTAACTACAACATACTTCTCGGCCGAAGTTGGACTCACGCCATGTTATGCGTGCCATCCACCCTCTTTCGACTTATTAAGTTCCCTCACGAGGGAAAAATCGTTGTTGTGGATCAGTTGTCTTTCTTCACCTCCACCTCCGATAACAACGTTCCGTACGTGGATCAGATCCCAAATCCCCCTGACAGTGTAGGACTCGGTCTCTTTAAGGACCCCATCCTCATGGGTATTTTTCCCGCACCACCACCGCACACCTCTCAAGTTAATATGATCTCTAGGTCTGACGACCCATGGCTCATCCTAACGCCTGAGCAAGGGACTGAGTTTGGAGAATCGATGCCCTTAACTCTGGTAGAGATTAACTACTGTGAAATCGTTGCTGCATCTGATCCTCCCCCTCCTCAGCATGCTCCTTCGAGCATGGCTTTAGACATCTATTCTCAATCCCCCTAGCTCGGCGAGGCCGACTCGCCTGATCCTCTTAAAGAGATTTTCCCTTCTGATGAAGCCATTGTTGAAACAATGTCTCTTGAGGAGCTGCCTTGGAGAAATGGACATCATCATTCCTCATTCATGCCTGGCTTGGGGGCAATGTCAGATTTTCTAGAGAGTTTTGCATCTCAGGTTCCCACTCCACCTCTCTAGACGCCCATATTGACACATGAGGTGCTTTCAGAGGGAAACTTGAGCAACATTACTCAAACCATTTCAATAGACATCTCTGTTAAACCGGGGATAGTTGAGAACATACACGTGGGAGTAACTTGTTCTCCTGATGAGATACGAGTTTATACTGATCTTTTTCGAGAATTCAGAAACGTGTTCGCCTGGTCCTATGAAGAAATGCCCGGGATTGATCCCATCATAGTAGTGCACGAGATTCCTACCTATCCTGGTGCGAAACCCGTGCGCCAACGCCTACGCCCGGTGCATCCTCACAAAGCCACTACCATTAAAGCAGAAGTTGAAAAACTTCTGAACGTGGGCTTCATTTACCCGATTCCCCTCACAGAATAGGTCTCCAACATCGTCCCTGTAGATAAGAAACAGGGTACTATCAAAGTTTGTGTTGATTACCGAGATATTAATTGGGCCTATCCAAAAGACAACTACCCCACTCCTTTCATAGATAAAATCATTGACGAATGTGCCGGGAGTGAGATTTATTCCCTGATGGATGGCTTTTCCAGGTATAATCAGATAAATATTCTACCCGCTGATCAACACAAGACTACATTCATCTGTCCGTGGGGTACCTTTGCTTATAAAAAGCTCCCGTTCGGCTTGAAGAACGCTGGAGCTACTTTCCAGCGTGCTATGTCTTATGCGTTCCATGACATACGCCATATCGTTCAGCCTTATCTAGACAATTTTCCAGCTCACTCAGCTCGGCGAGAGGACCACCCAGAACACCTCCGCCATATTTTCCTTCATTGTCGACGCTATAATATCCAGCTCAATCCTCATAAATGCGTCTTTTGCATGGATTCTGGCCATCTTTTGGGGTTCATAGTCTCCAAGGATGAGATTTTCCTCGATCCCCTAAAGGTCGAGGCCATTTTCAATCTCCCATCACCCTCTTCGTTATATCAATTGCAGAGTTTGCAGGGAAAAGCTAACTTCCTACGACGCTTTATACCAAACTATGCGGAAGTGGCCAAAGGATTCACGCATCTTTTAAAGAAGAACGTTCCCTTTCATTGGGAAAATATTGCTCAACAATCCTTTGAGAAGCTTAAGACATTACTGGTTAATGCCCCGTTGCTTCGGCCTCCAAACTATCACCGTGATTTCACTCTATACTTGACTGCCACGTTTAGCACCATAGCTATGGTTCTGGTGTAGGATGACGATGATGGCAACGAACACGTTGTTTACTATCTATCACGAAACCTTCTCGACACAGAAACACGTTACGCTCACGTCGAGAAGCTAGCTTTAGCAGCTGTACAAGTTGTGCAACGTTTCCGCCACTACATCCTGCTGTGTACCGTAACCGTGGGTTCGGATTGCAACCCCATGACATATATTCTTTCTCGACAATTACTGGGGGAAAATACTCCAAATGGATCGTTATCCTTCAGGAGTTCGACCTAGAGTTCACTACTGCTAAGTCGACCAAATCACTGGTTTTCGCGGATATTATTTGCTCCCTCCCGACAGACTCCCCCCCATCTCATTCTGAAGAACATATTCCCGACGAAACCATATTCCTTATCAGCACCCGTGACCCATTGTATGGCGATATTATTGTGTATCCTCAGACGTCATCCTTTCACTCTGAGTTGACCAAAGATGCCCGACGTCGGATTCGGCATCAGTCTCAACCCTACCGCATTGTAGGAGATACATTATACCGGGTTGGAGTAGATTCGGTGCTCCGTCGGTGCTTGACTTTGGAAGAGGCCGAAAGAGTCTTAAATGACTGTCATAGTGGCACCTGTGGCGGTCACATGTCTGGATATGCCATCGCCTAGAAGATTCTGCGTGCGGGTTACTTCTGGCCGTCAATCTTCAAAGACTGTATTGTTGCAGTCCGCAAATGTCACGCGTGCCAGGTTTTTCAGCGCAAGATGTGCGCACCACCCCTCCCTTTGCATCCTGTCATTACTGTTGGCCCTTTCACAAAATGGGGCGTAGATTTCATGACGTGTAACCTTCATTCATCTGGGGGGCATGCATATATAATTGTCGTTGTCGACTACTTTACTAAGTGGGCCGAAGCGATGCCTACACTAGCTGCCGATAGTAAGACAGCTGCCCAATTTATCTTCAACCACATCATTGCAGGGTTCGGGGTCCCTCAGGCCATTGTTACTGATCATGGTACTTACTTTCGAGATTACATGATGGCTGAGCTGACATCAAGATTGGGCTTACGACACGATAGCTCAACGCCATATTACCCACAAGCAAATGGCCAGGTTGAGGCTGTAAACAAGGTTTTGGTCACAATGCTTCAACGAACATTTGGAATTCATAAGTCCAATTGGCACCTCCAATTGTTCTCAGCTCTATGGGCATACCGGACGTCAACAAAGAGTGCAACCGGATTCACACCATTCCAATTGGTGTATGGTCTGGAAGCAACTCTTCCGGTTGAGTGCGAAATTCCTTCCTTAAAGCTAGCTGTGGAACTTTTACCCGACACTTCTCTTGAAGAAGAGCATCTCTTGTATTTGGAACAGTTGGATGAAACCCGCTGCTTGGCTGCTTTAGTCATTGAAGCACAGAAAAAGCGGGTCAAAGCACACTTTGACCAATCTGTCTCTCCACGTTCCTTTATCGAAGGGCACTTGTCCTCCTATACGACCAAGCGCACGACAAACTCGGGGCAGGAAAGCTCCAACCCATGTGGCATGGGCCCTATATAGTAAAACGAGTATTGAAGAATGGGGCTTATGAGCTCATTGATTATGAAGGAGTTCCGTTGGCGCAGCCTAGAAATGGGTTGTACCTTAAGAAATACTACGCTTGAAGTTATTTTTGGTGTGGTGTGTGTACATAGGTGTGTATATTCATTTGTGTGCATGTGTGGTGTGGTGTGCGATGTAAGCGTATTTCTGCTGATCGGGTCTTCCTGATTATGTAGATGTCCATTACTCCATTTGTGGGTTTCGCGGATGGTGTCTCCCACAGTAACAGGAACCTGTCTTCGGCAGCCTGGGTAATCTATGATCCTGCTAGTGAGTTGATTAACCTGCAAGGTGTGTGTCTGGGTCCTGCTACAAATAATATCACGGAATATAGTGTTGTATTGTAATTATTAACCGAGGCTGTGGACCTCGGAATTCGTGAATTAATTGTGTATCTAGACTCACAACTTGTAGTATTACAGCTTAATGGGCACTATTCAGTAAGAAATCCCTCCATTTTATGTCCGTATTTGTGTATTCATCTGCTGGAGAGAAATTTTGACTATATTACATATCATCACATACCCAGACATATGAATACATTGACAAATGCAGTAGCTAATTTGGTTCTAGATAGACATTTGCACAGTTTAGAAAACATCATCACATGTAAGAAGATCCATCCAGAAATAGGTATGTATATATATATATATATATATATGTGTGTGTGTTGAAATGTTTACATAGTGTGCATCACATAAAATAAAAAATATACATGTTTCGTCTTAATACATCCGGAGACGACATGTCTCTCAAAAAATATATGCATGAAAGAAGCCCTAGGTGTCTAATCTGCATGGTGCTCATGGTAACATGCTACCGCGCGCACTAAGCGTCTCAGTAGTCGGTGGAGGCGACTAGGCACTCCCATCGTATGTCTCTGATACGCCATCGGGACATCTGCCAACCGGGCGTAGTCTGGAATCCCTCAGGAAATCCACTCAAGGTTCTGGATCAACTCTCCCACCTCGGCACCCTTCACCTGAGGGTCAGCTGCGGGCTGAGTTCTCTGTGCAATGGGAGACATACCGGCAGGTCTCTCTGGGCCGACATGTGCATACATATTAACTGGTATTAGAACGGAAATGTATTACCAAAAAATCATAAAACATAAAAATCAAAAAGAGAGGTCATACCCAACTCCTCGTCCCAGTCATCCCCCTCCGGAAGTGGGAGATCTGGGTCTCCAGTGAAATCGGTCCCGGCATAGGGCCAATCCTCGACCACGATCAGTTGACGCCGTAACCATCCAAAAAACTCCGACCTCCAGGACATTTGTTGGCCTCCTCCTGACCTGGGCATAAGTGCTGCCCAGCGAGCCATCCTCGGCTCTCTTAGTATTGGCTCAGCAACTATGGCCCCTTGGCCCTGAAAGATAGGTGTTGGCGAAAAGTCAGGTCTCGCGGGCAAGACCCAGGTTCAAGGGTTGTGGCCAACAAGGGGTCCGGTGTAGTCTAGGAACACGCCGGCATTTTCACCCTGCTCTTGGAGAACAATGCGTCTCACCCGAGGCGTGCTGCGACCACATGCATAAGGGGATGAGATCACTGGTAAGGAATAAACCCGCAACCAAAGAAAGAAAGTGCATCCATTACATATACCAAATTACACATGCAAGATCACTAAGTATTCAGACAGTCGCAACTTAAAATTTTTAAATCAGGGTAGACTCATTACAACGCATGAACAACATATTGAGACAGCAATCCTTCCTTATATTATTCTTCTAGCCGAATACATGATTACATAGCTTTCTTCTCTGATAACTCACAAGTCAGATACAGATGGGTTTGAGAACAGAAAGGAAGAACATAGAAAGTAAGAACCCATAGGAAGAACAAGCATGATTCTTCCGTAGCTGCTCTGCGTATCCTTCCTCAGGTCTTGATCCTCGCGACTTCTCTCGCATCCATTCAACCTTCAACAACAACAACCAACCTAACTCTTCAGCCGGGTGATCGCCTTTTATTCACCCGCTCGTCGCGACTGGCAGCTTCTCTGCGTCTTTACTCTGGCTTTTCCCAGCGTCTCTTCTGATGTCTGTGTGTTCTACCTTCTGTTTTCTGCTATATTTCTTTCATCTGCACTTATCTTTGTTTGATCTCCAGTTATCAAGTGCTTCCGTGCCACCTTGGTAGCTCCGCAACTCCTGGTCGCTGCGGCGCGGTCGCGGTTGCTATGTGCATTTATTCCGCAACTCAAAAAGAGTCAAAGTTCAAAATGTCTTGGCCAAAAGTTCAAAACTTAAACAAAAACAAGGGCCCCAACAGGCCCCGACCACAATTCTTTGACTCGTCCGCGAGTCAATCGCAAATAACAGTTTCTAATTCCATTCCCTCGCTGGCTTCCATGCCCTGCTCTGCTGTTCCTTCTTCCGCCACCCTTTCCTGTTGTACTCCGCCATCCGGTTGGCCAAACAAGGGCCCCAAATCCGGGACTCGGCGGAGTGTTGAATCTCTAAGCTCTGTGAAGGTCGCCACTGCTTGCTGCCATTCCTGCATAAGCAGGTCGGCGTCCTAAGAGATGCGGTTAGCGGCAGCTTCGTCTATGGGCGTCAGGGCAGCCCCGAACAGGGTGGCGAGCTGGGCTTCTGCCTTGGCATCCAGCTGGTGCATAGCGTCAGCATGGGTGCGAAGGGGCGGACGGATCTCCCGGATGACGTGCTTGGCCGCGGCTGATTCGGCCTCAGTCTGCTGCATGTGAAGTTCCAGCTCGTTCGACTGGGCGTAGAGCTGATCCAACCTTGCAGGGTCTGTGGTCGCTTGAATGTCCCGGGCAAGCTGTTGCAGCTGGGCAGCAATGGGCTGCGTTTTGACCGTCAGCGCGAGGGAGCACTCCTGCAAACTTCGCAGAAGGGCAGAAGCTGCGGCTGCAGTGGAATGGAGAGTTGCTTGTAGACTAGCTGCCTGCGCCTGTTTGGCAGTCACCTGTCCTGAATGGTCAGTGGGTGGATCTGGAAGGGTAGGCCGTGCGGCTAACGCCGCTTGTAACTCCTGGTTCTCCCTGCAAACAGTAGTGAAAAATTCCCTGAGGTGATGAGCCTGTAAAGCTATACTGTCCTCCTCTATGCGAGCAGGGAGTGGGGCATGGTGAGCCCGTGCCTCCGGCCATACGTTGGAGAGCGCCTGAATAACAATGTTGGCCTGCTCCTGGAGGTAGGTCTTCTCCTGCAGCAGCTGATTGCGCTGTTCAGTAAGCGCCATGATCTGATTCCGCTGCTCGGTGCACCGCCGCTGTAGCTCGGTGTGAATCTGCTCGGCCTTGAGGGCCGCCCGCTGAATGAGCAGATACAGCTGTGCTGAACTCAGTTGTTCTGCAGTTGTTGTGCTGGGTGCACCCTGCTCTGGCGTCTGTTCCTGCGAAGATTGGCCCATGGCCGCTGCTTGGCCTGAAGTCTCTGGAGGATGGACCGGCGTCTGCTGCTGCACCGAAGTGGCCATATCAAGCTCTGGCCGGTCCTGCTGCGTGGTTTTCTCTGTGGAAGGGGCGGCTGAATCAACCCCAACCGTGGCTGGCTGGACAGATATAGTGGCAAGAGGATCCCGGGATGTGGCCACGGGGTCAACAGGTGGTAACACGGCTGCAGTACTGGAGGTGACCTCCGCCCCATGGTCACCGCCGAAAAGTTCCCGGATCAAAGAATCAGACACAATGGCTGATGAATTGGACAGATTGGGGGAGGTGGCATGTGGTCGGCTGGTGGAGGGGGCGGTGGATGGAGTGAACGAGGTGTGAGGGAGACGAAAGTTTAGGAAATCTGCCGGATCAATCAGCGGTTCCTCCGGAATCAAAGTTGCTGTGGGCGGAGTGGCTGGTGGATCATCCTCCGTAAGATCCACCACGGGATCTGTGGCCGTAGTGCGGGCCCTCTTGAATGGAGGTGGGTCGGCGGAATCGGGTTCGGGGCCCGGTTCACCCATTGTCGTGATGAGGGGGGTGGCAGAAGTGAACAGGTTAGTGGGAATGGGGGAAGTGAGGGGGGCGGTGTTGGAGAGACCAAGGGACCGATTAATACGAAATTCATTAAAAGAAGGAAATATAGGGGCACCACTGGAAACAACCTGAGTTGCCACGTTGAGTCGCCGTGCCTGGTCGTTGAAATGCTCGACGATGGGGACCAGCGATTCAGGCAGGTTTGTTGCGGTCCCCGCTGCATCTGGGGTTGTCTCCGCCGCAACTTGGGAAGATCCCCCGGCGCTGGTCGCGGCAGGCTGCTGTGTGGCCCTCATCCCCTCAAAATTGTAGCGGAGGACTCCGTCGCTAACGTGCTGGACAACCCCCGGCCACGTAGAGACCTCCAGGTGGAAAACACTGTCATTCAGCTGGAAGTGAAGGGGCGCCATATGAAAAGTGTGGTGCGGTACACAAGTCGGCCGGATGAAAGTGTGGTTGTGGCTGATGCCAAACCACACCTGTTCATTGTATTCATCCAACAGGTGCCGAGGCACCCGTTGCTGGTAAGTGGCCACATCGGTCATCATCCCATACCATTCTCGGAATGCCTCTGCGTTCACCTGCTTGCTGCTGGGGGCCGTGGAGACCTGCCAGGGGGAATATCGCATCGCGAGCGGTTGGCTCACGGTGATCTCCGCCGGTGTCCGTATCGGGGGAAGATGCCATTTCCACATGGCGAACGCTAAGAGAAAGTACCCATAGATGAAACTGGTAATCCGCTTGTAATTGTCTTCGCAAGCCGCGAAGAGCTCCTTCAACACAAATGAGCTCCAATTCAACTTGGCTCCCCGGACGCAATGCTCTGCGATGGAAATTGTGTCCAGAGTGCACTCCCCCTTTGTGTAGTGGTGCATGGTCTTGCTAGCGATCAGGTAGCAAGCAAACCGTATTGCTGGTACATTTATCAAATCTATCTTGGCGCCTTTACCACCCCGGCGAGTGCCATATTTGGTGTAGAGGTCCGCATCAGCTGACTTCCGAGCGCGCTTGGAGGATGTCTGGCCCGCAGTGGAGACATCTGCACCAGTTTGGGATAGCCCCGTAAGCCGACTAATGTCTGCTGCATGTATTGGAATTTCTTCGTTAAGCCACAGGGACCCGTTCTGCACCCGACTGAGGAGGAACCGGGTACATTGCAAAACTGGTCCGGTGGTTCCGAAGACGGGAAGACTCCTCAAATTCATCAAAGTCGACTGCTGTAGGCCCCGAAATTCATCCCGCATTCGACTGTTAGAGCTGCTCCCGGGCGTGTAATGGTGTTCCATGAACGTCTGCCAATGGAGGTGAGGAAACTCAGCCGGGTCGGACAAGTTGGCGTCCATACAGGGTGCATTGTCGTACTTGCCAACCAGTGACTCTACTCGGTGAATTCTGCGATCTAACGCTGGTTCAGGAACTGAGAGAAGAGCTCTCGGCATCTTGGCGCGTCTCTGATAGACTTGGACGATTCTTCTGTAACTTCCTGCGAAGTGCTGAGTGCTCTGATACTGCGAATGCTCCGGAGTCGCTGCAACTTCCAAACTGAATTGGTCCGTCATCCCTGTGCTAATAGCCTTCATGCAAATTGGGCCATCTGCTGGCATGCGCGGGGTTGATGAGACTCCATAACGGCAATTAATTCTTGCTATCTTTCTTGCCTGCGATAATCGTGCGATCAATCGCAGGCCTGTGTGTAATCTGACAGTTGCTGACGGCGTCATGGGGAGATGGGCGGACCCGACGGCGGAGGGAACTGCGGCTGATGGTAAATGATTATGGTATGATTACTGTCCATTAAGGGGATTTATGACCAAATCTGAGCTATCCTACGGACTGACAAAAGGACTGACGGATATGACCTGGACTGACACTGGCACGAGGATGGATCCTTTGTGCATGACAAGCTGGACTGGAGCGGCGACATGCTGGACTGGCGCTGTGACACGCTGGACTGGCCCGCCTTGACCACAGTCGGTTGCGGTAATGTTCCCGCAACTGACTGGTTATTTGACTGAGTGCCGACAATTGGAAAAAGACTACCTACATTCATCCCGGTTGCGGGAGAGTTATTCAACTACACTACTCTACGGGTTATCTCGGTTGCGAGAGTTATTAATGAAAAGTGAGAAGTACCTACGCCTGGTAGGGCTTCAGGCGTGCGCCATTTACCCATCCCGGAAGAACTGTGCCATCCAGTTGTGCCAACCGAACGGCTCCTGAGTCGCGGATCTCGATGAAAAAGTACGGTCCCAGCCAATGCATCTGGAGCTTGCCTGGAAACTTCTGGAACCAGCTGTCGTATAAGAGAACTTTGCCGCCAACTTGGAAAGCTTTAGTTTTGATGTGGCAGTCGTGCCACGCCTTCTGTTGGGCCTTCTCAACCCTCTGGTGGAATTTTGCGAGGAATCGAGCCTCATCCAGCTCCTGTAGCTCCTGGAGGCGTTCCCTAAGTGACGCCTCTTCTGAGAAGTGGAGGGTCGTTGCGATCAAAAGGCTGGGCACGGTGAACTCGGCGGGAATCACCGCTTCCTGGCCATACACCAACTGGAAAGGCGTCTGGTTGGTCAAACGTTTTACCGTGGTCCGGTAAGCCCATAATGTCGCTGGTAGCCGCTCATCCCAATCGTCCCGCTGAGCGTTGCAAATTTTTGTCAAGCCCTTTTCAAGAATCTTATTGAAGGCTTCCACCGTACCATTGGCCTGCGGGTGGTATGGGCTGCTCTTATGATGCTGAATCATAAATGTGTCCAGTAGCGACTTGACCGTGGCGTTAATGAAATGTGTACCCTGATCGCTGGTTAAGCTCCTTAGGCAGCCAAAGCGGCTGATGATGTGTTCAAAGATGAACTGGGCAGCGGTCTCTGCCGAGCAGTCGCGTACCGCTACCGCCTCAGCCCACCGGGTCAGGTAATCCGTTGCGGTGATGATGTACCGGGCTTTGGAATGGCGAGCGATTGGTGCGATGGGGCCAACGAAATCAACAGCCCATTTTTCAAACGGCCGCAACACATGCACTGGGTGTAGCGGAAGCTCGTCCCTATGCGAAGGCCTTCCCGTCCTTTGACAAATATCGCAACGTTTCACATAGGCCTTACAGTCTGCATGTACCGTCAGCCACCATAGGCCAGCTTGAAGCACCTTCCTTGCGGTGGGTTTAGCGCCCACGTGTCCTCCCGCAACACCGCTGTGACATTCCCACATCACTGCTTCCCGCTCGTGGTCAAGAACACACCTGCGCAACACCTCATCCAGGCCCAGTTTGTATAGCTGCCCTGCGATCAATTGATAATCGGCCGCCCGGACAACCAAGTGGCATTTCTGAAGGGGGGTGTAATCCTCAGGGCACTGTCCCGTAGTCAGATACGTGGCTATGTTAGCCAGGTAGTCTGGGACTGCTTCAACTCGAAATAGGTCAGCATCCGGGAGCTGATCGTCCAACGGACCTTCATTCTCTCCCGTCTCCAACCTGGATAAGTGATCGGGACCAACATTTAACCTGCCCGGCTTGACAATCACCTCAAACGTAAACTCCTGAAAAAGTAGAAGCCATCGACAGATTCTTCCTTCTAACACAGGCTTATTGACCAGATATTTTAATGCCGAATGGTCCGTGAAAAATGTAAATTTGCCGTCCAAAAGGTAGTGGCGGAATTTCTGAAGAGAGTACACCATCGCCAACGCCTCTCGCTCGGTCATGGTGTAATTCTTCTCCGCATTCGATAACCGTCGACTGGCAAAGTATACGGGGTGGTCAACTGTCGTTTCCCCGGGTTGCGCCAATACAGCGCCAAGTGCAATCCCGGACGCATCAATGTGCACATGGAACTGCTTATCCCAGTCGGGATGAACAAGTATGGGTGCCGTCGCCAATTTCTCCTTCAATGTGTCGAGTGCCTGCCTACACTCCGCCGTCCACTCAAATGCTTCGGACTTCCACAACAGTTTCTCCAGAGGGGCAGTGATTTTGGCGTAGTTGCAGATAAACCGCCTGTAGTATCCGGTGTGCCCGAGCAGTGCCTGCAACTGCTTCACAGTCTCGGGGGCCTCCATGTGGACGATGACCGCGACCTTGGCAGGATCAACGCAGACCCCTTGCTTACACACCACGTGACCCAAGAGTGTGCCGAATGGTACTGCAAAAATACATTTGTTCAAGTTCAAGGAAATCTGCAGCTGGCGACATCGATCGAACATAACACGCAATAGGGAGGCATGTTTCTTCAGCAGGCTGTAAATAGTCCAGTCGTCCATATAGACTTCCAGGAACTTGTGAATGTACTCCCGAAAGGCAGCAATGACAATCCGGGAAAACACCGCCGGTGCGTTCTTCAGACCAAACGGCATAACGTGGTATGCGAATGATCCCCACTCAGTTGTGAATGTTGTCTTCGCCTTGTCTCCCTCGGCGATGCGCACCTGATGGTAGCCTGAAAATCCATCAGTGAAGGAATAAGCTTCGTTTCCCACGACATGATCTAGAACTTCGTCGCTGAAGGGAGTGGGAAACAGGTCGTGAATACAAGCATTATTCAAACTCCGATAATCTACGCAGACACGGATTTCCGCTTTGTCCTTCTTGTTCTGGATGACAATGGGACTTACCCACTCAGCTTCTTCTACTGGAAAGATGAGACCCGCAGCCAGCATCTTGTCGATCTCCATCTTGACCTTCTCTTTGATACGTGGATTCAACCGGTAGGATCGGTGCTTCACCGGCCTGGCTCCTGGTTTCAGTGTGATGCGCATCTCGCCCAGATCCCCCTTGATCCCCTTCAGGTCCGCAACTGATGACGGAAATAAATCTTCATACTCCCGGAGGAGGCTGAAAATTTCTCTTGTCGTCTCCTCGTCCTAGTAATCTCCCACCGTTGCCAGCTTAGGTTTCTCCTCCATTCCAATGTTCAGCTTCTTTGTCTTTAGGGGCTGCAAATGGACTCCTTCTGTCGTCGGCTCGTCGCGGATGCTGCGCTCGCCTTCCTTTTCGTCAAAATAGAGATGCCTAAGGTCCTCCAAACTATCATCCTCCGGATCGCCGTCAATTCGTTGGCAAACCAATTCGCGCTTGACCCCGGAGCGTGACGCCACCGGGCCCTCATCGGGCTCAGGATGGCGGAAAAACAGAACCTCCTTAATGGCTTGTAGGGCCTGAGATTCCTGCGCCGTCTCCCCTTCGAACGAGAAGCTCTGGACGAACTTTTCCGCGACTACTTGCCAGGAGCGGGTTCCCCGTTTCCGCTCTTCCTCCAGGTACCAGGCCTGGGGAATTGTACCCAGGGAGTGGACAAACCTGTGGACCCACAACTCCTCAGGATACCTTGCGCTACGCCACTGTTCCTCGCACGCTTGCAAATGCTGTCGCGGGTCGGAAGCTCCATGATGTTTAAATGTAATGCAGGGCCCTTCATCCTCTTTGAAGCGTGCCCGTAGAGCATCCGCCACACGCTCCCATCGCAACAGAGTGTTGCGGTGATTGTTCCACCATCGTCCCGATGTTGACTTCAAGGCCACATCCAAAAGTGGTATTCGACTTTCCTCTGGGACCCGATCTTCCACCTTGGCAATAAAAGTATTCACTGCTTGCATGTTTGATAATGTAGGGTATCCGCGGATCTCAGTCCCTACCCACCGGACCTGAGCGATGGAGGCACATCTCCGTGTAGTGGTTGTTGGGCCGTTAATATGCCATTATTATTATCACTTGTGAACGCTTATTCCACCCATTTCTACCATTCTTCATCACGTCATTTATTATAATTTATTATTTAAATCCATTTTATGATGATTTATGCTTCTATGAATGAATGTTATTTATTCTCCTTTATTTCTAATAAATTGATGATTATGAATTATTTTATCAATGATAGTTTTAATAAGTTGGTTATAACATTATTCACCATTTTTAGCCTCTAAGATAATTTCCAGATTGAAGATTTGATCATTAAAAGTGCCAACTCAGAAATGCGCTGGAATAAGGAGTGACAGTTTTGCGGCTGCGATTCTGAGCAAATGAAGACGAATCTGGAAACTCCGGAACATGGGTTTTGTTCAGAACGGACCCAATTAACTTTGACAAAGAACGGTTTTCCCAAATTCGGCTTGTACTGAGAGAAACACAGGGTTCTTTGAGCACGATTTTCTCAGATCTGTGGTTGCGACCGTCCTCCAAATCTCAGCTACAAAGCTAAATTCGACTTGCTGTTGTTGAAAGATGGATGTAAATCTATTTTCTTGTTGATCAATTGGTTGGAAGAAATCCAATATTATTATGGGAGATTGTATTTACTATTTAATTTCTCCTCCTTCTGATTATAAAAGGAGAACATGTATTGTGTATTGGGGGATGGAGAGACTTTTCTTATTGTAATTTGCAGAATTGTGCATCGGCTCTTGTTAAGAGAGTGTGAGCTGTTTGTAAACATTATTAATGCCTGATTAATAAAAGAGTTCACTGTTGTTCCATTTCTCAAGCGCTGGAGTAAAGCACGGCAACGCTTCACTGGTGGTTGAGGGCCCGGCCCTGGTGGAGCGATCTGCTGTTTGTATTTCTATTGGTTTATTTCTGTTGTGTGAAGTTCGTTTATTTATTGAGTTATTTCTAATTGGATCAAATACAGAGTCATTGTTATTCCATTCTTTACAAGAAGCATGATTCATGATTCAATTGTTATAAAATGTTGTTTTTCTGTATCTAATTTCAGTTGTTATTCCTTTTGTTTATGAATTACGATAGTTGATTGTTGCGTGGCTGTCGACAGGATTAAAGAGTAGAAATCTAGTTTGCTTGGTTATGAATTGAATTCACTGTTTATTTTACGCTGCTATTCAATTCCTGTTCATTCCTTTTAGATTGTTGTTCCTTTCCAGTTTGCGTTTTAGATTTCATTTCCTTTGAGTTGTTTTCACTTGCTTTGAGATCTCTAAACTGTAGAGGGCAGAGCTAATCATTCCAGGTCCCCAGATTTGGTCATCTCACATCGATTTCTAGGGGAAAGAGTTATTACTACTGCATCCCTAATCGATGTATAGCAAGGTTGCTGTAGTGTAGTCTTTACATTTCTGTCATTTGTAATTAGATTTCTTTTCAAGCAGATTTATTTTCAAGCATTTATTATTTATGCATTTGTATTTCTATACTACATCTTCACAAACATTACTCTTGAGTAAATAGCCGCCTCAGACTGAGTACACTCTTGAAACAAAAAGTCGTCCCTAGGTTGATAATTAATGTGAAGGTAATTAGGAGTTAAAAAGACACCTTTTTATCGCTCCACATTTTGGCGCCGTTGCCGGGGAGAGTGTAGCCATTTCTAAAGAGTAGTGTGAATCTGATGAGTGCCTGCTAGGGAAGAGTTGGATCCTAAAAACGGAAGGTAAGAACCTGCGTGCGGAGCATGTACAAGCCCTGCTCCACTGTCCACTTTCCTAACAGATTTGTTGTTGCTTTGTTGGGTAGAAATAGATGTTTGAATTTTTGTGAATGATTAGGAAAAAGATAGAAATTTTTTAAAAAATGGATCACATGATCTCATGCAAGTGGTGATGTAAGCACCACCCATTTCACTAACCGATTGACAGGAACATTTGAAGAAGGAGCCTCGAAGAAACACATGAAAAACATCTTATATTATGGTAAGAAATGGCTCACGTTTCTACTTTTGAATTTCCTATCAAAGATCTAGGAGGAGTGACACAAATGCACATAATTCCCCCATCTTTACCAAATTTTCATGGTTTAGCAAATGAAGATCCGGATACATTCTTATTTGAGTTCGAAATACTTTGTAGAGGATATGATTATTGTACTAATGATCAAAGATTGAAAGTGTTTCCTCTTACTCTAAAAGGAGCAGCTCTCCGATGGTTCATGAGCCTAGGTGGGAATTGCATCCAGTCATGGGAGGACATGAAGAACATATTCTTGAAGAAGTACCAAGACTATTGCAAATCCAATGAAGATATTTTCGGTATGATACAAGGGGAAGATGAAAGTTTGGAGGACTATGTAAATCGATTTCAATACAACCTTCAAAAATCAAAATATAAGCATTTGGAGAAAGAGATCTTAAAAACACTCATTCTTAAAGGAATCAAAGATGAATTTTTAGAACTCTTAAATCTGATAGGAAAAGGTGATGTTTTTTAGTTATCATATGATGATGTTTGTGAGTTGTGCATAAGGTATTCAAGAGGAATCTCCAAGGCTGGTAAGAATTCTAGAGATGTTTGTTCTTTGTTTTCCAAATCTACTACAAGAATAGGAGACATAAGAGCTGAAATCAATGATTTATTTGAAAATTTTAAAGTTGATTTTATTAGCTCTCTAAGCTCAAAATTGGATGTTTTGCAGGTTCATAAAAATGAAGAATTTGATGAAGTGTTTTGCACTCATGACCAAGAGGAGCATCCCATAGATACTCACTCTTCCTTATCTAGGAAGGAAGTAGCATATCAAAGAGATAAGGAAGCTACAACAAGGTCAACAGGTATGGTTCAAAACACTTCTTCTCCATTCTCTTACTTGCATAATCCATTATGGAATACTCATGTTCTAGGGCAGCCATGTCAATTTCAATATAACCACCAATCTTATCTACAATTTTGGCATGGTTCACCTTATGATTGCATGACTACTCTCCCTCATCTTGTAGCACAAGCACATTCTCCATATTCTCCACTAGCTCTTCCACAATATCTTCCTTGCCCATCAAAACCATTCACACAACCCAATCAACCACATCATCAAAATGCTCCATTCCTTACACATTTTCCTGCTCAACTAATTCCACACCCTCACCATAATAAACCAGTACAACATACTTACAATGTTGAACTGCCAAATTTACGCACCCTTCCCACCCATTCTATCTCACATGTGTTATTAGAGAAAACTTACAATGAGATTCAGACTGTTTCAAATTCAAAAATTGTAGAAGCTATGGAAGAAAATGAGGTTTCTTTTACCATACATCAACAAGCTATTTTAAAAGCTCAAGAACTTCATGATATGATGGCTATGAGAAATCACGAAAATAAAGGATATATTGAAGATTGGTTTCACTCCATCACGTGTTTGCATCATCACTCTATGCTTCAACAATTTTTTATACCATTTTTTCAAGGGAAGTTGGCTTCTCGTACCCTAATTTTCACTAATATGCATTTTTCAAATTTGGGTATGTGTATACATGAAGCCATATTTCGAAAATGGTTCCATTGGAAGTACTCCTATACGTAGTCATATTCATTTTTCAAATCAAAATAGGTTAGTGTAAAAAATAAAATAAATAAGGGAATAAATAAATGCATTTTGTTTTTTATGTAAAACTAGTTGTTTTTTGTTGCAACATGCTATGCAAATCAATATTGGTGATAATTTTTTAATTCATTTGTGTATGTAGATGACTTATAATGGAAATAATAGTTCTACAAACACTCATTTTCATTTTTATCACCAATTTGAAAAAAATGCTTGAATATCATTTTTTTGGCTTGCGGGCTTGACGAAATTTCTGGAAAAACAGTCGGGACAGTCATGTTTTGAGGGGCCAAAAGTGAATATTTTTAAAACCTGTTTCTATCTTAAGTAGCCCTTGATGTCTACTTTCCAACCCAATTTGAATCACTCAATTTGGATTTGAAACGAGAAAGTTAGAACCAAAACATTGACCGGATGTCTAGCGGGCAGCTCAGGAACAGAGTTGGGACAGTCAGTTTTTGGAGGCCTAAATGACCATATTTTTAAAACCTGTTTCTATCCTAAGTATCCCTTGATGTATACTTTCCAACCCAATTTGAATCAGTCAATTCGGATTTGAAACGAAAAAGTTAGAACCAAAACATTGACCGGATGTCTAGCGGGCAGCTCAGGAACAGAGTTGGGACAGTCCGTTTTTGGAGGCCTAAATGACCATATTTTTAAAACCTGTTTCTATGGTAGATTCCCCTATGAATCTAGTTTCCAATGCAATTGGAATCACTCATTTTCGATATCGTATGGGGAAGTTATGATCAAAATACTGACTGTCTATCGTAAATCAGCACCCTTAAAACTCTGTTTTCCGGATGTTCCTTACAGTATTTCACCTATCAATTCTTCTTTTCTTCAAAACCTATTTCTATTGGAGATAAATAAATGAATCTACTTTCATTTCCAATTTGAATCATTCGAATCTGACATCAAACGAAGAATCTATGCTTAAAACATTCACTGTTGTTCTAAGTGGGGTAAGCGAAAATGACTCGTTATGCAGGTTGTTCTAAACAAATTTGACATATCATAGCATTGAATTTTTAAAACCTGTTGCTACTGGAGATAACCCTTTGAAATAGCTCTCATTTTGCTTTGGAATCACTCAATTTCGACGAAAAACAAAGAAGTTGTGATTAAAACACTGCAGGTTAGCATGATTGGCCACTGCTCCCCCGCAGGTAACAAACGAATTTTACTTTGTTATTTTCTCTGTGGATTTGTTCTACAGAGTAACTACTTGTTAGTTTTTTGCATAATTCTTGGATTAGGGGAGCCCGCGCACCTCTCTTTCTCCATGATTTAATGTTTTCTTGCAGGTAGACACTCGTTTTTTGCAGGTCTTGGGAAAATAAGAAGGTCAATTTATGGACGAGTGATTTTTGAAAGAAATTTTATGAAACAAAGGAATTTCATCTAACTCATTACCCAACGGATTCGTAATAGAAGAAATGAAGAATTGATTTCAATTTGAAGATTCATGTCTTATCACTACTGCCAAAACATTTTTCGAATAAATCATTTTTTTGACATAACATCATAGCTGTTGTAACTTAATTTATTTATTTACATACTGTTTTTGTTGTTTTTTTTTCTAATTTCTTTTATATTTTGTGTTTCAGGTATTGCTTCATTCAAAGTGTAACTCATCCTCAGCATCAATACCGTGAACAACTAATTTGTTTTTTTGCATGTTTGCATTGTATGACTGTCCATTTTGCTGTTCCTTTTCCAAAGGATCGGCACTTGCGTTTTTGCTGTTCCTTTTCTAAAAGAACAACACTTTTAGTTTTTGTTGTTCCTTTTTCCAAATGAACGACATTTGCATTTTCACACTTTTTTTTTGTGTGTATTTTTTCTTTTTGGTGTGCATTTCCTTTGTTGTTCCCTACAAGGAACAACACTTTTTTTGAGTGTTTTTGTTGTTCCTTCAAAGAAGCAACACTTTGGGAGCAACCCTTCCTTCCTCTTGTGGGATTATTCCTAGTTCATCTCAACCACATTTTACTGATTCCCCTTCATGGCATGAGGTACACTATTTTTATGAGGACAAGAATTATGGATTCTATTGAAGCGAGCTAATATCATTCACGTTATGATCTTTAACAGGACAGCTCCTTGATGATAGCTTATTTTCAAAAGGGACACAATTATTTATATACAACTTTACTGCATTGTTTTCTATTGAACATGATGTTGATTGATTATATTAATACCATGCTGGTTCCACCCTTTTGGATTATAATCTTCTCTGTCTGTAATAAATGAGATTATGGGTATATTTTTTTTCTATTGACATGTTCAACTTCTTCCACCATCCCTGCTCTTAAGGAGTACTGAGCCTCCCTCTTTTTATCATAAAAATGTGTAATAATAACAAAATTTTGTTTGCAGATGGAGGATAGGGGGTCTCATTACAAGCCAGCCTACCATGTTCATAAGGCTGTAACAAAGTGACATTCCCATTATGACCACCACACCAGGGTTATGATCCATTGGATAGTCAAATTATCCTTGGAACAGGAGGTCTCATCACGAGCCGGCCTGATCACTTTTGCTACATCCCAGTGAATGGCAGTGTGGTTATCTGGTTACCACGCCAGCACATTGATCTCTTCTATAGAACAACAATGTAACTCTCTAGTTATAAATTGAGGATTCTTGCTCATATGGGTTAAAAAGAAACCCTGCCGAGGCTATGGACGCCTGCTGGCAGCAGTGGCTCTGCTTATGGTATTGAAGTTATATCTTATCGTCAATTATTATTATAATACCCTTTTCTTATTTTTTCTTTTTATCAGAGAAGTTATTTCCTTAACTTTTTCCTTGTTTTGAACCTTTATGCATGAGAAATTGTTTTATGATCAATCGCATCATTTTCAGCTAGCATACTATCAGTAAAGCATCTTTTTGGCATATTGTTGTTCTTTTTCTCTTTTTCGTAACTTATCATCAATCCAAAGCGTCCTATCTCTTATTCATAACTATATTTACACACTCTGCTCTCATTATAACCATAACTCCCGCTATCCTATCATTGATATGTGTACTCTGCTTTATTCACTGCTATATTGTTCATTCCCTTGCCTTGCCATCGGCACAACACCTCTCATATGCTTTATGGTCATGGAATTCCTTTTCCAATTGGAGGGGGGAATGTATGCATTATGGGATTGCATGCGATATGATTACTGCACTCTGCCATCACTTGTTGATTTGCCAAAATATTAGTATTGCATGTATACATAAGTTTTTCTGATTGAAAGTTTTGCATGCATCTTATCTGTTGCTATTCAAACCTAACACTATGGATTCAAGAACATTGTATGCCAAATAGTGCTTTGTTTACAGGAAAACAACAAGTATGGGCAGAATTCTATTCACAGCATGACTACAGTATTGCAACTAACAGAAAAGGCTCGAGCAACTCGCGCACGTGAACAATTCTTCAGACATGATGTGCTTACCTAGATTCCACCTTTTGCATCACTTTCAGCACCAACTCTGCCTACATTAGCTTCAACAACTGCCAGTCCATATATGTCATTCCACATTTTTGGAGGTAAAACTTGAGGTAAAATCGCATAATTTTCTGATTTATTACGAATTTAGGAGAATTTCATAAAAATCCATTTCGAGCATCATTTATCATCCTTCAGTCCACATCTATACCACTCCCTATTTTTCAGCGGCATATCATTTTCGAGTATGGGGGAGTGTTCCTTTCATTCATTTCCTTCTTATGACCATGTCATCCATATTCTTTATCATCCATTGTTATTCTTATTCATTCTCAACACCTCCATTATTCCATGTTGTTTTACACCAAGCATAGAATTCAACAGATGGTGGCAACCACCTCTATTTGTTTTCTAGCATCGCATGAGGACATGCTAATTTTTCAGAGAGGGGGAGGAATTGCTACGCATGATGGATGTTTTCAATTTTCTTTCTCATTTAAGGCATACAATTTCATTTTTACACAATGCAGAAATTGATTTCCATAATATTTTAAAAAAAAACCATGAACTCAATTCTTGTGATTTCTGGAAAACACAGACGTATCATTAATACAAACCCAGATAATTTCAAGATAAATTGGTTCATAAAATTTCGGAAATCATACACTCTCACCTACAGCCATTTTGTTTATATCTCATGATCCATGCATCAAAACAGTCTGATTTTTGGATCATAAAGACATTCATATATTATAAATTTACTTGCCAAATTTCAACAAAAGCTAGTTTGTAGTTTTTGAGAAAATGGTTAATGAAGTTTGTTGTTACTTATATCATATTTTGTTGCAACTTCATATATACATATAGTTGAATGTCAATATAAAAATTGTTATGCCTTCATCAAGATTACTAAAAGTGAATATTCATTAATTAAGGAAGAATTCATTTGTTCTATCCATTTCATGAGCTAAGATGAACATATTTTTTATTGCTTGGTTGACACATGGGTTTTTGTCTTTGGGTTGCATGAGGACATGCAATATATTCAGTTTTCGTTGCATGAGGACATGCAACATATTGAGTGTGGGGGTATGTTGGGCCGTTAATATGCCATTATTATTATCACTTGTGAACGTTTATTCCACCCATTTCTACCATTCTTCATCACGTCATTTATTATAATTTATTATTTAAATCCATTTTATAAATGATTTATGCTCTTATGGATGAATATTATTTATCTTCCTTTATTTCTAATTGATTATTATGAATTATTTTATCAATGATGGTTTTAATAAGTTGGTTATAACATTATTCACCATTTTTAGCCTCCAAGATAATTTCCAGATTGAAGATTTGATCATTAAAAGTGCCAACTCAGAAATGCGCTGGAATAAGGAGTGACAGTTTTGCGGTTGAGATTCTGAGCAAATGAAGACGAATCTGGAAAATCCGGAACATGGGTTTTGTTCAGAACGGACCCAGTTAACTTTAGTAAAGAACGGTTTGCCCAAATTCGGCCTGTACTGAGAGAAACGCAGGGTTCTTTGAGCACGATTTTCTCAGATCTGTAGTTGCGGCTGTCCTCCAAATCTCAGCTACAAAGCCAAATTCGACTTGCTGTTGTTGAAAGAGGGATGTAAATCTATTTTATTGTTGATCAATTGGTTGGAAGAAATTCAATATTATTATTAGAGATCCTATTTGCTATTTAATTTCTCCACCCTCTGATTATAAAAGGAGAAGCATGTATTGTGTATGGGGGGGATGGAGAGACTTTTCTTATTGTAATTTGCAGAATTGTGCATCGGCTCTTGTTAAGAGAGTGTGAGCTGTTTGTAAACATTATTGATGCCTGATTAATAAAGGAGTTCACTGTTGTTCCATTTCTCAAGCGCTGGAGTAAAGCACAGCAACGCTTCACCGGTGGTTGAGGGCCCGGCCCTGGTGGAGCGATCTGCTGTTTGTATTTCTATTGGTTTATTTCTGTTGTGTGAAGTTCGTTTATTTATTGAATTATTGCTAATTGGATCAAATACAGAGTCATTGTTATTCCATTCTTTACAAGAAGCATGATTCATGATTCAATTTTTATAAAATGTTGTTTTTCTGTATCTAATTCCAGTTGTTATTCCTTTTGTTTATGAATTACGATAGTTGATTGTTGCGTGGTTGTCGACAGGATTAAAGAGTAGAAATCTAGTTTGCTTGGTTATGAATTGAATTCACTGTTTATTTTACGCTGCTATTCAATTCCTGTTCATTTCTTTTAGATTGATGTTCCTTTCCAGTTTGCGTTTTAGATTTCATTTCCTTTGAGTTGTTTTCACTTGCTTTGAGATCTCTAAACTGTAGAGGGCAGAGCTAATCATTCCAGGTCCCTAGATTTGGTCATCTCACATCGATTTCTAGGGGAAAGAGTTATTACTATTGCATCCCTAATCGATGTCTAGCAAGGTTGTTGTAGTGTAGTCTTTACATTTCTGTCATTTGTAATTAGATTTCTTTTCAAGCAGATTTCTTTTCAAGCATTCATTATTTCTGCATTTGTATTTCTATACTACATCTTCACAAACATTACTCTTGAGTAAATAGCCGCCTCAGACTGAGTACACTCTTGAAACAAAAATTCGTCTCTGGGTTGACAATTAATGTGAGGTAATTAGGAGTTACAAAGACACCTTTTTATCGCTCCACAGCCACCTCTCATAAAGATAGGGATAGGATATGAAGGAGAAAATAGTAAGTCCAAGGAAGAAGATAACAAGAAAATCATTTTTGTAAAAGCTGTAAAGAACAGTGAAGCAGCTCAGCAAATTCCTATAGCAGCAGAAACTAGCAAGAATAGGATGTGAAAAGAAACAAACAAAAACAAGCAGCAACATGAAAGAACAGAGAATGAGAGGATGAAGCAATCAGCCACTAAAGGCTCATATGCTCCTAAGGATGAATTGAATAAATTTGAAAGATGTCAAAGAAGGTTCTTTCCTCCTATGGGAAGCATCACTTGTTTTTCCTGCCACAAACAAGGACACACTATAGCATATTGTAAGACAAAGCAAATCCAGTCCAACCAGAAAAAGATGCAGCAAACAAGAAGAACACCTCAAGAAAGCAAAGGGAAAAGACAATCTTCCACCAGGTACACAAATCATTTCCATGGCTATTGTTATGCATGCAATAATTTTGGACATAAAATTGTTGATTGTAAAATGTATTCAAGAAGAGGAACACAATATTTTACATCACCTCAAATGCACCTTGGTCAAATAAGATGTTATGTATGCCTCAATCATGGTCACAAAGCAAAAGACTGTAACCTGCCACATATATTAAAGAACTCCAGACAGATGATGAAATCCAATCCAATCAAACAAAACTATGAATCGAAAAGGAGTGCAGACATTATGATGAACCCCAATAGAGTATGAAAATAAAATAGAAAAGGGGAGCCTATCATCTCAATAACATAATAAATCTAGCATAGTCTCAGGGGGATATGCTCTAGGAAACAAAGCAAATATCCAACGAGTGATAGATATAAAGCAACATATTAGGGGGAGAGCATTTCATATGTAGTCCCCAAAAAAATCAATCTAAGAAGAGCTCCTTGGAATAAGGATAGCTATGAGATCAGGAAGAAAAAGGAAAATTCCTCTAACAAGAGAACTAGAGAGGAAGAAGAATATATGAAGAATTCAATAGCTGACAGAGTAATGAAAGAAGAAAAGACATCAAGCAACCATGGTGGTAGAGAGGAAACATTAGCCATGATCATCTAATTTAAGAAGAAATCAGCACCTTAAATGATGATCACATTGTGCATCATATTGCTAGAATTGACAATGAATCACATTAATAAGAATGAGTAAGAAAAGTGCCTGTCATCATTAATATCATTACATCACTCATCTATGAAAAGTCCCCTTGGAGGAGTACAGTCAAGTAAGTGATAAATTTCTAAGTGATCTGCCCATGAAGAGCCCTAGGAAAGAACTTGAAGATGTCTTCCCTAAGATCACTATGTTAAAACAGTTGAATTGTATGTAAAGAAGCATTGGTTCTGGAGCAGTCCTAGAAAAGAAAATGTTGTGACTTCCTCTGAACAAAATGATAGAAAAATCAAAAGATTAATGAGGCCAAGATCAGATTCAGTATATTGATGATTGTTTTTGAAAACAGTGGAGAGTTCAATAATAGAATTTATGAAGGATGTCTTAATTATGGGTAAATGTGCAAGATGAAGTGAAACCTCTGCATGGTTTATCAAAGTAATATCAATTGGTGTTTAGGTACAAGCGGCATGTCTATCAAAAAAATATCAAGCATTATCAGTGGAGAAGCAGTATGATATAGGTCCACAGGATCAAAGAATTATGGCAAAAGAACCTCAAGCATCCTAGCTCAAATCATCACCAACAGGCAAGAAAAGTGAACCACAACTATAAAATACATATTGGCTTCATCATAATTGAACAAATGATGTACTACAGATGAGTATTGCAGAAGACTACATATTCCATCCACAATCTTCCTCACCAGAAATGTATTGGCACACTACATCAGATAGAGACTGAAGTATATTTGAAGCATTCTCAATATTTTAGGTTTAATCCAATGATGCATCTCTGATTAGATAAAGCTGGTACAATGTGTTCTATGAAGTGTCATTATCCTCACTTTCATCTTTATACAAGTGAAAGAAGTCAGTGCCTTGGGATTGTATCAACTTGTAGTGTACATTCAAGATCAATAATCCTCAAAAGTGTTCTCTCAACAAATCTTTTACACCAGTTTGGATCAGTAGGGTACAAATTCAGAAGAAGAAGGCCTAAACACATCTCAGAGAGAGGAAATGCAGAGATAGAATTTACACTGAGAAGATGTGCAACCCTTTGCCATTGATTTCAAAGGGGGAGGAAAAGCAGATAGACAGAGGAAGCATTGGATTATTGGTGGATGTGTTGCCATCAATGCAAAAGGGGGAGACTATTGGAAATGTTGTCATTGATGGCAAAGGAGCACAAAGGTGTAGCACCTGAACCAGCAATAAGGCAAAGTAGAAGATAAGGAATAGAGGCAACAGAGAGGTAGCAGAGGTAGCAAAAAGAGAAGTAAGGAGCAGCATCAGTCAAGGAGAAGAGGAAGCAAAGGCAGTGAACTGAGAGGTTCAATAAGAAATTTTATGAGTTTGTGTGGGCATGTATGAGTAAGACTCTGTGATAGGGTTTTTGGATGGTACTCTGGTTTTGAATGCATAAAGGGTGTGTAATTAAACCTATATGTATAAATGAGGAATCTGTTCTGAAATCTGTATGCATAATATGAGCCCCTATTGTAGTTAAGGCGTAGCAGAATAAGAATTCGGAGTTGGAACCACTGAACTGTGGAAGTGTCGACTTAATGTCCAAGTTGTTTGCCTATGGTGAAGGCATTCAGAAGTGGTTGGAAATTACAGAGGAACCACTAGAGAAGCCGACAAGATTGACTATGTTGTGCGTTAATTTTAATGTCAAACAGTCAGGGGTAAGTGGAATCATATAAAGAAACAGTGGAAGTGGTGTTTGTTAATTAAACTATGTTGAGGAATTTCACAGCGAAGGCAGAGGTCGAGCAGTAGAGGCAGAGATAGACAGAGGTTGAGTAGTAGAGGCAGAGGCACAACGAAGGAAGAGGCAGAGATGAAATGGTCGAGCAGCAGAGGTAGAGGCAGAAATCGTTTGTATATAACGAGGGCGGAACCAGAAATCAGTGGAACAGAGATAAAGCCACAATATTAACAAAGGTTATTTTACTACATATATTAGTGTTGGGCTTAAGTCTGATCCAAAGACTTAATATAATATTGACGGAGAGCATTATATGTAGTGTGAACCCCTACATAAAATTTTGAGAATCGTAACCCAAGCTAGAGGGTACATAAACACAATTTCGGGAATCTTAACCCAAGCGGCAAAGTATATATATATAAACCTTATTCCGAGAATCATTACCCAGTCGGAGGATACACTAAAGGTGGAAGCGAAAGCTTATATATATGCAGTGAGATACATATGTTGCACCTTTTATATATAAAGGTCCAAAGCATATAAATTTATATGTAGCGCAAGATCCAAAGAACCAAAGTACTAAAAGGTGGGACCCTCACGAATCGCATAAGAGAAAAGCTCTGGTAGCCGAACATATTGTCAAGAGTTCTGATTGAAATACGGACCCGATGGTTCAATAAGTCATAATTCATATGTGCATTTGAGTTCCGGACCCGTACATCGCATCGGAAAAATAAAGTGAACAGTCGTTCATTGCATCAGAACAAGCCAAGATTGCGATTGTGATGAAGTCTCGGACCCGATGGGCATATAAACTATGATCAATATGGGTTTGAGTTCCAGTCTAATCATTGTTGCGGTTCCCATGTTTTGGCCAGATTGGCAATACCAAAAGATGAGACAGCATCAAACCACTTTCAGACCTCAAGATCTAGCCCTCCTGGGTCCAGAGAGGGGTCTCTCTATATAAGCAAAGGTTTTATGTCTTTGAAGCTCAAAGGTTAAGATATTAGGCTAGTTATAGGCACAAGGTTTGTTTGTTTGATTGTTTTTTTGGTTGTTGGTTATCAGGAAAGAAGGGTTCAATGTAAGGCAAGGATGAGAAAAGAGGATTTAGGCAGAGGTGAAGTATTCCAGGGAGCATTCAAGACCATTGGGAAATGGAGACAGGAAAGGATTTACTTGCTATTCAATGTGCAGGCTTTTAGTTGGGCTAGTCATCCAAAACATTGGATCTTAAAGATGATAGTGTGGTATGGAATGGTAAGGGAAGAGGAACAATAAATATTGAGAACACAAACTTAAAGACGTGAGATTAGAGAGAGACTTTGAACTCTCAATGCTTTGGTCTCCAGCTTGAGGGATCTTAGAAAGGCCAGCTGGTTGCACAAGGATCCTAGTGGACAGGGCTAACTCTAATCCCCAGTGTTCGCAAATCTTCTAGCTAAATCCTAAAAAGAACATCTAAGAATAGATTCATTTAATTCATACATCAGCTAGTAGGAAATAACATCCACTACACTGGTTAAATCAACTGAAATCAACTCTTAGATAACACATTTAGTAGAAAACATTAAAGGCAAGGAGAGCAGAAACATAGGGTACCTAACAAGGGTAAATCCTATGCCATATTTCTGATGCAAGCCAGTAGAAATGAAATGAAATGGAATGCAAGTTAATAACAAATACAAAGATAGAAAAACATCACCGCTGCTTTAGATCAGGATCCAAAGAAATGTGCTTGTCATATTAAAAAGCAATACCAGTCAAGTACAACATTGCCAATAGCTGGATACTCAGTCTGAAAACATCTTCCTCAGCCTATCTTACAACTTTACACAGAGACTATGTAGACTATGTCTCAAAAGAAATAGCTTGTAATTCTCTGATAACTGATCAACAACCATTACAATGAGTTCCTTCAAAAATTTATAGCTCAAGTGGAGCAGAGAAAGTAGGTGAAAACTAAATGCAACATTAAAACTCAGGAAAGGAAGAAGGCCGATGCCCATTCTATTTAAATTCAGTGCATTTATCCATGGCACTCTTTGGGTGAAGGAGTGATCTTCTCCAGGCTTCCATTTACTCCAGTATGTCTCTGATGTACTTTTGGTTGCAACACTCTGTAGTACTTCTGGTGAATAAACAAAAAGTAAATAAATGATGCTAGGGTTTTCCATACTATGAATCAAATTCTCTGATAGCATCAGGACTGTTGTCAAGGAGGAAGCTTCACTTGGACATAATGTAGAATAAAACAACAATGCATACCGTGTATTGGACTTTCTGAGTGATCCACGGGGTCTTCAAACTGGTACCTTTGCCCTTTAAACACTGGATTAAGGCTCAAAATATTCTATTACATGCCTTGAACTCTTTGCTGCTCCTGTACTATCTCTGTCGGTGAAATCGATGCTTTAATGGCTCTGGGGAAGATTTTCCAGAGTTCAAACCCTATTTTTAATTCAAGTCCTTTCATGGCTCCTTCCCAGGCTTTCTTCGTAATCTCTTCCTCTAAAAAATCGTCCTTTCTGCATTTTTTTCCGCTGTAATAAAAACTGTGTAATCATGGTGGCTTTCACACTCTGATAACCCTGCAAAACACAAAAACCTGTTAATAAAAACCATGCATGGAGGTGGTGGATGCAACGGGGGTGGCAAGAATGGCTGTGCAGACTGGTGAGATGGCGGAAAAATGTAGATTCATGGTGGAAAATGCAGTGTAACAGTGGAAGAATGGCCATGGTGAAAACCGGCGGAATGCGGCGAAAAATTTAAATGCAAACCTTTGAAGAATTATTTCTGAATGAAATATGAATGAAATATAAAGAGGGCAGAGGACAACATTTTAAAAACATGTGGAGAGGTGATGTGGCAGGACCCAGTCGATGGCGGGGATGAAATTTTAACGTAAAACATTAAAATTGACCTTGGAATGCATATATATATATATAGATACGGGCATGAAATATGATGAAACACATGGAATGGGTGACGTGGCGGTATGGGGTTAATTGGCGGGTATGCATTTAATCTGGGCCGTTTGATCTCAGGAGGAGATCGACAGTGGAAAACGGGGAAGGGCGATTGAATCTAGACTGTCCAATCTTGGGACGGGATCGATGGCTAAAAATGCATTGGAGGGCGGGCCAGGGGTACGGATACCTTGGTTTAACTCTCATGCATCTTCGGGGTGCGATGACCGTTGGATGGAGATCCCCAGATCAGACGATGCACGTGCATATCGTGTCGGGTTTTCTGCTGAACGACAACGCGCGATGGGGGGGCGGTTTTTGAACAGTGTCAGAGTCACGTGTCGGGCGATGAGTGTAATCGCTCCGAAAATAAAAATATCGCCCACCTCCGAAAGGCGGAGCGATAGATACCACCGATTTATGAAAAGTGCGCGGGGACCACCGGGGTGGGTAAAATATGGAACGTTGATCTGGCGGGTTAATGGACGGCGGAGATGTGATCTGAGCGGTGAACGGGGTGAACGGTGGAATTTGTGGGGACGCGACCACTGTTCGATCTATATAGATCGATGGCTCAAAATGCTCTCGATATTCAAATATGGTAAGCACCTTTCGCCTTGGCGCCTGGTTCTAGTGTCGTGGTCACGTGGGGGGAAATACGTTTCAGGCGTTGGCCAAAAGGTGCTAGACCCATACACATGGAAAATATGGTTTATGGTCCATTTTAAGTGCGTTTTAAGGCCAGGGAAAGGTAACGGTAGGGGAAAGAGGGGGAAATAAAGCAAACCAGGGGCATTATGTATGGTTTAGGGGGGGATTTTGGGAGGATTTAGAAGGTAAAAAGGGGAACTTTAACAAACGGGAAAAAGGGGTAAAAAGGACATTTTGCAGGGGTACCAGGGCCAAATGAAGGCCTTTAGGAGCACAAATTTTTGCAATCAGAGAGGCTTTATAATGGGAATCAGTAGAGGGGATTTGATCAAAGGACAAAGGGACAAGGAGGCTTCAAGGATGATGTGTTTACAGGGGAAATGCATTCCTTGAAGGCTCAAAAACATTTTAGCCCCCTGTTTGCTTGTCAAAAATTTATAGGGGGGCTAACTGTGGCTCCACATGGGGATGGCTTCTTCTTGAAGGAGTCAAGAATTCAGAAGATAAATATTTGGAGTAGGCCAGATGCCTGGTACCTTGAGCCATCTTTCTTCCTTGATTTTCAGCTACCACAAATATGATAGATCAGCAGAAATATTCTCAAACAATCTACCTACGCATCCTACAATCCTAGCATTTTTTCTTCTAGGGTGCATTTGAACTAGCAGACCCTTTACATCATTTTTATTTTTTGCAAACAAGAAAATAGACCTATTCTATTTCTACCCTTATTACTTCATGAGACCAAATTAAACTATTGGTCTCACATGTTTCTCTACCTAATCTAATATATGCCGGGATTAAATTGTCCAACATATTTCTTCTCTATATTCTACAACATAAATTTAAAAACGGTTAAACTAGGATTAGACAGTCTAGTTTGTTGTGGATCCATGGCATAAAGACAGTTGCACATGGACAGAACTTGGCAGAAATTAAAAAAAAAATCTTGAAGGCTTGAAAGCTGAAGTTTGAAGCGCTCTTCTTTCCTTTGTGACTCAAGTTTTGAGCTTGTTAGAGTCACTTTCCTTTTTTTTTATATTTCAGCTCTTGTTTTGGGCTTGTTAGAGCTGACTCTTTTTCTTCTTTGTTGGTCCAGGTTTTGGGCATGTTTGAACTAGCTACCTTTGCTTTCTTTTGCTCAGGTTTTGATTATATTAGAGCCAACCCTTGCACTTCAGAGGTTCATGTTTTGAGCATGTCTAAACCTCTCCCTTCTTTCTGGTTTTGTTTTTTTTTTTTGGAACATTTTCTCTTTTTCTTGAAAACAAACACTGCAATGGTATGTACAATGGAAATGGAAACTAGAAATTGGAAATCAGCAGAAGTAGTGTTTGAGCATCCTGCCATTGACAGGACCCCCAAACAGCTTTGTACCATCTAACTCTTGTAGAAAAAAGGCATTTGGACCCACAGTGGCCTGGATGATGTAGGGACCTTGCCACAAATTGTCAAACTTGTCGTGCTTTCCTTTGTCCTCTCTCCTTGAGTCCCATTTCAGAACTTTATCTCCAATTTTGAAATCAGAGGCCTTAGTTCTTTTGTCAAATAACTTCTTTATATTTTCCTGAACCTTCACAGCTCTGTTGTAGACCTCCTCCCTTGTTTGCTGGAGATGAATTGTCTGGTTTACTCTCCTCACCATGCTATCTTCTTCTGTTTGTATCTCTTGAACAAGTTTAATCACTGGTATTCAAAGGTTGGTGGGAAACACTGCTTCTATTCCATAGACAAGCTGATATGGTGACATGCCAATGGATTTCTTTGTTGTAAGCCTGTCAGCCGACAGGGCATGCACTAACTTGTTATGCCATGAATTTTTGTTCTCTTCTAATAGCTTTTTTATGATGGACACAAGGCTCTTGTTTGATGATTCAGCTAAACCATTACCTTGTGGGTAATAGGCAGTTGAATGACCAAGTGATATTTTATACCTGTGACAAAAATCAACCATTTTCTTGGATCCAAAAGCAGCAGCATTATCAGTGATTATTGTCCTTGGGCAGCCAAACCGAGAGAGGATATGACCTTCTAGGAACCTAATGATGATTGAATCTGTGGCATTCCTAGTAGGTATGGCCTCTATCCATTTAGTGAAGTAGTCTGTGGCTATTAAGATCCATTTGTGTTGTGCAGAAGAAGCAGGGTAAATTTCTCCTATGAAATCTAGGCCCCATTGCAGAAAGGGACCTTCAACAGTGATGGGTTGTAGAGGTAAGGGGAGGAGTTTTCTTTTGCCTTCAAAAATCTGGCATTTGTGGCAGGCAATTATCATCTTATGGATATCATTGAAAAGTGTAGGCCAATAGTAGCCAACTCTAAATATTTTGTTTGCAGTGGCTTTCCAGTTTAGGTGACCTCCACACTCTCCTGCATGGAATTCTTGTTTAATATTTTCTGCTTCAAATTCAGGCAAAAATTTAAGCAATAGGCCATTTGCATTCTTCCAGTATAAACATTCATTCATTATGCAATAGCTCCTAGCTTTTAGCTTTAAGAATCTGGCCTTGGTCTTTGATAGTTCAAAAGGGGCATTGAGGTGTGTAAGCACATACAGAATGTCAGAATACCAAGGAGAGCTTTGAAACTTCTCCTCAATAGTGGGATTAGGTAATCCCTGCTACTCATCCAAGGCATCTACCATGTTAATGTCTAGGGCTTGTAGATTTGATTCAGCCATTAATTGAGCTAGGCCCTGACCTTTGATCAGTTTGGTGGGTTTTATCTCAAGGTCGTACTCTAAGATCACAGCAATCCATTTTCCCCTCTTCCCATCTGGGTCTTGGGACAAGATGTCTTTGACCACTATGTTGGGTACATAAGCTATGGTGTGGGAATGCAGTATGTACACCCTAAAGTCTTTCAAGGCCTTAACCAGAGAATAGGCCTGTTTTTCCATTATGTTGTATTTCAAGGGTGCATCTCTGAGTGCTTTGCTGAAGAAAGAAATGGGATGTTCCATTCCCTCTGGATTTTTTTGTAGTAGAACTGCAGCTATTGTATGCTTGGAGGCAAATGAAAAAATCAGGAACTATTTTGAGAAATTTGGGCTGATCAGGACAGAAGCCTGGGTGAGTGCAAGTTTAACTGATTCAAAAGATTTCTTGGCTTCAACAGTCCAATTAACGCCTACACCCTTTCTTAACATGTTTGTCATATTTCTAAGGTGTTCAGCTAAGCTGGGAATAAACCTCCTGAGGAAGTTGATTTTCCCAATAAAGGACTGTAACTCCTTGATGTTTCTCGGGTGTGTGATTTTTAGTATTCCCTCAACTCTTTGTGGATCTATCCTAATCCCTTTCTCAGATATGATGTGGCCAAGAAGCTTACCTTCTTGCAGCCCAAATATAGTCTTTTTAGGATTCAGTGACAGACCAAACCTTCTACATTTTTCAAAAACTCTTCTCAGGTGTTCTAGGTGTTCTTCCTCAGTCTTGGAATAGACTGTTATGTCATCCACATAGATGACAATGAAGTTACCTATTTCATCTGAAAAAGCTATGTCAATTTCTCTTTGGAAGGTTGCACTAGAATTCATCAATCCAAAAGGCCTCTTTACATACATAAAAGTGCCCCATGGAGTGGTAAAGGCTGTTTTGAGTTGGTCTTCTAGGATTAATAAGACTTGGTTGTAACCTGAAAAACCATCTAGCAGGGAGATCCTTTTAGAACCTACTACCCTCTGAAGAATATGTTCCATTTTTGGAAAAGGGTAATTGTCTTTGAGTGAGGCTCTATTAAGACTCCTGAAATCTATGCACAATCTAATCTCCCCTATTTTCTTTCTCACAACCACTAGGTTTGATACCCAATCGGAGAACCTCACAGGAAAAATTATAGCTACCTCATACATCTTCTTAATCTATTTTTCTATTGTAGGCAATTGTTTTGGGTTTATTTCAAGGGTATTTTATGATGTATGATGTTTGTGTAATAGGCCCTTAAGTCCTCATAACTCCAAGCAAACACATCAATGAATTCCTTGAATAGGTCAATGTATTTCTTTTTCATGTTTGCAGGTTTGACTTAGTCAATTTGATCATCTTAGGTTTATCTTCAGTACCTATGTTGCATTCCTCGACATCAGAGTCTACATGTTCTATAGTGGGCTTTTTTGCTACATCATCAAAGTCAAAAAGGTCTTCTAAAGGTGCTAGACCTCAAGGTATGTTCTTATCTTTGGTCTGCAACACCTCTACTTCTTCACTATCTGTGTTTTTACATTTTTCATTTTTATTTCCAATCTGTTCGTTTAAAGTGTTTATTTCTATGTTACAGGGTGTTTCTTCCACATCCGAGGACTCTTCACTTAGGCAGCTGCTGTCATATTTAGAGTCTGAATCAGAAAATTAAAACTCATTTCTGCCTACCAGGAAATCTTCAATCTATTTATTGCCCTCAAAGACCTGCCAATATTTTTCATTGTCCGGCACTGCAGGTCTAAATTTGGTCTGAATGATGATCTGTTGGTCACTGGGAGGCTTAAGATACGAACTAGCCATGCAGGCTAGTCCATTTGCAATTTCATTCTGACCTCTAGGGACAAACACCAGAACGTATTCCACAAAAGTTTTCAATAGATACATAGCGTCATTCCTGTATGCCCTCAGTCTAGGATGTTTTTCTGTATATTCACAATTCACCTGTTTAATGATCAGCTCAGAGTCCCCATGCACTGTTATCCTACGGGCTCCTAATTTTCTCAACGGGTTTAAGCCTAGGATAAGAGCCTCATACTCTGCAATGTTGTTTGTACATTTGAAGTGCAGGTTACATGCATGGCTCTCTGCATAACCACTCTTTGTGTTATGTATCCGCACTCCTGCCCCAGCAGTTCTCTTGGTGCATGACCCATCGAAATTCATTTCCCATAAGGTTTCATTCTTGGGTTTATCATCGTTTCGTTCTTGGTGTGGTGTATGTGTTTACCAAGGGTGACTAATCAGCTAACTGCATTCTGCTTTTGGTTACTTTGAGTTCTTGTTTCAGTGCACTGTTCCGAGTTTCCTATATCATTCTCCTCCGAGTCTAGAGTAGCCATTATGTTAAATTCCATGGGCTCCATTTCTTTGTTTGTATCTCTGTTTTTGGACTCTGACCCTTCTGAGGATTCATCATTACAGAGGATGGATGAGTCAAGGTCTGTATGTACAAAGTATAAAGGTGAATTTTCAGGCTTTTTGGGGCTACTAACCAGGAATTTCATTTGTACCTCTCTGTACAGTCTTCTAAGTTAGCCAAAGATTGGGATTTTGGCATAAGCCCCATCCATCTGCATTGTTCCTTGCAGCTTGGCTCCCCATGATCTTGAAAATAACATGCCATAATTGGGTGGAAAATCTGCCACCACAACAGCCATGACCATACATTTTGCTGGAATCTAGGTAAGGCTTACACATAGGTCTTTGATTAGGCCAAGACACTTTACTTTGCTAGAGTCAAATGAATATAGGTCTTTATAGGGACGGGTTATCTCTAGGCCTAATCTTTCCATCACTACTTTAGGCATCAGGTTGTGTGATGCCCCAGAATCATGCATTGCATTGTGGAGAATCTTATCATGGATATTAAGACTGATATAAAAAGGGGGCACTACCCATTCCTGAAACTTTCCTTCTATCCTTGGACCAAACAGAAGGGCAGGTTGATCATCACTTAGATTTACAGTGTCACTGTTCTCTCCTAAATTTAATTCTTTCAAAATTTGGCCTTTATATACATCCTGAGTGGCCAGCTCAGAGAGTGGGACAGAGATTTTAATTTTTGCAATTTCACTTTCCAAATTGAAAGTGTACTGACTCTTTGGAATGTTCAAATATGTTTTGTTAGTCACCACCTTAGTGGTTAAATCAGTGTGTTTATTCTCACTATGTACAGTGTTAGAAATTGTTTTATCAGGAGTACTAACTATATTGTTAGTACTGCTTGTTGGTTGACCTTGTTTCTCAGTGTTTTGGTTGTCTTTTTCTTTGTTCTTCCCAGAACTCTCAGTTGCTGATTTGTTACTTTCAGCAGTCCCTTTAGAAGTTTTCTCAGGCCTTTTCTTGATGTTAACCTTAGAAGATTTTGGTTTGGCAGTATCTAATCTCTTTTTGCTTATAATTTCATATTGTTCTCTGACCTTCATCATGGCATTTTCAAATCCTAACCTGTAATCCTCAGATTCTAACCATTCCTCATCCCAATATGAGGGCGAGGGCTGATCTTCTTCTGTGTAATAATTGTGGATTGAATTTTCTATTTCAAACATGTTTATTGTGTTCGCCTCAGACTCCTCTATGATCCCCTCATCCTCATCAAGAAAGTTCTCTTGGAATGGGGGAATCACTTGCTGATCTGATTCTCTTTATCTGTTGAGAGGGGTGTTGTTTCTTCTAAAGTTCTGGTTTTGGTTACTAACTGTGACAACCATTTTTTCCATCATTTTTTGTAGCTTTTCCATGTTTTTGGATATGCGGTCATAATTAGGGTCAGATGTGGAAGCTACAATGTCATCTCTATATGTTACCCTTTTCTCAACTCTCAATCTTGCTTTCTTCTCAATCAGATTTGCCTCTACACTCACTGCTCCTTTTTGCATGTCTTCCAATGTGTTGTAATCCCTCTCCCTAAGTTGGTAGGCCATGTCAGCATCCAGGCCTTCAGGGTACTTTACTAAAACCATACCTAGGGGAGGTTTCATGTGTGGTGGAAGGGCATTATAAACACTATTAAACCTTGTAGAGTAGTCCTGGACACTCTCTCCTACGTTTCTTTTCAGGCTCTTGTATTCTGCTAGGATTTGGAGAGGATTTGCCTTAAATTCCCATTTGTTTATGAAGGTCTGATATGAGGTTGGGAGGTCTTGGATACTATTAGGAGGTAGGCCTTTGAACCATTTCTTCACATCACCTCCTAAGCTCTGGGAAAATATTCTCATTTTGACTGTATCATCATCTATCTCCATGTAGTCAAAAGAATCTTCCATCCTATCTACATGGTGTTGAGTTGTGGTAGACTCTTTTGTAGTGAAGTGTGGGATCTTTGATTGATAATAATTGGGTAAGGGTACTAGAGGCTGAGGTAAAACTAGAGGTGCATACCAGGCTGCCATGATGATGTTTTGATGAGGTAAAGGGTTGGCTTGAGTAGCTGGTATGTGGATGATAGGGATGCTATGACCAGCAAAAGACTGATGCGAAGATCTAGGATGACTGAGTCCCAATTTTTGAATGAAGTGGATATCAGGAGGTATAGATGGAGGGGTCTGTCTATCACCAGGGTGTTTACCTCTTTGAGGTGGTGAACCAGGGAAATCAAGATCTGGCTGGTCTAGGACACTGAATGACCTAGTTCTTGGTAAACTAGTTTGAGTGCCTAGGTCAAAAAATGGGTCTGATAGAGCTGTAAAGTCTTCTGGTGTAGAATTAGCTCTATGGATGTGGCTAGAAATAGTTGATATTTTTGGTGTAGGAGATCTCTTGAAGATGCTCTCAGGGTTATCAACTATTTCAGGTGGGTTTGGGTTGGGATAAGCTCTTGTGTGAATGGTTCTTGAAGCAAAAATGTTGTTTTCAACAAAGGAGCCTAACCCTGATTGTTACTTCTACTGTGGCTGATGTTGTAATGGGGTCTGTTGAGGAGGTAAATCCCCTCTGCGGACAGAGGCGATCCCTACTAGCCCAGCAGGGGTCTAGCAACAAACAAACAATGTTATGACGCAAGTTCCTAATTACGAATGAAGAGGCTGGAGATAAAAGCCTACCTGGATTCCAACGCTAGGATCTGAAGAAGAAGTGTCCCCGTTCCTCAGCCTTGGCAGATCACAATCCTTCCACGATCTCCGCGGATGAACACCTGCACATGGAAGAAAAGAACAGATACAAGCATAGAAACCAGCATACGTAACTAAAAATCAGTCAGAAAGGACGTTACTCACATTAACATGATGGAAAACAGAGTGGAACCATAATCATAATCATCTATTAAATAACCAGCAAAGAGAGATTACAACCAAGTTCTGACGTCGCGGCCTCCTTCGGACGGGTCTCCAGTCGTCCATGTCTCGCAAAGCTTGCCAAGGAAAGGGAAAACCTCTCAGTCAATAATGACATTACAGAATATGAAATTGAGCTTAGGCACTTCAAGACTAGCTTGCCATGGATTTGAGCAGGCTTTTATAGATGGGGAAGGAGAGAGTTGGGATCCCTATTATTATGGGATTGGCCCTATCAACAAGGAAGGTTCCATGGGAGGTGGCAAAACCACTTCCCTTCCATAGAACTCCCGCAGCCAAACCTCCCAACTCAAGATAGGCAATGGTTTGTGAGTTTGTTGGAACTCAAATTCTGCCATCCATATTTAAAAAACAACTCCCAAATTTGGTGGCGCGACTACGGCTCTATGACAGAGCGCCAGTTGGCGCGACCTCTTTGCAGTAATTTCCCCATTGGCACGAGTAATGAACTGCTCACCCGCGCCAATGCCAAAAGGGGTGTTTTTCATGATTTTTGCAAGGAGATGTCTCAAGGGCAAATAAAGCTCATGCTCAGAGGGATGCATTGATGATGTTTTCAAGGCATGACAATGTTCACAGGTCATAGAATGGGTCCTCCATTGCGCGGGATGGGGAATGGTAAGGACGGTGACAAATTACTGTGTAACAGATGCCCCCTAAAGTATGAGGCCCGAGAGGGAGAGGGGTGAAATGCTTTACGAAAACATGTCCAACTGAAGGCCTGCCATCGGAAAACCTGCGCAGAAAGATACAACTGATATCTCAAGTACATGATGTATAAGTGGTATGGACGCAGCCATCCGAAACAGAGTATGTTATAATCCGGATCCAGGGTATGGGCGCAGCCATCCGACCAAGATCAATCCAATAGACTTAGGTATGGTCGCAGCCATCCAATCAGTGAGTCATGTACATAAAGATAATAATCCACAATCGCAGCCTGGATTACAACAGACACAATCCAGGGTCTTGCGCTCCATCTCGACCCAACAGAGTACAAGTTCAAGCATGTGAATATGTGAGCTGAAGTCGAACATGCAAGAACATAGGTACGATTTGACCAATGATGAAAGCCGTTAACGAACGAAATGAAAACCACCAATAATGAAGAAATAGTCCTCAGGTACCTACGGTACAATCCTACGGCGTGCGAATAAATGAGTTGACGTGTTACCGCGAAGAGATCACTTGATCGGAGGCCAATGATGTAAACCTCTCGTCGAATGCGACGAACCTGCCATTAAGGCATGCAGGCTCCAAGGTACCATAAGGAGTCTCTAGACCAACTTCCTGGATAATGAGCTGATGTCGACAGGAAGCGACCTTGATCGAAGGTGGGTCATAATGATTCCCACATCATCGACGTGAGACAGAGGAACATGCTGTTTTGTTGTGAATCAGGATCGTATGAGAAACAGAGGAAGGTTGATATTTGCAGAGGCCAACTTCTCTTGAACACATGAACGACACGACAGTGGACTTGGCAGTATTTGACATCAACGGATCAGAGGTCATGGTAACGAGGCAGTGAACAAATGAGAGGTCAAAAGAGATTACCCAAACCCATGGAGGCAAAGTGAAGCAATGAGATGAGATACCCCCAACCCGACACAGATGCAGACAGGTGCCATGTTCAAGAGCGACATACTGCCGATGACAACGACGATGGTTCCATTTTTCCCCCACCATTTCTGGCGAGTACCCCAATTATTTTTAATAACAAGCTTGAAGGGGATAGCATATGCTTGCGATATAAGTCCGCCCTTCGGGCGAATCCATCCTAGTGCATTTAACGAGTCCTAGGAAGGAGAAACTCGGAGAACGTCATTTCGACTAGATCCGATGTCATCAGGGTTTAACGAGTCTGACAAAGGAAGAACTCAACGTCTTTTCATGTTTTAGAGAGTTTGAAAAGACAGCAGAAAAGAAAACTCCACAGGTCCCTTTTCGTAAATAGTTCCCCAGATCCGAAAAGGTAGAAAACAATATCCGGGAAAACCTCCTAGTCGCAATAGGCTAGGGTATTCCTTTTTCGTAATCAATCCATCCCGGCCCGAAAAAGGGTTAAACTTATACTGGGTGGATGTCGATTCGTGTCCATTTTAACGAGATCGAAACGACAAGGGCCTCGGCGATCTTTTCATATTTAGAGAGTCAGAAAAGAGCTGAAAGATGACTCCAGAGTGACTTTTTCATGTATTTACCGAGTCCGAAAAAGTATAAAATACAACTCGTTTCCATCATTTAAGTCGCAAAAAACCTGTTGCTGCATATACCAAACAAGCGTAAAACCCATTTTCGACATAGCATATGCAAATATTTGATAAAAATAACTTTTTAAAACTCATTTAACGTCGAAAAAGTTATAAATATGTCTAATTGGTAAAAATAAAATTACTTTTACTATTTACCTTGGAAGAAAACAACAGTGGTCCATTTGGAGCAGAAACTTCCGTCGACGATTGCGACCAATCCAGGCAACCATTCAGCTTCTCGTCTGTCACAGGTAAAAGGCACTCCCTTGCTCTACATTTTCATTCATTTTTTAATGATTTTCCCTTAAAAATCAGTCTTGTATGGTCATTTTTTGAACTTTAGGGCTGCGCCCATTGGCGTGGGTATCAGGCATGGACCCGCGCCAATGAGCTCTTTTTAATAAAGGGCTCGCGCCACATGGCGCGACTGTTAGCAAAACAGCCGCGCCAGCGGCCGAACCTTAAATTCCGCCCAAAATTTTGATATTTAGACCAAATTAGCTGGAATTTGAAACTCATCAAAGATCTAACCAGGGGTTTTTGACCATGTGAATGCAGATAATCACTCAAAATGGAAATCGAATGGAAGGAATGAGAGCACGGAGACGAGGATGAACAGGCCATGCAAAGCCAAGCTTGCATGAATGCACTTATAGACTGTGGATTGAAAAATTTCTTCCTCACGCCATGTTTACGAGCTCAGCCCGAGCTCCTCCAATATCTAATCAGTATCTGGGATGAAAATGAACAGGTGTTCAGGTTACGAGACCAGGTGTTGGAACTGGAGGTCACTGACATTTATTTCATCAGCTTGGATTGTCTAGTAGAGGTCCAATCCTGTCTTGGCCCGGAAACGGACAATGGGGAAAGATGGAACGGTAATGGCACGGGTGTCTTGGGGGCACAAACGGATCGGGAAGCAAGAGGTGGATATCCACAATCACGATCTAGCAGGAGAGTAGTCCTCCATACCATTACGAAATTCTGGCAGGTCGCCGAGCTCGCACGGGCCACGAACTCGGCTCTGGCGGCCTCGGTGCGCGGGTCCCCTCTTTATTTCAGGCGGGCGGCATTGGCTTATCAGCATGAAAAGCGCTCACAAGTGCAAACAGAGCCCCGAAGCAGTTGGTTATGGTTCCCATCTTGCTATCGTTCAGCATTAAGGCCTGCAATCTTCAGGGACGGGCCGCGGTCGTGATGGAAATGCAAAGACGAATGGCTGGTCGGCCGAAACCACGTCTGAATCTGGAAGTGTCGCAGATGTCTGGAAAGCGAGTTCTTTAGGTGGCTACGGCGCCAGCTGATCGTCGTGGAGGACTGGCCCTATTCGGGAACTGACTTCACAGGGGACCCAGATCTCCCACTACTAGAAGGAGATGACTGGGACGAGGAGTTGGGTAAGACCTCATATTTTGATTTTATGTTTATATGTTTTTTTTGTAAATACACATTCGTCTTAACACAATTATAAATGCATGCAGATGTGGGACCTGAGAGACCAGCCGGGATGTCTCCAATCTCTCGGAGGACCCAACTCGCCCCTGAGATCCAGGGGGAAGACACCGGAGGAGATGAACTGATCCAGAACCTCGAGGGAATCGCCCAAGGGATTCCAGACTATGCCCGGCTAGCAGACGTACCGAGGGCATACCAGCGCCATACGGTGGGAGTCCCGAATCGGGTCCACCGAATCCTGAGGCGCCTAGTGCGTGCAGTGACGTGCTACCATGAGCACCATGCGGATTAGTCCTTTAGGATTTATACCACACCTATTTTTGAGAGACATAGTGTCTCCAGATGTATTAAGACGACTATGTATATTTTTTGAGTTTTGTGATGCACACTGTGCAAACATTTCGACATATATATATATATACATATGACTATTTTGGATGGATCTTTCTTTACATGTGATGATGTTTTCTATATGTCATGCAAATGTCTAATACAGATGTAATCTAATGTATCAGTTACATAACAAACGAACCCAATGCGAAATGTATTCACACATTTCATTTTTACACAAACTTAAACTTTTTACATGAACACACACATATGCAAACTATATGCAGAAATGAGAAGAGACGGGGCGTGCCCAATATGATGTCCCAATAAAGTGCATACTGAAAAACAGTCCATTGAAAATGGAGTGAAGGTTCAAGACAAAAGTCGAATTGAACATGCTCGTGTTTCATTATTTTAACGAGGTTGACACACTTAAAGAGCGTACGGGTCAAGTTTCACAATTTGTGAGCCTAGAGCACCAGTGGAGACATGTCAGGCACTTTGTTTCATTTTTAAGGAGCTTGACACAAGACAATGAACTGTGCTCCGATGACCTGGTTTCATTTTTTAAAGAGCTTGACACAGGGAGGGAACTGTGCTCCAACAACACAGTTACAAAACAATTAACAGCACGGGAAGACGTATATAACAGAAGCTTACATCAAAATGAGGAAGAAGGCGGTGCTTGAAGAAAGTTCCACTACGATGGAAGGAGACATCCACGGAAGTCGAGGACCCAATGCCCCCGGCTGACTGTGCACAGCAGCATCATCTTTGAGAAACCTGAACGGCAGGGTAAGGCCACATAGTTGACCTGCGGTGAGGCAGATACAACGGGTGGATAGAAACCAGGAGGGGGTGATGGTGGGCCAGATGCCACATTAGGACCAAAGAACGAAAGCTGATCAATGGTCACGATCCGTCCTTCATGTGGGAAGCACATCACGCGAAAGAGGGAGGAGACAAGCGCTCCCATGGCATAGGTGTAATCGCGCCCCAAAAGCAGATTGAAATCCAAGGGGCCTGGAACAACCATCACGTCCATATGGACGGTTTTACCTCCCAAAGTAACGGGTAACCTTGGAAGGATCCCCAACGGTTGACTGGTTCTTCTATTGAATGTCAACAGATTCTGCGTAACAGGCGCAAGCGGCGGCGAACCGAAAGCTTGCCAGGTAGTTGAAGACAGAATACTAACAGAGGCACCTTCGTCTATAATGGTGCTAGGTACAACCAAACCAAGAGCCTGTACTGTGAACTCGAAAGGCACATAAGACGGAAGGCGAAATCCTGCAAATCGATTCCAATCAAAGGAAGCGACCAAACTACTCGGAGGGGCTACCATCGAAATGCAAAGGTCTTCCCCTGATGTTACGGAAGCAGAAGCCTCCTCCATGACCTCCATCTCGAAGGCGAGAGGAATATCCTCCGTAGCCTCCATCTTGGGAGGCGGAGGAGCAACTTCTTGAAGTACAGGGACAGGAGAATCTTTCTCCAAGTCTGAAGAATCTGAAGAAACCAGAAGGACATGAGGAGTGTGAGATCCACTCTCGACAGAAAAGACCTGGTGCACCGCGGACGGGGCCAGTTCAACCGATCCGACGACCAATGGTTGGTCAGGGACGGATTCGTGAATTTGAATTTCTAAGGGAGTGGGATCGGTTGAGGATGAATCTTGACCAATCATTGGATCAGCTGGCGGAGGACTCAAAGAAAGCTGTTTATAACCAACCGGGAGGCGTGGTGCAGAAACAGTTGGGTTGTCCAAGACTCGCTTGGCTTCATCCATATAAGGACAAAGGTGAATAGCATGGTGCCCTTCACACAACTTACAGGGATTGGTAATCTTGCCCTGCTTCTTAGGAGTCTTATCAGTACCAGTTGAAGATGTGCCCCCAACATTCCTCTCGGAAGTCAAAGACAACGGCGGACGGTTGTCGGACCATGCTTCGAGCACCTTGGGGATGCCAGGGCAGTCTCGAAGAAGATGGTCTCCCGTGCACAACAGGCAAGGGAATTTGACTTTCCGTGGAAGGTTGGGAGGTTTATCAAGAGGAGATATCTCAGAGACAGTAGCTGTACATTTAGCCTCTCGCTTATCAGACTTCTTCTTCTTCTTAGCCACCTGGTTACTTGAATCCAAACTTTCACCAAGCGAAGTAGAAGATGAGGATGTAGAAATAGGCGAGGAAGGGGAGAGGTCCACCTTAGAATCAACATGATGTTGTTCAGGTGGAGAAACTAACTGAGCAGTAGCGGAGTTATTCGGAATGACAGAGGTTGAGAACAACCAAACAGGCAACCCAACAGTTAACCCAGGAAGGGACAACGTCGCCATGTAAGGAGAACCAACATTCCCAAAAGGAGGAAAATGACCAGGATTCCCTTCTGAGGGGATTCCTTGGTTGGTAAACTCTGAAAAAGTTGCCATCAAACTCAAAACCACACACGGGCTGAAAACGAGTTAAGACACACGATCAAACGGTCAACAAGCAAAGTCTAAACGGGTGTGTAATCGTGGGCGATTAATTTTACCACATTGGAAAGTAAGAAATTCTACCGTTTCATATTTTAAGAGTCGAGAAACGATAAAAAGATGACTCTATCTCTTTCAGAGTTGATACAAGCGTGAAAGGACAAGCGCTTGACGGTCTTTTCAAGTTTAGAGAGTCAGAAAAGACCAAATGACTGCTCAGGAAAAACTAGGCACAAAGGGTGTACCAAATATCCGTGAACTGCAATATACACCTTGGTTTCAATAATGAAAGAGAAATCGACCAAGGACTTTCCGTACGTGCAGGTAGTCTCCCCGAATGCTGTGTTCGGTGTATCACGGGTATAGGGCGGCAGACTCGGCTTCCTGTGGATAAAGGATTGAAAACCTAGAGGGGTCTCCCTTTATATACGCGACGGTACAGGGAGCGCAAGTCCGTACTAGCGCTGTCTAAAGCCAACAGGCGAACGACAGCTGCTAGGTTTAACGACGCCGGAACACGTCTCTAGCCTAGACCTTCTAAATATGTTTCGTTAAGTTCCAATGCGGCCTTAGGTTAATTGAATAAATTTTACAGTTGATCTTCAATTAAGTTTCAATTTCCAGGCCCTATCGTATGTAGTGTCTCCTAAATGCAAAGCTATATGCCACAGTGCAACATTTCGTTCGATGAAAACTAATTAGAGAAGAGTTGAGAGCTTTTACAAACGAAATGAAAGGAAACCAAGCAACGAGATCTCTAATGCAACTAACGCAATTGACAACTTTTCATTCAAAACACTAATCACTAGTGATAAGGAAAAGATCACAATTTGCACTAATTAACCAAAGCAAAAGAGATATTTTTTTTTTTTGATTTTCAATGTTTAATGGCTAATATGCACTAATCAAACTTGAAAACAAATGGAGCAACTTGAGAAACGATATTCAAGAGAGCGAAACAAACACATTTCACTCAACAACACAAGCAATCAGATCCCCAAATCGACCAAAGTCTCTCAAAACAAAGAAAAGACTCAAAAGCTTCCAATGGACCGTGTGATCTAGGTCCAAGGCAAGACCAAACGAATTTCGAATGAAGGAATGAACAATCACCCAAAAATCGCAACAAAACAATGAACAACTACTTAGAGGATGCGGAGAATCAATCAGATAGTTGACGGGACAATCAAAACACCAAAACTCCCAAGGAGGGCTCGATACACTAAGCCACTAGATGCCCTAGGGCTTAAAACGTGAAATCGATAGATAAAAGCAAACAACCAAAGGACAGAGGTGAATTCCCAGTCAAACAGGACTCCAACACACTCAGGCAGTTGGAAAATCAAGAAGAAAAACACTGACCAAACCCAGAGAGCTCAAAAATGAGGAAACTCAAAAAACTACTGAGGGTAGCACGTATGGGAAATTAATGGCATGACAGTGTATGAAGTTCAGGAAAAAGGCAACATCATGATGCTTGTGTCGGAGTTAAAAACCGCGCCGATCGGTTCAAACAAGCAGCAAAACAAGCTACCTCAACAGACCAAATACGGCTAAAGCAATCTGACAAAACACACAAAAGAACCCAACCCGGAAAGCTCATCAAAACGAGAAGAAGCAAGATACAAAACGAGCAAGACCAGACTCCAAGTTGTTGATCAATAAACCAAACCGAGGTGGTAGAAGTAGCGATGATCTACTCATTAATGCAGCATGCAGAGACAAGAAACATTCCAAAACTATCATTTATGCCAGACTCCGTTTATGTTTACAAATCAAACAACAAGCTGGATCCCCAGCGGAGTCGCCAATTTGTTGAGGAGGTAAATCCCCTCTACGGACAGAGGCGATCCCTACTAGCCCAGCAGGGGTCTAGCAACAAACAAACAATGTTATGACGCAAGTTCCTAATTACGAATGAAAAGGCTGGAGATAGAAGCCTACCTGGATTCCAACGCTAGGATCTGAAGAAGAAGCGTCCCCGTTCCTCAGCCTTGGCAGATCACAATCCCTCCACGATCTCCGCGGATGAACACCTGCACATGGAAGAAACGAACAGATACAAGCATAGAAACCAGCATACGTAACTAAACGTCAGTCAGAAAGGACGTTACTCGCATTAACATGATGGAAAACGGAGTGGAACCATAATCATAATCATCTATTAAATAATGAACGAAGAAAGATTACAACCAAGTTCTGACGTCGCAGTCTCCTTCGGACGGGTCTCCGGTCGTCCACGTCTCGCAAAGCTCGCCAAGGAAAGGGAAAACCTCTCCGAAGTCTCTCGACAATGGTCTCCTTACTTGAGTCGGCCTTAAGGGAAAGAGAGGATTCTTTACAGCACAAAGGCTCTTGGGAATATGGAGATTCAAAGCTTAGGCACTTCCAGACTAGCTTGCCATGGGATTGAGCAGGATTTTATAGATGGGGAAGGAGGGAGTTGGGATCCCTATTATTATGGGATTGGCCCTATCAACAAGGAAGGTTCCATGGGAGGTGGCAAAACCACTTCCCTTCCATAGAACTCCCGTAGCCAAACCTCCCAACTCAAGATGCAATGGTTTGTGAGTTTTTTGGAACTCAACTTCCGCCATCCATATTTAAAAAACAACTCCCAAATTGGGTGGCGTGACTACGGCTCTATGACAGAGCGCCAGTTTGCGCGACCTCTTTGCAGTAATTTCCCCATTGGCGCGAGTAATGAACTGCTCGCCCGCGCCAATGCCAAAAGGGGTGTTTTTCATGATTTTTGCAAGGAGATGTCTCAAGGGCAAATAAATCTCATGCTCAGAGGGATGCATTGATGATGTTTTCAAGGCATGACAATGTTCACAGGTCACAGAATGGGTCCTCCATTGCGCGGGATGGGGAATGGTAAGGACGGTGACAAATTACTGTGTAACAGGGTCTAGTCTCCCAGTGGAGTCTAATGTGAACCAAGATAATCAGCAGGCCTACTGATCACCAGTGGAGTCTTTAAATCATTTAGGAATCATGGAGTCGCCAGGTGGAGGGTTTGGGATGCTTTCTGGGGGGTACACTGTCCACCACAGCGCTTATGAGATGTCCCCTTTCAGTAATATCCTCAAACACAGCCAAATCTAACCAGAGATTGACTGGGAGGGCATTTACTAGATATGTCACCTTTGAAAGAGTGTGAGATATGGAGGTTACCTGGCCCTTTCCAGACTCTGTCTAAGAGTGTGTGAGAAACACAAAAAATGGTATAAAGGTTGATCTGTGAATAGGAGTGTTTAACTGCCAACCTAACCAGAGATTATAGGTTTCTGAGGTTCTTATGATGTAGTAAGATGTAAAATACTCAGAATTTCCCCAGCGGAGTCACCATTATGTTGGGGTTCCCATGTTTTGGCCAGATTGGCAAAACCAAAATATGAGATAACATCAAACCACTTTCAGACCTCAGGATCTAGCCCTCCTGGGTCCAGAGAGGGGTCTCTCTATATAAGCAAAGGTTTTATGTCTTTGAACCTCAAAGGTTAAGATATCAGGTTATTTATAGGCACAAGGTTTGTTTGTTTGATTATTTGTTTGGTTGTTGGTTATCAGGAAAGAAGGGTTCAATGTAAGTCAAGGATGAGAAAAGAGGATTTAGGCAGAGGTGAAGTATGCCAAGGAGCATTCAAGACCATTGGGCAATGGAGTCAGGAAAGGATTTACTTGCTATTCAATGTGCAGGCTTTTTGTTGGGCTAGTCATCCAAAACATTGGACCTTAAAGATGATAGTGTGGTATGGAATGGTAAGGGAAGAGGAACAATAAAGATTTATAACACAAAGTTAAAGACCTGAGATCAGAGAGAGACTTTGAACTCTCAATGCTTTGGCCTCCAGCTTGAGGGATCTTAGAAAGGCAAGCTGGTTTCACAAGGGTCCTAGTGGACAGGGCTAACTCTAATCCCCAGTGTTCCCAAATTTTCCAGCTAAATCCTAACAGGAACATCTAAGAACAGATTCACTTAATTCATACATCAGCTAGTAGGAAATAACATCCACTACACTGGTTAAATCAACTGAAATCAACTCTTAGATAACACATTTAGTAGAAAACATCAAAGGCAAGGAGAGAAAAAAAATAGGGTACCTAACAAGGGTAAATCCTATGCTAGATTTCTGATGCAAGCCAATAGAAATGAAATGAAATGGAATGCAAGTTAATAACAAATATAAAGATAGAAAAACATCACCGCTGTTTTAGATTAGGATCCAAAGAAATGTGCTTGTCATATTAAAAAGCAATACCAGTCAAGTACAACATTTCCAATAGATGGATACTCAGTCTAAAAACATCTTCCTTAGCCTATCTTACAACTTTACACAGAGACTATGTAGACTATGTCTCAAAAGAAATAGCTTGTAATTCTCTGATAATTGGTCAACAACCATTACAATGAGTTCCTTCACAAATTTATAGCTCAAGTGGAGTAGAGAAAGTAGGTGAAAACTAAATGCAGCATTAAAACTCAGGAAAGGAAGAGGGTCGAGGCCCATTCTATTTAAATTCAATGCATTTATCCATGGTGCTCTTTGGGTGAAGGAGTGATCTTCTCCAGGCTTTCATTTACTCTGGTATGTCTCTGATGTACTTTTGGCTGCAGCACTCTATATTATTTCTGGTGAATAAACAAAAAGTAAATAAATGATGCTAGGGTCTGCCATACTGTGAATCAAATGCTCTGATAGCATCAGGACTGTTGTTAGGGAGGAAGCTTCATTTGGACACAATGTAGACTAAAACAGCAATGCATACCGTGTCCTTGCTCAGGAAAAACATTCGGCTGATTTGGAAACCCTGCCAAGATTTTTTCCGTGTATTCGACTTTCTGAGTGATCCATGGGGTCTTTGAACTGGTACCTTTGCCCTTTAAACAATGGATTAAGGCTCAAAATCTTCTATTACATGCCTTGAACTCTCTGCTGCTCCCGTACTGTCTTTGTCAGTGAAATCGATGCTTTAATGACTCTGGGGAAGATTTTCCAGAGTTCAAACCCTGTTTTTAATGCAAGTCCTTTCATGGTTCCTTCCCAGGCTTTATTTTTGATCTCGTCCTCTGAAAAATGGTCCTTTCTGCGTTTTTTTCCACTATAATAAAAAATGTGTAATCATGGCAGCTTTCACCATCTGATAACCCTGCAAACACGAAAACCTGTTAAGAAAAACCATGCATGGAGGTGGTGGATGCAACGGGGGTGGTGAGAATGGTTGCGCAGACTGGTGAGATGGTGGAAAAATGTAGATTCATGGTGGAAAATGCAGTGTAATAGTGGAAGAATGGCCATGGTGAAAACCGGCGGACTGCGGCGAAAAATTTAAATGCAAAGCTTTGAAGAATGATTTCTGAATGAAATATGAATGAAATATAAAGAGGGCAGAGGATAACGTGTTAAAAACAGGTGGAGAGGTGACATGGCAGGACCCAGTCGATGGAGGGGATGAAATTTTAACGTAAAACATGAAAATTGACCTTGGAATGCATATATATACAGGTACATGCGCAAAATACGATGAAACACATGGAATAGGTGATGTGGCGGTACGAGGTTAATTGGCGGGTATGCATTTAATCTGGGTCGTCCGATCTCAGGAGGAGATCGACGGTGGAAAACAGCGGAGGGCGATTGAATCTGGACCGTCTAATCTTGGAAGGGGATCGATGGCTGAAAATGCATATAAGGGCGACAGATGGTGGGCCAGGGGTACGGATACCTTAATTTAACTCCCATGCATCTCGGGGTGAAATGACCATTAGATGGAGATCCCCAGATCGGATGGTGCACGTGCATATCGCGTCGGGTTTTCTGCCGAACGATAACACGTGATGGGGGGGAGGTTTTTGAATAGTGTCGGAGCCACGTGTCGGGCGGTGAGTGGAATCGCTCCGAAAATAAAAATACCACCCACCTCCGAAAGGCGGTGCGATAGATACTACCGATTTATGAACAATGCGCGGGGACCACCGGGGCACGTAAAATACGGACCGTTGATCTGGCGGGTTAACGGATGGCGGAGATGCGATCTGAGTGGTGAACGGGGTGAACGGTGGAAGTTGTGGGCATGCGACAACCATCTGATCTATATAGATCAACGGCTCAAAATGCTCCCGATATTCAAATACGGTAAGCGCCTTTTGCCTTGGCGCCTGGTTCTAGTGCCACGGTTGCGTGGGGGGAAATACTTTTCAGGGGCTGGCCAAAAGGTGCTAGATCCATACACATGGAAAATATGGTTTATGGTCCATTTTAAGTGCATTTTAAGGCTAGGGAAAGGTAACGGTAGGGAAAAGAGGGGGAAATAAAGAAAACTAGGGGTATTATGTATGGTTTAGGGGGGGATTTTGGGAGGATTTAGAAGGTAAAAAGGGGAACTTTAACAAAGGGGAAAAAGGGTTAAAAGGGACATTTTGCAGGGGCACCAGGGGAAAATGAAGGCCTTTAGGAGCACAATTTTTTGCAATCAGAGAGGCTTTATAATGGGAATTAGAAGAGGGGATTTCATCAAAGGACAAAAGCACAAGGAGGCTTCAAGGATGATGTGTTTACAGGGGAAATGCATTCCTTGAAGGCTCAAAAACATTTTAGCCCCCTGTTTGCTTGCCAAAAATTTATAGGGGGGCTAACAATCACATCGGCACATTTTAATGAACAGTGACCAATTGCATCGGAGTTAAAGCGGAGAATCGGAACATCTCAATGGAAGCTGCGATTGTGATTGAAGCCCGGACTTCATGGGTCTATAAATTATGATTTTATAGGTTTAAGTTCTGGTCCAATCGCATCGGCACATTTAAATGAAAAATGGTCAATCACATCGGAGTGAAAGCAGGGCAGCAGAATTTGCAACTAAAAGTTGCGATTGCGATTAATCGCAATCGGAGTAATCGCATCGCATCAGAGTAATCGCAATCAGAGCAAGATCGGAGTAATCGCAATCAGAGCAGGATCGAAGTAATCGCAATCGGAGGAGGATCGGAGTAATCGCAATCGGAACAAGCCGACATAGTGGAACAAGTTAATAAAGCATGTGATTGTGATCAATCGCAACTAGAATTCATTGGAGGAGGCTCATCGCATCAGGGAATAGAAAGAGTTCGACAAGTGGGGTCCAACTTCTTATATATATATTGAAGTTTGTGTTTTAACCAAATTCGGGATTGATAAAGCATTGGTTAAATCAAAGTCAAAATTGATAAATAAAATTAAAGTGTCGTGGGTCGGATATGATATTTGGCGCAATATAAAGTCTCGACATATGTTAACATATGCAGAAAAATGAGTTATACTTCAAGTTCTAAACGCAAGCCGAACCTTGTATAAATGAAACTGTTTGCTGAGCATAGTATTGTTATATGCAAAGGATAAGCTTTGGGCTTATGATATATTGAGTTGTAATCCAAAGTTTAAATATTCATTTGATGGCTTATGAAGTGGGTTGGACTATGGTTTAACCATATATTTGAAACAGGTAAATTTTCCGTATATGAAGAAGGTGAACTAGGGATTGATTGTAAATCAAAGATGTCAAAAGATAAGCTACCGCATACACTTATTCAAATTTCCAGCGCGGGGAAAGAAAATGGAGAGACATTTTTATATGCGCCAGACTCTGATTTTATTTGGGGTATTTAATTATATTTCCAGATCAGCAGTTATATATATACAACAGACACACAATCAGAGTTACATATGTATGACATATGGCTGCTACCCTGTGACAGTGAACAAGGAAACAAACAAAGCCAAAAGGGACAAAGACACAGTCAAATAAAAGACAAATGCGCAGTTAGCGAAGAGGCTAAATGATTAAGCTGGAGTTTTCATTGTAATTGAATGTAAATGATTATGATTTTTATTGTTTGTGATGCATTGGAAAGTCTTCGGAAGAGAACAAATATCCCACTGTAATGATAAATTGGTACCTACAGTTATGTTTTCTGAATGACCGGATAAAATAGATGAGAAGGTAGAAGGAAAAGAGACATGGCTGTCCATTTCGAATTCACCAGTAGAATACAAACAACCATGAAGCTATTTTGTATAAAACAGGGTAATATCCAAGGGGAGAAGGTTGCGAAAACAGAGTGAGAGAAGAAGAAAGTGTGCAGCAGAATTGAAGAGAGTTGAAGAAAATAAGAAAGTTGCAAGAGGTTAGAGAGAGTGAATATAGATAATGCAGAGTATGGAATTGAGGCAAAGAAGATAAGAGGAAGGAGGAGCAGAACAAGATGTTGTGAAAAGTCAGAGAATGCAGAAATGAAGCAGTGAGGCAGAGTAGAAGGAGAAGCTGAGAAAAGAAGAAGGAGAATTTGATAGTGAATCTAAGAAGATGCAGAAATGATATAAGGATAGATCTGAGGATTGTTGAATAGCAGAACAGAAGGTACAGAACAGAGCTGATATCCAAGGTAAATCAGCAACTGTTTTTCTTTTGAAAGAGTAAGGAAGTTGGAGCTTCCCTATCAAGTTGTAGCTTGATAGATGTCAGTTGTAGCTGACTGAGGTTGGAGCCTCATGTAGGTTGGTGCCTGCAGAAAATTGATGGGAGTTGGAGCTTCCTTGCAAGTTGTAGCTTGCAGAATTGAGGATAGAGCCTCCTGTAGGTTGGTGCCTGCAGAAAACAGTGGTGAGAGGGAGTTGGAGCTTGCCTTTGCATCACAATAATAATAAGATGTGGTTTTCTCCCTTTATGGGTTTCCACTTATATCTGGTGTCTCTATGCATGATGTTTATGTGTTGATCTGGTTTATATCATCTGCTTAATACTTACTAATCTCATATTAAGTCTACTATTACATTATATTATTGCTTGCTGCTCACATTCTAAGATTACTCACATGTTAAATTGAACATGAAATGAAGGTGTAAACAAGTGTTAATGAAAAAGTTTTAAAAGTCCATGAATGTGTTAAACTGATTCACCCCCCCCTCTCAGTTTAACTAAGGGTTCAACACCTATACCTCTGGTGTGATTTTCAAATGAACCTACACATCTATCTGAAGAGGATTTTGAAGACAAATTTGAGTGAATTACATCTGCTTCAAGCATGTGTTTGGTTAAGGCCTCTTATGCCTGATAGAGCTACATCTCCATCTCATGAATTATTTGAAGAAGCCCATCTTTCTCTTTCTTCATAGCAACCAATTTCTCATGAAGTCTAGTGCTTTCTCTTCCATATCCATATAGTATTTGCACCATATCCTTCAAGATGTAGAAGTCTCGCTTCATCTCTTCATTGAAGAATCTTGTGAAGGAGGAGGATTTTGAAACCTTGTGTTGGGGTTCCCATGTTTTGTCCAGATTAGCGAGACCAAAAGATGAGACAACATCAGAATCGCTTTGGGGCCCTAGGATCTAGCCCTCTTGGACCCAGAGATGGATCTCTCCATAGAAAAAGAATGATATATCTTTGAAAGCTCAAAAGAGATGTTAGGCTAGTTATGAAGCACAAAGGGGGTTTTAAAATGATTTGGTTGGTTGGTTGCCAGGTTGGTCATGAGATCATAGACTGAGAAAGTAATGGGGGAAAAGGAAAAAAGAAACAGGATGTTTCAGCAAAGGGGATAGGTCAAGAAAGTGCCATCCATTGGGCTATGGAGTCATGAAAGAAGAATTACTTGCAACAACTAGCCAAGGCTTTCAGAGGGCAAGTCATCTACACTATAGGATCTTTATATTAGATGGTGGGATGGAACATTAAGGAAAGAAAGTGAGAGAAGGAAAGCAACCCAAATTCTGTCTATAGATCAGGCCAGAGGTCATTTAACTCCAGACCTGCTTGGATATACTCAGAGGTAGCTTTCAATGGAGGGACAAAGGGGTAGCTTATAGATCGGACCAGAGGTCATTTAACTCCAAGTCAGCTTTAGCATGCTCCAAGGGAAAATAGAGATAAGTTTAACAAGAGATCTTGTAAAGGCTAGCTGGTTGCACAAGGATCCTAGTGGACAAGTCTAACTCTAATCCCCAGTGTTCCCAAATCTTCCATCTTAATTAAACCCAACAAGAACATCTAAAGACAGATTCATTTAATTCATACATCAGAGAGCAGGCAATGACATCCACTACACTCGTTAAATTAACTGAAATCAACCCTTAGATAACACATTAAGTAGAAAACATTGAAGGAAAGGAGAGCAGAGACATAGGGTACCTAACAAGGGTAAATCCTATGCCATATTTCTGATGCAAGCCAGCAGAAAATGAAACAACATGAAAATGTAATAAACAGAGTTAGGAAAACAACACCAATAGTAATAGACTAGGATCCTCTGAAATGTGCATTGATTAATTGATGCAAAACCAATCACATACACTAAGCTTAATGGCTGTTACAATCCAAATTTCCCCTCCCAGCATACTACATAACAACTACTCTGTTAAGTGCTCCCAAGAATGTTATAACAGTCAGAATGAATCCCTCTAATAGCAACGGCAGTAGCCAAACAAAAACATTTTACCAAATGTTCTCGGGAATTCTTATAGGGGAAGACAACAATAGGAGTAGATGATAAACATTGAATGGATCCCATTAAGACAGAGGGAATATAGGTCGAATGCCCATTCCGCGGAATGGCTCTTCATTAACTGTGTGTACTCTAAGGCATGGTCCAGAAGTCTTACAATTCACTCCAAGTATGTTCTTCTGAATAAGTCCGACTGTTGGCACTCTGTGGTAGCTTTCTGAATTTGGTTAACCGGATGAAAGTCTGTGGGCCTCTCCATACCTCCATAACTGCTGTCTGACAGTCTTCAAGAAGCTTCTGTCAGTAAAATATATTTAAGGGCTTGAGGAGGCATGGATACTTCTCCACGAGGTGTCCTTTTGGAAAAACGGTGCTCTGCATGACATTAAACACAGATACAGCTTTGTTTCGTGTGCTTTGGTCTTCGACTGCGTCCTTTCCTTTGAATGTGGGGTTAACATTAATTACATCAATAATAGGCATCAACCCCCTTTGAATCTCTTCTGCTGGTCTACTGGAAAATGTTGAAATGGCCATCTCTGTGCTATTTGCATAATAAAATAAACCTGTTACAAACCCAGGTAGTGGTGGAGAAATGTTGCGGAGGCCGGAGGAGTGGTGGCGGAGTAGTGGAGAAATAAGCTCAAGACCTCCGATGCGAATGGGAAAATCCCTGTGTAAAAAAAAGAAAACAATACAAATTTCCAATTTACAAAGGGAAGGGCCTTATATTATATGAAAAGGTGGAAGTATGGTACAGTGGGCCCGGCGGGTCAATCGCAATCGGATATCAAGAGCGGGGGTAATCGCAACGCGTATTTGAAATGTTGCAATGCGATTGATCGGGGGAAACAGATCGGAGGATTGGAGGAAAATTAGCGATCGGGGAAATGAAGGGAAGGACTACGATCGGGTCAATTGGAGGAAGAGTACGATCGGATCAATCGAGGGAAGGGTGTGATCAGATGAATCGGGGGAAGGGTGTGATCGGGTCAATCAGAGGATCAGAGAAATCGGAGGATCGGAGTGATTGGGGAATGACTTGCAATGCGATCAATTGCATCGCAACTATTTTCAATGAGCCGATCGGAGGACCTCGCATAAACAGTGTGATTGCGATCCAGGCAGGGGTGCGATAAAGCGCCAGCCGTCCAATCTAAACGGCGGATCAACAGTGTAAAACACAGCGGAGGACTTATAGAACAAACCAATCGTATCGGATTTTTTTCGATGTTACAAAGGAAAGCACCCGCTCGACACTCCGATTGTGATTGGCTCCCAAGGCTTTAAGCGCTTGGTCTTGGGCTACGGGTATATGGGGAAGTGGTTGAAAGGGGCTGGCGAGAAAGGGGCTAAGCCCTATTATAAAGTTAAAAAGTGGGTTTTGGTCCATTTTAATGTATTTCAAGGCTGGGAAAGGGTAACGATAGAGGAATAAGGGGAAAAATGACCCAACAAGGGTTGTGTGTAGAATTTGAAGGGGATTTTAGGGAGATTTAAGAGGACTAAGGGGGAATTATAAGGGGAGGCATGGGAATGGAACAAAGGTTTAGAAGGGATGAAATAAAGGGAAAGAGGAGGCCTTTTTGGTCATTCCTTCAAAAACAGAAAGGCTTTATAATGGGAATCAGCAGAGGGGATTTTATCAAAGGACCAAAGGCACAAGGAGGCTTCAAGGATGATGTATTTTCAGGGGAAATGCATTCCTTGAAGGCTAAAAAACATTTTAGCCCCCTATTTTCTTGTCAAAAAATTTATGGGGGGCTAACAGTGGCTCCACATGGGGATGGCTTCTTCTTGAAGGAGTCAAGAATTCAGAGGATAATCTTTGGTGTAGGCCAGATGCCTGGTACTTGAGTCATTCTTTTATATTTTTTATCAGCTGCCAAAAATCATGAAGACATCATATCAACAGTAAAATTCTCCCAAACAACTACCTACCCAAACTATAGTCCTAACATTTTTTTCTTTTGGGTGCATTTGGACTTGCATACCCTTTACATCATCAATTTTTACAAGCAGGAAAATAAACCTAATCTATTCCTACCCTTATTACTCCATGAGACCAGATTAGACTGTTGGTCACATAGTTTCTCTACCCAAACTAATATCTGCTAGGATTAAACTGTCTAGCATATTTCTTCTCTACATTATAAGACAGAAATTGAAAAACAGCCAAGCCAGGATTAGACTATCTGGCTTGCTGGACTTTGCAGAAATTAAAACGACTAACTACATGCTCACAGGCTGAGCTTTATTGAGCTTTCCTACCTACCCTACTCTAACTGGAAATATCTGATGCTCTAGGTGATACAATAATGCCAATGAAGCTAGTCAAGTAATAGAAAAAAGGGGAAGAAGAACTGACTGCTCATCAGAGACAATCGTAGGATGCTCTGCATGTGGATCTTCAAAACTGAGGCCACCAGCAGTGGTGACCAATTTTGATGTATTTGGCTCTTGAAAAGGATTGATGCTTGAGGAGCTGAGCCAATCAGGGCCTCCATGTATTCTGCCACAGGATCAAAAAAATCATGATGTAAACTTTTTCCTTCAAAACCTACCATGACTGATAGGCTGTCTGCATCTTAGGCAGTTCCAATCATGGCATCTGAAATGCGGCCTCTGTAATTACACTCCTCCTTTTCCTAGTTGGGAGTATTTGGCAGATGAGTGTCAACCAGGAATATCTCTTCTTCCGCTGGATCAAGACAAATATGTTTGTGGGAAAGAAGGTCTCGCTCATCTTCACTGCAGCGTGAGCTAGACGGCTCATTATGTTCAATAGTGTTGTCCTCTAGTACTGTAGGCTGGTTCTGCCGAAACGTACTGAACTCTGTGAAAAAATTAACATATTCTTGAGCGGCGGCTTCTTTGATTACCTTAATCCTTTCAGGAGAAGGCTCCGGATATTCATTCCACTCAATATTTTCTTCATCTCTTTCCTCCTTGTCCTCTGTGTTGAAGAGCTGCTGGCTTCCGCCCTCTTGGGGAGTATAACTGATGTTCGGATATAAAGCAAAGAGAAGATTCAATGAATCTTCGTCTGCTATCATGCTTTCAATGCTTTCTCCATCAGTATCATATATAGCCTGCGTTGACTCATCATTTTTTTGAAGTTGATGGTCGTAATCTTCCTCCCATGAATCTACTGATGATGGCCCTGCAAGCTCAGTCTCCCCTTGGAAAAAATTATCATCAGACATATCAACATCAGAGAAATCATAATTATAAGCACTGTCACCCATCAAGTCTTCAGGACTCTCAGCGGGTCTTTCTTCAAAATAGTCTGCAAGTTCATTTTCTGATTCAAGCTCTGGTTCATCATGCATGTTTGGCATGTGGCTTCTATCTTTCTATGATCTGGTTTGTCTTTCTTGAGGACAAGGAAAAGGTCTTTTCTAATCATCATTCCTGGTTTTAGCCTCATATTATTGCTCTTTTGTATTTAGAAAGGAGTTGACAGTCTTTATCAATATTTCCAGCTTGTTCTCTAAAGAGATCTACGCCAGTTTCTCTGTTCGGTCCTTCCTTTCTACTTTTAACCTTTCCTCCCTGCACTTTATGTTGTATTCGACAGTGACTTCTATATTCTGCATTTTTTCCAGGCTCGAAGGTTCTCTTTCTCTTATATGGAATTCCACCTCGGGGTCAAAAGAACTTGGATAGTGTAATAAATCCCATCCCAAAGGTGGTTTTATATTAGAAGGTATTGCATCATATACCTTATTGAAACTGGCTGAAAATTCTTGTACTGTCTCTCCTGGCTACCTTTCCAAGTTTTGATACTTTCCTAGGATGAGGAGATCATTCTTTGGGGCTGCCCACCTATCAAGGAAAACTTGAGAAAATTGATGAAAGCTGAAAATGCTTGCCACTGGAAGGCCTTTGAACCAACTTTTAACATTCCCTTATAAATACAAGGCAAACATTCTAATGCACACATCATCTTCTTCTATTTCATACAATTCAAGTAAATCCTCAAGGTTTTGAACATGTTCCTTAGCATTGGCCCCTTTATTTTCTCCATCAAAGAAAGGAAGTTGGTTTATAAGTTCTGAAGGAAGGGGTTGGAAAATAAGAGGTAAAACCAGAGGCTTATATCTTTCTATGACCTTTGTAGGTGTAGGTGGTGTAACAATGGGCTCATGGCTGCTTGAAGCTTCTTTAGGGGTGGGAGATACAACATGAGCCTCTTGTTCCACCAGGTTCTTTACAGGAGTACAGGGCTACTCGTGGTCTGAAGATTGAGGCTTGAGATCTTTCCCACATTCATTGTGGGTCTCATCTTGGTGCACTTGATCAGGCTTGAAGTAGTATAGAACATAGTGATAGACAAAAACAATGAATTTTTTAAACCAAATCCAACCCGTATGTTCTACCCTTCTATGAGGTCTGGCCATCTTCTAGGTTCTTCCTCCAATGGATTCTTTAAGGATTAAGGAGTGTGGAGTCGCCAGGTGGATGAATTTGACTATCTGAAGTAGGTTTCTATCCACCATTAGCAATGAGATGTCAATCTAAAGGCAAAGTGGTCTATTCCCCAGCGGAGTTGCCATTATGTTGGGGTTCCCATGTTTTGGCCAGATTGGCGAGACCAAAATATGAGAGAACATCATAACTGCTTTGGGGCCCTAGGATCTAGCCCTCCTAGACCCGAAGAGGTATCTCTCCATAGAACAAAAAATGATATATCTTTGAAAGCTAAAAATAGATGTTAGGCTAGTTATGAAGCACAAAGGGGGTTTTAAAATGATTTGGTTGGTTGGTTGCCGGGTTGGTCATGAGATCATAGACTAAGAAAGTAATGGGGGAAAAGGAACAAAGCAGCAGGATGTTTTAGCAAAGGGGATAGGTCAAGAAAGTGCCATCCATTGGGCTATGGAGTCATGAAAGGAGAATTACTTGCAACAACTAGCCAAGGCTTTCAAAGGGAAAGTCATCTACACTAAAGGATCTTTAGATTATATGGTGGGATGGAACATTAAGGAAAGAAAGTGAGAGAAGGAAAGCAACCCAATTTCTATCTATAGATCAGGCCAGAGGTCATTTAACTCCAGACCTGCTTGGATATACTCAGAGGCAGCTTTGAATGGAGGGACAAAAGGGAAGCTTATAGATCAGACCAGAGGTCATTTAACTCCAGGTCAGCTTTAGCATGCTCAAAGGGAAAACAGAGATAAGTTTAACAAGAGATCTTGTAAAGGCCAGCTGGTTGCACAAGGATCCTAGTGGACAGGTCTAACTCTAATCCCCAGTGTTCCCAAATCTTCTAGCTTAAACCCAACAAGAACATCTAAAGACAGACTCATTTAATTCATACATCAGAGAGCAAGCAATGACATCCACTACACTGGTTAAATTAACTGAAATCAACCCTTAGATAACACATTAAGTAGAAAACATTGAAGGCAAGGAGAGCAGAGACATAAGTTACCTAACAAGGGTAAATCCTATGCCATATTTCTGATGCAAGCCAGCAGAAAATGAAACAGCATGAAAATTTAATAAACAGAGTTAGGAAAACATCACCAATAGTAATAGACCAGGATCCTGTGAAATGTGCATTGATTAATTGATGCAAAACCAGTCACATACACTGAGCTCAATGCCTGTTACAATCCAAACTTCCCCTCCCAGCCTACTACATAACAACTACTCTGTTAATTGCTCCCAAGACTGTTCTAACAGTCAGAATGAATCCCTCTAACAGAAACGGCAGCAGCTGAACAACAACCTTTTACTAAATGTTTTCAGGAATTCTTATAGGGGAAGACAACAATAGGAGTAGATGATAAACATTGAATGGATCCCATTAAGACAGAGGGGAGGTAGGTTGAATTCCCATTCCACGGAATGGATCTTCATTAACTATGTGTACTCTAAGGCATGGTCCAGAAGTATTACTATTAACTCCAAGTATGTTCTTCTGAAGAAATCCGACTGTTGGCACTCTGTGGTAGCTTTCTGAATTTGGTTAACTGGATGAAAGTCTGCAGGCCTCTCCATACCTCCATAACTATTGTCTGACAGTCTTCAAGAAGATTCTGTCAGTAAAATATATTTAAGGGCTCGAGGAGGCATGGAGACTTCTACAGGAGGTGTCCTTTTGGAAAAAAGGTGCTCTGCATAACATTAAACACAGATACATCTTTGTTTCATGTGCTTTGGTCTTCGACTGCATCCTTTCCTTTGAATGCGGGGTTAACATTAATAACATCAATAATAGGCATCAACCCCCTTTGAATCTCTTCTGCTGGTCCACTGGAAAATGTTGAAATGGCCATCTATGTGCTATCTGCATAATAAAATAAACCTGTTACAAACGCGGGCAGTGGTGGAGAAATGTTGCAAAGGCCGGAGGAGTGGTGGCGGAGCAGTGGAGAAATAAGCTCAAGACCTCTGATGTGATTGGGAAAAGCCCCGTGTAAAAAAAAGAAAAAAATACAAATTTCCAATTTACAAAGGGAAGGGCCTTATATTATATGAAAAGGCGGAAGTATGGTATGGTGGGCCCGATGGGTCAATCGCAATCGGAGATCGGGAGCGGGGGTAATCGCAACGTGTACTTCAAAAGTTGCAATGCAATTGATCAGGGGAAATAGATCGGAGAATTGGAGGAAGATTAGTGATCGCGAAAATGGAGGGAAGGACTGCGATCGGGTCAATCAGAGGAAGGGTGCAATCGGATCAATCAGGGGAAGGGTGCGATCGGATCAATTAGGGGAAGGGTGCGATTGGGTCAATCGGAGGATCGAAGAAATCAGAGGATCTGAGCGATCGGGGAATGACTTGCGATGTGATCAATCGCATCACAACTATTTACGATGAGCCGATCGGAGGACCTCGCATAAACATTGCGATTACGATCCAGGCGGGGGTGTGATAAAGTGCCAGCCGTCCGATCTAAACGGTGGATCAACGGTGTAAAACACAGCAGAGGACTTATTGAACAAACCAATCGCATCGGAGTTTTTTCGATGTTACAAAGGAAAGCGCCTGCCCAACACTCCGATTGCGATTGGCTCCCAAGGCTTTAAGCTCTTGGTCTTGGGCTATGGGTATATGGTGAAGTGGTTGAAAGGGGCTGGCGGGAAAGGGGCTAAGCCCTATTATAAAGTTAAAAAGTGGGTTTTTGCCCATTTTAATGTATTTCAAGGCTGGGAAAGGGTAACGATAGAGGGATAAGGGGAAAAATGACTGAACAAGGGTTGTGGGTAGAATTTGAAGGGGATTTTAGGAAGATTTAAGAGGACTAAGGGGGAATTATAAGGGGAGGCATGGGAATGGAACAGAGGTTTAGAAGGGATGAAATAAAGGGAAAGATGAGGATTTTTGGGGCATTCCTTCACAAACAGAGAGGATTTATAATGAGAATCAGCAGAGGGGATTTTATCAAAGGACCAAAGGCACAAGGAGGCTTCAAGGATGATGTGTTTTCAGGGGAAATGCATTCCTTGAAGGCTAAAAAACATTTTAGCCC